>CM065052.1:215709203-216271703 GCA_032883995.1 Coronaproctus castanopsis | reverse complement strand
TTTATTTATGATTTATTTTTGTTCTTATATTCATATTTTATAGTTATTTCTCTTCCTTTAATTTAAGTTAATTCATTCGTTATATTTATTTGTGTTTTATTTTTGTTCTTTTGGTGGCCAAACGGTACGTACAGCCAGGCCAAATAATAATAATAATAATAATAATAAAAAAAACATTCCCGGATAAGTAACATACTGCTATCGTTTAATCATTTTGTTATTAATGTTTATAAATCATCTATATATATATCCATATCTCTCTCTCTCTCTCTCTCTCTCTCTCTCTTTATATATATATATATATATATATATATATATATATATATATATATATATATATACGTATATATATATATAATTATCCTACATTACTTTTTCGTTAATTTAGATTGATAAAAAAACATTAATTAATTAATTAACGTATAATAGGGTACGTGGATATTTACGTCTGGTGAAGGTTTTTCCTATATATAGATATATGTATGTTTCTAAAAAGCTTATTAACGTTGACATCAAAGGAGTAAAAAAAAGGATAAAAACCTTGGACACATGTTGCTGAAGTTAAATATTGGCCAACAAAATATTTCCACTTAATGTATTTAAAATAATATGTATGTTTATACAACACGTATACAAAATATAAGCCAACCCTACATATCATAATATACACATAACATATTATTAAACAGTATAATTTTGTACATTAAAATTACGATTACATAGCAGATGCTCTTAAAAAACCTGCAAACCTTGGGCGTACATTATGAAAATTACTTCCCGAAGAAGTAAAATTTTTCCACTTCACACGGTTTCGGTAACGACGGTTATTAATGTATGTATATATATACATGTGTCACGCATACACGTACACACATATGTACATAGAAAAGCATACGTACACATACATATATATAACACCATAATACGGAATATGCAGCGATATGCGATAAAGCAAGATTGGTATACACCGTTGTTACTTAACACATGTTCGCATAAAAATTTTTAAAAAGCACGAAAAAAAATTTAACGCGGATATCAAAAGTAAACGGAAAAATATTAAATAGTATGCCGGTACTAATATCGAATAAAAGAATTTTTAACAGATCAAATATATCTTGACGGCGATACGATTGATCGTAGCTAAATATATCGAAAAATAAAATACACCGCGGTAATAGAAATCGTAGAAATTTAAGAACAACACCAACAATTGAAAAAATCATCGAGTACCTATGTATAGTAATATAGGGTGACTCAGAGAAGAAAGACACTCGACCAAAATGTTGAATGCAATTTTATTTAAAAAATAGGAAAACCAGAAATTAGTTTAGAATCATTTCTGGAACGCAATATCGTTCAGACGACAGTCATTCGCAATTCATTCGCTCTTTATTTTCGAGGATAGCGATGGATCGCAACATCTGGAGACAAACAATACGAGATGGCCTACAGAAAGCGGATCAAAACGCCGGAGCTGCGGAAGAAAAAGGAATGGACGTAAAGACTTGATTGAAACGGTTCGAGTAGATAACATTAATACTGACGCATTTACGTGCGATGCATGCGGAAAAGAATGCACCGCGAAAGTCGGTTTGATTAGTCACCTCAGGATTCATAAAAATTGGATGGTACTCCATACTCGGTTAACGAGTGGATAAATGATGATGATATATATATATATATATATATATATATATATATATATATTTACGAGTAGCTTTATGTATAAGGACTCGAATTATCAATTACAGATAATTATAGACTTTAGCATTTAGTATAAAGTTTATGATAATACGGAGATCGTTCCGATATTGAGCAAATTTCTGGCCACAATAATATGATTTTACATATGTGTGGCGGTGGTTTGGTATTCAGTAAGCCTGTGGCCGATATATATATATATACTGCTGACAGCTGTTTATTGGAATTCGAAAAAAGCAAAATAGTATATAGCTGTGATTTCCTTACAGTCTGCAATTATATTCGAAAATAGTACGGTCATTGAAGTTACTTTTCGTGAAACATAAAAATCGTTTATCGTCCCGAAACTATTATTTATTATTATTTTTTTCTTGGAATTAGGCCATCTAAGGGGGCTGCGTGAAATAAATTTCTGCACGAGTTCTTTTAATAGTTCTTCATCCGCGTGTTCTTGTCTTTCATCCGTTCATATTGCGCCAATTTTCTTTCTAAATAGTCGTCTACTCTTCTATGTTCATTTCGTCCAAGTTCTTTTTTTATATAAACCAGTTTATTATTTTATTTTGATTTTTATTTTTAAAACAATCGAATATTTATTTGGATTCCTTTTGAGATGAATCCGACCACACTTTTCCGTTATTTTTTTCGTATACCTCCTTAATTAGTTCTTAATTTCCGCGTATCATTTTCACACATCTCGGTCCGATCCTGATTATCTGTTCTTTTCGATGGTATTACCGAATTGTTAGACATTCTGACGCGTAAAGACATCCTAGCTTGATAACTGTATTATAGTGTGTTATTTTTGCGTTTGTATTTCCTGTTGTACAAATTTTTCGTTAACCGAAATTATGTTTCATTTTTCTATAACGGTTTCCTCGTCCAACACATTTGGTTGTATCATTTCTCCCAGGCACTTTAAATTTTGTCACTCTTCCAATTTTCCCGGATTTCGTTCTTACATATATTAACTCCGGTAATTAGTTATATATTTCGTTTTTTCAACAGAAATTCGTGTAATCCCGCTTTTCCCGCTCGTTCCTTTAAAATATCTACTTGTTTATCTGACAAAATCGCTAAATCATCTACAAATATGTCGTCTCCTACCTAATCTAATTCTTCGAATATCTCCTTTCTTTGTTCCAATTATCTCTAATACAATAATGTCGTAGTCCATTTGTCTTACTCCCGTTCTTATTTCGAACGCGTTTGATACTTCTCCTAAAACTTTAACGTTATTAACTATCTACATGCAATTTGTCTAATATTTACGTTAAATAATGTTTCTCTGTCCATATTCTTAAAGTCGAAAAAAGTTGCTATTACGTTTTTGGATCTCAATCTCCTATATTTTATTATTAATTTCAAATTCGCGGACAAGATCTTCATTTATTTTTTTTTTTTAATCACCCTGGTATACTTAAGCAGTTTGTCTACTTCATAGTCCGATCTAGTTCGCAACGCTTGTGATAGAATTTTATATACGTCACCGGTAGAACATTCCTCGCTAATTATTAACATCGGTTCTATTTTCTTATCGTTATTAAATTTTATTTTTGATACTGTTGTTATAATAATTCGTATTATTTTTCTATATTGACCAACTGTTGTACGGCTTAATAATAGGAATTTACTCGTCATCCAATATTTTTTCATCTTGGAGATATCTTGATAAATTGGTAGTTCACGTTTTTGACGAAACGTTTAAACGTTGATAAATGGTGATTAGAGAAAAAACCTATCTCATTTTTATAATCTATTCTGTTTGTTTTTGGAATCATAATGATCGTTCTTCTAATGTTCTGTCGGGAGTTATGAAATTCTTGAATTTTTTCTTCGGAATTTATAATAATTATTATTATTATTATCATCATGGAAACGTATTAAGACATCGATTATTACGACCTAATTAATTAAGTCATTATACGAAGCTCTAAATACATAGATTTCTTTTGGGACGTTTCCTTTTGTTCGTTCGTTATTAATTTTTTTTCCAATGCCATTTTAAAGCCGGTTGTCCTTGTATTCCGGTAATGATCGTGACCCGTTAATGTTTCTTGTTAGATTTTTACTACCATACAAAAATCAAGAAAAAAGATTTTTACATTTTTATCATTTGGTGAGACTGCATTTTTACGAGTGTTCTACAATATAATAATAATAATAATAATAATAATAATAATAATAAATGTTTCAACGTTGATGATAACGGAACCGTGTAAAAGTATCTCTTAATGTGAAAAAAATATTCCTATTCGATAATCGAGCAGTTATATACGTCAATAACTTCAAAAATTAAGATTTAACCTATTTTTGTTTAATTCAGTTATTTATTAAATTAATTACTATCATTTTTTAAAACTAGGATCCTCATTTCTTTATTTTAGTCAGTTCTTAATAGATAGAAAATCTTCCGTCAAATACTCTTACGATTATCTCGATCGTGTACTTTTCGGCTGTTACATTGTTTATTTTTCTGGTTAATTCATCTTTACATAGATTAGGGAACAGATGAAATTAGTAGATACAGTGGAGCAGATCGTCAGATTAAAATGGAAATGGACCGGGCATTTGGCAAGACAACTAAACGGATATTACAGCGGTGGCTAATTGGTAGCCGGCGTCCGCGAGAGAAGCCTTTGGCTAGGTTGCGAGGTTATGTTAAATTGGATTCGAGCCGCATAAGATAGCAATCGTTGGAAAAACTTTGGGGAATGCCTACACCCAACTGTGGGTCGATATAGGCAATACTCATATATATATATATATATATATATATAACTTCAAAATATACTATAAGTATGTGTACTACTGAAAATTCTGTTCTATAGTTAATAATGTACTAAATAGCTCCTTATCGGCATCTTCTTGTTATATAATAATGCAAAATTTATATCTCGTTCTATCCGCGTGGATTTTATGATTCAATCTTTTCTGTATTTTTGTACGATTCTCGTTTCATATACGATGTAGTATACAGTGTCGGTTTCAGTGTTCAAAACTCCTCTAGAAACCTTAGAAATGTAAAAATTTCGATCGTAACAGACTTTCTAAACGTTATTACTAATTCCTCAGAATTTAATTTTCGAAAAATCCACTTATCGATCGTATAAAATTCTTAGCTTCGTCTATTTAAATGTCCTCTAGAGGTTTATTTACGTTATACATAAATAAATAAGTATAATATAAAGAATACGTCTATTCGTAATGTAAGGTGAGATTCTCGTATTGTTAACGGTCCATAACGTACGACTTGTGCGATGATATATATGCGGGTACGATTAAAGAAGCCGAGTGTAAAATTAATAATAACTGTTACCGCTTTCTGTTTTAACGTTTTAATCGGTAATTATATCAGCCGATGAGTAAGCTAAAACTCGAACGTAATTGGAAAAATAGATTTTATTTATTTTTTGTTAAATCGTACCCTCACAGTTAGTCGAAACGGATTAGACCCCGATGACGATGACGATAAAAATACGCATCGATTAATTTCTCAACCGATTGGTTATATTTTAGAGCGATTTTTCATTTGAAGAGTTTTTCCCGATTGAAAAAATTTATATATATGAACAATAAACGATGAATTCTATACTGCCTTAATATCGAAGATAAACAGCAACGGAAAAATGAAAATAAGTAATACAATAAACGAGCCGTCTTAATTTCAATTACTAAGTGATAAATGTTCATATTAAATTTAAACGGCTAAAATACATCATTCCAGTTTTCAACTCTTACGTGTAAACACTGTAGAAAAAAAATTAAACTGCGATGCGGATATTTTTCGGGTTATAATAGATATATAATATCATGTTTCAACAACTACCCATGTCCGTGTGCCTCTGACCTCGTAGCAGTATACGGCATGTAAATGGATCATCATCATAATAGTTTATTTATTACAAAAAAAAAACAGAAAAAAACCGAAATAGTAGGCCTTTGATCAAGTTAGTATTATTATTTAACTTTGAATATTTTTTTTGTATGTATTTTTCATGTATTCAAGTGAAATAAAGGCTTCATTTACTTATTCATATATTTATTGCATTATGTTGTACATCTGTATTCGTATTATACGAAGTCTGGAATCGCAATAGGCGATCGATAAGATACATTTACTAAAAAAAAGTCAGTCGATAGTTTTGGAACGAAATCTTTAATCTAGCGCAGGAGCTTAGGAGCTTTATGCACGTTGTCAATTCTAACATAGAGACGAGCATTAGGAATAGGTCGGAGGCATCTATTGTTCGAACGACTTGTAATTTATTAAAGGTAGCTTTTGATATCGAACTTCAGGCAAAGGATAATAAACTATTAATGTTTTATAAAGGATTATCTTGTTGTTAATGTTAAGGAAGGACTTATGGCGAAGGAGTGGATACAGGTAACAGAAGGCGTTATTTGTCTTGATTGCGGCATTATTTACGTGCTTAGTGATACGCAGTCTATTATCGAGGAAATATGAAGAATCTTTATACATATACACACATATATATATATGTATCACGATTAGTCTTTGTCTATCCATTCCTGAATAAAGGCTTTCTCCAACTTCTGTCCTGCCTTTTCCACAACCACTATTTTTCCCAGCTACCTTTGCTATATCATTGTGCCACCGCGTCATTTTACCGGGTTCCTTTTTCTGTCCATTGTCCACCACTGTAACGCCTCGACCATCTATTATCTTCTCTTCGAGCCACATGGCCAGACCAATTCCATTACAGCCATCCGCTCCACTGCATTATGCAACCGTGTTTGTTCATACATCCGTGCATTCTTTTTATGATTTGATAATCTTACATCCAGTATCATTCTCTCATGTGCCGTAATGGCGGTACAAATCTCGAAATAATACTTAAAGTATTATTTCGAATTAGACGTCGTCCTGCCAGTTTGTCCATTACTATCCTCTCATTGTACTTTGTCTTCTTTTCTTGGGTACCAAAATGCAAATTCTTAATTCTTCCCATTAATTCTGTACATTCGACGCGAGTTTCTTCATTAATGTTAATTGCTCTTCTATATTTTCAAGCATAACATCCGTGTCAACTTTGCGTACCGTGTGCTCTTTATTTTTAGTTTATTACAACACAGTCATTACGTACAACGGTTATTTTAAACGATTTTCGCGTTCTGAATGTGAAAGAAAATTCACGAGCGAGATTTAACAAGAGAATGGGAGCGACAAACACAGTACCATTTGTGCATGACGTTTTGATCAATTTATATATATATATATATATATATATATATATATATATATATATATATATATATATATATATATGTTGGAAGAAAGTTAAACAAAATAAGGACGAAGGAATTGTAGGAATATAATGAGAAGGGCGTGGAAAATAGCTAAGCGAAAATGATCAAAATGATTGAGATCAATGAGTAAATGTGAGCTATAATTATTAGAGAAATATAAAACGTAGTAGGGAGAATGAAAAGATAAGATAAACAATGTTGAAAGATTTTGAAAAGTGTTTAGAAAAACTGCAAAGCAGAAGATATCTGTTAATTGAGAAGTGTTAAACTGAAAAATTGGCGCCTAAGAAATTACTTTCAAAGGGTAATCAAACGGTAATAAATTTATCGTTCATAAATGCCCTGCGAATATCAAAAGTTGGAACTTAAGCTTCCATCTGTGTGGAGACTATAGCTCCGGTATGTAGCGCAAACATTGCACAGAATCTAGCTGAAGTATTTTTGGTAAATGTTGCTCTAGAAAAAGTAATCGTAATTCGGAATGAATAAAAGATTTGTAAAATATTCTGAGATTTCTAAGCCGAATAGTGTAATTTTACGTAAAATATTCAGTTGCTTTTTGCGCAGTGGATGTAAAGGATGTGTGAAATCAGTTTAATTTTAAAACTACGATAACGAGGTGTGCAGTATCGAATTTAAGTTATTGTTTGTGTAAACTTTCGAGTGTAGAATTTACTGACCGGATGGAGAGTACAACAGCTGAGCATTTGGGTACTGAAAGATATAACTGAAAATAGTGTATTCGGATATTCAATTTGGATGTCTGATATCGCTGTATCCTTCTGAGGTGTCAAACCGCGAAGAAAGACGTATATATACTTACATAATACATACAAAGACACATCTATATACATATACATATATATATGAAATATGCATACGTAAAACTAAGCTGTAATACAAAAAAAAGTACTCATATGTTTTTGTACGCTAGTAATAAAGCGATTAGATGCTTTATTTTTGAAATGTTCCATAAATATTTTTGCCGAACACTAGCCTAATCGGAATTGTAATATTATTATTATTATTACTGATAATAATAACGACATTGCTTGAGTTCGTAATTATAACACCGATAACAACAAAACTCCTACGAAGTGGAAAATCCGGTGTTGGACAATAAATTTGATTTTATTTACCGGCGTGTTTAATTAGAAAGAAAATTAGGTTTTCCCAAATTTTGCAAAGTATCATATAATAAATGTCCCGAATTTTTGACCTTGAATCAACCTTTTTGTGCAAATATATCAGAAAAAGCCAGAAATTTTATCACACGCGATTGATTTAGGTTATCCGAAGAAATACTTAAACAAATTTTCTTATTACAAAAAAAAAGGTATATATATATATATATATATATGTATGTAAGTAAGAATATTGATGATGACTGCTGTAATTCATACTACAATAAGTACGAACTTATTTTACTCAAAAATTGTTTCTAAATTTTTTTTTCAAGCGGTTAATTAATTAAAGTTTGAAAATATTGATCAATTTTATCCAAGGTTTGTTATAACCTATCTTAATTAAACGAGTATATTATACATACATCTCAAACGATTTAAATGACATTTCGTACATATCCAATAATTTATTCAGTAATCAAAAATTGCATACATGTTAATTACGAATTTTGTTCTTTCTCCCGACACAGAGATAAAATTTTGTAAATTTTGATTTTTCCCCCTCATCTTTTCAGGTACAGCGTTTCGTATTTCATCTTTGACCTCTGGTACATTCTGAAGATGATCATTTCGAATGTACCACGTTAACCAGGGAGTCTCAGCATCTTAGATTGAAATCGCTGAATAATTTTAATTCTCGAACGGCAAAGCTGTTCCTCATAATTGTAGTCCACAACTCCAAAACCGGTTTGAGCAGGGCGTTGTACCAATTTAGAACTCCGAGAAAGCTTAGGTTTCCTTCCTAAAAGTCGATACATCTTGTAGAACCTGAGTCTTAAGTCAGGCGAATCAATCGGCTAACTCGTAATCGTTAACTGGTAGTGATAATACGGAATGTTTCAATTTCACACGCGTCACGGTACTATTATGCTTCGCATCTCAATTGTTTATTAGCCGCTTGGGCTAATTCGAAATAAAAAAAAAAAACAAAAAAGTTTTTCTAGATAATTAGTATACGTTAGGAATTTCAGTTCGATCTCAGCTAGAAATTTTGCTTTTACTGCATATAAATATAATTAAAATTTTATATCGTAGGTACCGTTTCGATTTAAGGTATCGTATCGTCACTATTTTGCATTCTACGAAAGAATTATTTTAAATTCCGAAATTAATTTAAAAAAAAAAACACACATTAAGGGTGGTCTCGTTCTGATATTTGTCAAAACTGAAATTTGGGGTTATAACTCCGGATGAAACGAGATTCTAAACGATTGAAATAGTTAAATATAGAACGCTTTGTAATATTGCGTTATTTTTATTTAAATTTATTTTCCAAAAAAGGTTTTTACAAAAAAACTGCACAGTCTTAACAATGATTAAAGTTACTAGTTTTCCGATGATATTTTTCAGCGGGATTAACAAATATGCTGCGTTAATTGAAAATAAAAGCATTTTTATTCACGTATAGAACTCGGGAAAAACAAGTTTCATAACTTAAGACAAATGTTTTTTTTTTTACGTTTCGAATGCATCTATATACAGTAAAACATTTCATCGGCACCAAAACAGTACACGTTTATAAATCCAATGCATAAAAATTTTTTGAAAGGTCTATATAAACGTTAAAAAAAATAAATAAAAGATAAACATAAAACGATATTTTATTCATGCCTACTGTAATTGCAATTTTTACTGCGAAAAACTTATTTTACCAAAGCACTAGCAATGACACGTTCTTGTGTCATTATGATTTGTAAAGAAGATATGTAAAATACCGCATGGAACACGAGCGTACGATATATTTAATTATTGGTAATTAAACGCATCATCTACTACTACTACACAATAATGGAAAAAAAAAGACAAAATATTTAAACTTTTTCTAGAAAAAATAAACGAAAACTATAAGAAAATAAATTGCGCACAACCTTTTGCCAACAAAACTACAATAACGGTATCCGACTATAGTAAGAGGAGTTAATTAATATTCACGACAGACAGTAACTTCGTAAGCACGTTACAAGGAAGTGTTTACGTTAGAAACAGGCGGATGAAATCACTGAAGCCGAAAGGGTCGATGAGGACTGACGATGATAATTTATCGTCCTATTATTAAAATTAGTTGGGTCGGATTTTAATAATATTTTAAGATATTAGAAATTAATTAAATTCGGTTAATTATTGATTAATGTTTCAACTTGTTTAGTTATTTTGGATTTTATTTATATATCGATATCTTAATATATTAAAATTAATTAAATTTAGTTGATTTGGATTTTATTAATATTTCAAGTTATTAATAACTAATTAAAAATTTAAATATATCGATATCTTAATATATTAAAATTAATTAAATTTAGTTGATTTAGATTTCATTAATAATATTTCAAGTTAGTAATAACTAATTAAAAATTTAGTTATTAATCATCATTTTTCTTTCCTAGCGCCTTCCCGTTAAGGGGTCGGTCCCCGCTTGATAGCACGTTCTTCTCCATTTCTTCGGATCACTGACGTCCTCTATATTGGTACCAACTACGTCGTTGTTGACAGAGTCTATCCATCGTCTTCTTGCCTCGTGGCCGCTTTCCTCCGGGGTCCTACTAACATGTTTACTGGGCTGCCGTGTCAGTTTTCCTTATAAATTATTTACTAATTTTTTAAGATATTAATACTAAGTTCAATTTAGTTAATTCGGATTTTATCAATATTTCAAGATATTGATAAGTAATTAAATTTAGTTTATGAATAGTTTAAGATATTAATAACTGATTAAATTTAGTTAGAATTTTATTAATATTTTAAGATATTCAATAATTAATTAGATATAGTTAATTATTAGTACTTTAAAATATTATTGAAATCCGAATTAATTGAAATTAATTAATTATCAATATATTAAAATAATATTCGTAGGAATGGATAAATTTTCGTTATTACAAATAACACCGCGTTTCTGATGATAGCGATTGTACACGACGATGTATGAAACGATGAAATTTTAATCTCAAATTTTTTTAAATGAAATTTTCACAATTTATTTCTACGTAATAAAATTTAATACGGCGTATAATACTCACGAATAATCGCTCCGCCACGGGCTACAGCCGCTTCCGAATTTGCCACGACGTAAATTCCGATCGCTAACGATAATCCGATGGCGTAATTCGCTAACATCCTCGTTTGGTTTTTCCTAATTCGTAAAATAATTTCCGAATGTTCGTGCACGAAATGGAGGCGACTGCGTTCGAATAATAAATGGTACGTTGTGAACCGGTTCGGTCGATTCGGCTTACTTTTATAGATATCTCTTAATCGACCGTGATTAAGACAGAGACGAATGGTTGTCGCGTTGAAGAACCGCTTCTTTTATTTCTTCCTGTAAGCTTCGCTTCTGAGATGTAATCGTTCGGTTCTGTCATTATTAATCGATTATATATATATATATTATTATTATTATTTCGAATCAGCCACATATGGACTACGTCGTTAACTGGTGTCATTATTAATCGAATATATATATATATATATATATAATTATTATTTCGAATCAGCCACAGATGGACTACGTTGTCAACTGGTACTACCATTCTTCTTCCTCTGTTTCCAGATGGCTTTCATCATTTCGCTATGCATTTTTTTCCTTTCTTCCGTCCACAAAGTGCCAGTTCTTCCTTTAAAATTGAATAATTTCTTCTTTAATATTACTCGATGATTTATGTCTTCAGGCATAATTTTCAGTTCTTCCATGTCACTTTTTGTCTCCGTGAACCGTGGCCGTTTATTTTTAGGTTTCGCATATAATTAAATAATCTTCCGGTGAAACTATTTGGGTCCATCCTTTGCAAATGCCCATAGAAACTAATTCTTCTTTTTCTAATAGTTGTAGTAATTTTTTCCAAATGGTTGTATACAGTTCTTCATTACATAAATTTTTATATTTTTCACCGTGTTTCGTCGGCCCCCAGTATTGTTCTCATAATCCTTCTTTCCGCCATTTCTAGTTGATCGTTAGATCCCTTTTTGTTCAATGTTAAACACTCTGCTGCATATAATACCTCTGGTCTGACAACAGTTTTTTAATGTTTCAGCTTGGCATTTCTTGATAAATACTTCTTTTTATACATCACTTTTGTTAAATAAAAGGCAGCTGTTAATTGATCAACCCTGTGTTTAATTGCTTTTTTTCTGATCCCTCTTGGTCGATTAACTCCCCTAAATACTTGAATTTATTAACTCTTTTTACTGGACTAAAATCAGTTTTAATTTTATTAGACGCGGCTGCTATATTAGTCAAAAATTTAGTTTTTTCAAACGAAATTTGTAGTCTAGCCTTCTCCGCTTGTTCTTTTAATAATTCGATCTGTCGCTTTGCCACTTCCATGGATTCGGCTACAATTGCCAAATCATGAAACAATCTATCGGTAAGTTATTCTTCTTGTATCCTAAATCTTCCCTACGACATTTTCTTCATTCATCGCTTTTCTCCATTCTCTTATAATTTTTTCCAGTATACAGCTGAAAAGCAACGGTGACAGGCCGTCCCCTTGCCTAACTCCTATTTTAATTTCAAATTGCCTAGATATATCTAAACTTCACTTTAGCATAAGTGCTCGTTAATGAAGTTCTTAATAAAATTGTAGTTTTTTTATCCAGACCGTATTCTTTAAGAACATTCAATAACACTGTTCTGTCTACTGAATCATAGGCTTTCTTGAAATCTGCGAACGTTATTACATATATATATATATATATAGTTTTTTGTCGTTTCATTGCAAATTACATATATAGAATTGTACAGGAGATTGTAAATCATTTAGGGGGGAAACTTTCAGAAATTGGATAGTGTTTTTAAGATACTCCGGATTGTCGGAAAGTGCCGTGTGTATCGAGATACAGCGACTGGGACGGAATTTTTTTGAAGTGGTATGCACGATATTAGAATGTGTTCGACAGTTAATGGTCCTGCATGTTGGTGGTGCTTAGAAATGCTTATTAGTGCGGTCAATTCTAAGCCGAGTTAATACAACCTTATACCGTCGTGTTGGTATGGTTGTTTTTCATGAAGCTGTGGTTGACTTGATATTTTGGAGTTTCTTAGTGGTGGAGATACTCTTCTGGTTTGCTATTTTCAAATTAAAAATTTAATTCGATAATTTTGGTCGAGTAGTTTTTGAGTTACTCTCAAAAGAACAACAAAACCGTCCGTCTTCTCTGGGTCATCCTATATTGCGTAATGAGCGAATTTCTTCTACGCTTCATTTTGAAGTCGACATTGCACGAGCAAAAATTTTTCCGTTTCTCATTTTAAAATTTCCGGTTCCCGGTAAACTGCTTTTTACTCATTCCGGCATTTTTTTTTACCTTTGCGACTTCGTTACATGCGTCCTTCTTTTACACATACACACATAAGGTTCATTTTATTTTAGAGCGATTGTTAATTATTATTACCTGTAATCATCGTGTCATAATTATTACAATGGTTATTTGTAAGTATACACGGGTTGCATTAATAAAAAGTAAGTAGAATTTATTTTTAGGCTAAGGAAAATCACCTTCGTCCTTTATAACTACCGTGTTGCTCCGTCATTTGTCTTTGTTATCGTCTACAATTTGTATTGTAAATGCGGAAAAATATTAATAAATTTTAAAAGTAATTCCGCAATTTGTCGTAATAATTAAACAGATAATATAGGCGAGCTTACCTCGATTATTACGAATAAGTTCGAAATTATTTCAACATTGAAAAGACCATTACTTTTTATAAACGTACATATCTGTATATATATATATATATATATATATATGATCTTGTCAAGTTTTAAACATCAAACTGTAATAATCGACTGGAATGCTAATTAGTTGTAAAATATGAAAAAAGATGAGATACGACCCCCAGAAAATAAATATTTCCGTCAGATACTAACGAGGACGTCACGTTGTTTTAAATACAAACTAGAATGTTGACTATTCATTAGACCAGGAATAAAAGAAAAAAGAAAATAGAAAAAGAAGTGAGATATCTGGGAGCGGTGATAAATTTAAATGATACGTGAAAAATACGTACCGCGATGTTTCGTTTAGGCGGGCGTCGGAGAAATACAGACCTGAGATTTCGAAGAACCGATGCAATAATTATCAATTCTTTAAAAATCGTTTTGGATTCTTAAATATTGATAATTTTTAGTTCGATTTAATTCATCTGAACTCGAAATCAATATTGATTAATTTTAATTATGCCGAGGAAAAAAATCTATATACATACTTACCGATCGGGATATGTTACCCAGGTTCCGTATAACGAGAAATAACTTTAAATAATAAAATAGATAAATACGTTTATTCCGTTTTATAAAATATTTGAAACAAGTAGCAAAAATTGAATCGAATTATATTTTACAATTCAATTTAATTTCGTTATTATCAGATATTAATTTCTGCTTTTAAAAATAGAACAACCGATATTGTCTTGGTTAAGCTTTTATCTATTCGGTATTAACAAATTACAATATGATAACATAGGTATTTACTTTATATATATATATATGTATATATATATATATATATATATATATATATATATATATATATATATATATACGGTTCACAAAGCAGCTAATGTCAATTTAAATTACAGACACTGAGAAATGAATTTAAAAATTAAAAAAAAAAAAAAGCAAACACGATATTAAGTTATTTAAGTATTAAAAAAAAACCACATATACACGCATACAATGTATACACGCGAGCAATAAAAAATTACAATTGCCCACACACATACACACATTCACTACATTGGAAAGTACTTACAAATTCTTGAAAATTTTGTAGTTGTTATTTGTAGTATTCGGGTACAGGTGAAATTATACTGATTTCTGCACGTCACCTTCGGTAAATAAAAGCTTATTGTTTTTACAACATTAAATTTTTTTTTTCTACAACCGGATAAGTTTAAAAAATCATCTCAGCTATTAAAATGAACGTTTCTATAAATTTCGATCACTTTCGGAATTATTCTTTTAGCGACTTTCTCTTCCTTGATCAATAATTCATCAGAATGTCAAACAGTATTTCTACAGCGCTTCCTTGATATGATACGTATTTATATTTAACGAAATAAAATAAAAATACTTTTATAGCGTATACATTTCATAAAAAACATCAATACCTCAGAGCGCGAGGAATAAAGTGAAGCTTAAAGACGTTTTAACTAAATTCGCCACAGGTTTTTTTTTCTATTTTTATATATATACACATAAGAATATGCCTACCTATGTGTGTAAGTCGACGCGCTTAACGCTTATATATATATATATATATCCGTCCGTTGTTTCCGCTCGCTCGCTCACTTGCTTGTTTAGCGGGTTAACTCCCCATATATAACGCGCTAATAGAAGTTTCACTTCAAAAAGGTCTACTAGTTCCATATAATGAGCATTTGATCCTGTTCCTAATTTTGAAATCTTAGACGTTTCAAAAAATCAAATTTTCGCAATATGAAGGAAGACTTTTCAAACTCTTCCATGCGGGTGGTTAATAAACAAATTTCGGAATCTGGTTCTTTTGTTTACTGAAGGTTGAGTGTTATAGTTAGTTTTTATAGTTTTCATTCAGATTCGACGTTTGTAGTTTTATTAATTATATTGTAATACGATATAAAAGTATTTTTTATTTTATTCCGTTTAGAATATGACGTATTGTAAGTATATTTCGTTCATTTTCAGAATTAGCCGTAAGCTTTTTCATCCGTGCGTTGATACGTCAGTTCGTTTTTTCCATCACGAAAAAGAATTTTGTTAACAACAGTTAAAGATTAGTCTCTATTAACCTGCTATCCAGCGCCATTGTCCTCTGTTATTTATACTGTTGCGCTACCTTTAATGCAGAATAGTTCTATATTGAAGCGGGTTGTATGTCTTTTTATAATAGCCTCAAACTTATAAACGTATTTCTCGCAACTTCATTTTTAATGTATCGTTATATCGCCGTTACATTTCACCTTGGTTTGATTTAGTTCTCCCAGACGGAGTTTTATTAATTATCAGTTTTTAAACGAGACAGCAATATCATCATTTTGTACGGGAATAAGTATGTGTGCGATTTAAAAAAAAAAAAACCTGAAGCAGAATGTTCATTTGCAATAATAATAATAACAATAATAATCCTGCTTGAACGATTTCGTCAGGGTGTGTTGCGTGGAATTCTACGTGTCCGTTGGATCACGCGACACCCCGTGACATTTTAAAGCGGGTAAACTGCCAATCTATACATAGTTTCCGCTTTAAAGGGATTGTCTAAAATCGTATACGTGTATACATTATTAGAACGGGTGAAAACAGGATTCTCGGAAAGTTTTACTACGGTTGCGATGTCAACGTCCGTGATGATGATAAACGCATTACAGGTGGAGTGTTCAGTGTCATCAATATTTTCACTATCACAAATGTGGTACGTATCGTGTTTCCCTGGAAATGTAGAATCTACGAAGATGTTCTCCGAAATTTAGCGGATATTTAATTCGAATTTTATCAGGTGTTTATTTCTTTATTCATTTATAACCTATACGGAGGTTGTATTGAACTATTGTAAAATATAATTCGTTACGTGAACTAGAAATACTCTTCATATTGCTGATTTTATTCGCATTTTTAATTATCCGTCGACCGGCCGAATAAAGTTTAGCTAATGGAAATTTAGAAGTCATCCCTACTTCATTTATACTTTCACGTAAGAAATTATGTTCGTTTATTTATGTTCGACATTTTTCTCAATATGAAATGTTACACAAACATCGTCGCGTATAGTGTAATATAAAGGACTCTTCTAATTTATGATACACTTTTACTATCGTGGAAAAATAGTCAATGGTTAAAGCTGATTTGTTTCGATTTCAACATTAACGGATGAACATTTACCAGTGATATAAAACAACAACGATATATTTTGCATAAGTTATAAACATAAAATAAAACAATAACATGTGTTACAAACATTGTGTACCGGGGATTACGACAATATCAAAAGTGAGAATATAAAGAATAAAAGAAAACGTTAAATGCTGCAGGAAAAAATCCAATAGACTAGAAAATAAACAAGTTTTCTAATTGCAGGTAATACATGAGATAATATAGGAACTTAAGTCTTGCTAAAATATATCGTTTAAGTGCGGTGGGTTCTTAATACTATGCGAAAAAATACAAAAGTGGTGACACGAGTGTCGTACTTACTGAGTAAAGGGTTAATACTAATAAATTATAATTAATTACTAAATAATGTTATGTTTAAGTCGTATGTTTGTTTATATGTGGAATACATGAAACGAAGTTGTTTAGAATCGTAATTAGCAATCGTGGCGACGAGTTCATTGTTTCGGTATAAGCATTTAATAAAAAGAAGTAAGTCGATAGGTTCGGAACAAAATCTCTAATATAGGACAGGTCAGTGGATAATGCTGTCGATTCTGAAGCATAGCGATGTGTATTGATAATAAATCTGCGGCATCTATTTTGAATATCTAGTAATTTATTAATATCGAACGAGATGAAGATTCTTGTATCTCCACGTGCTAGGCAGTTTTTTCTATTAACTAAGTTATTACTTATCGAATCGCGATTATTTTAACACTGTTTAGTAAATGACTAAATGACGTTAAAATAATCGCGATTCGAATATTTATAAAAAAAAAAAAAAACTGCTGCACGTTTTACAATATATAGGCGAACATTATTGCGTTAGCATTATTTACAGAACTTTATGCGAAATACCTGTGGAGTCGTAAATCACGTAGCCACAGGAAATGAGCCGTATAATGAATAGACATGTTTCGATTTGTAAGTTAGGAGATTACTTCGCGTTACCTCGAATTAGTAGCGTACCTTTTTTAAGGAAAGTTTATATATATATATATATATATATATATATATATATATATATTTTATGGGCTTGTTGACATTATTACATGTTAATTTTCCAGTGATTCTGTTCGTAATTTTAATTTTATTTACTCATCGTATATATTGCTCAGCGACGCGATCGAGGAAGTATGGAGGAAATAGAGTGGGAGAGGACGGAGATAATCAAACAGATACCAATAAACAGACGGACGGAGACAAAAATAAGTAAATTTAGATTCCGGTGATTTTTCGAATTTCAGACTTTAAGGTTAATAAAATAATTTTAACATCCAGCATTGTCATTTTTCTTTTAAGAGTTTCTCTTTGATGTTTGCATCGTCGTCGGAAGTGAAAAGTAAACATGAAGTATTCGATATTATAAATACTTGTGCTCTCCACACCTGACCCGTGTATGTGGGCTAGGAAGGTGGTATCTCAGCTGTGCATACATAGTTGTTTAAAGTAGTAGGGATAATATATACATAGGCGTTGACTCTTTTTTACATTGGGAAATTGATAAAAATATAATAGTATGGTATCAATGTCAATTGTGGTCAAAAGACCGGGGTGACACACACATACATATACAAAAAAAAGTTTTCGCGCAAATCGTACTTAAAAAAATATAGATAAGTTCACGTGCGCATCCGGATATTTACGCGTTATTATTTTCTATTGATTTCAACAAGCACAGTTCGTTTATTCGATTAAAAGTTGTCCCTTAAAAGACATTTACCACGCACACACACACACACCCTAACATATGTATATATATTCTTTACGTATTAACTCGTTTATTTGTAATTTGTTACATTATACAGCTAAACAATTCTTTTAAGAACCATTCTAGTGACGCACCCAGGGTTTGTATCTACCCCCCACCCAAAAAAAAAAATACAAAAAATCAAAATTATAAACGATCAGGAACAACAACGAAACAAGTAACAACAACAACAACAAAAAACGCGCTGGTCACGACCTGGGTCAGATTCGAATGCCGAATGGCCCAAACAACTGCCATTTTTTTTTCTGGATTTTCAATATCATTTACAGACAGAATGTAAGGAATATTTTCTAACAGTACTTTTTGCAATCTAGGCTGTTTTGCGCGCTCTTCAAGATGAGGTTTTATCATTAGTGTGATAACGCGAGCTCTTTCAAATTTTCTCTTCTGTTTCAATTATCATTTTAGCTGCGAAATTGTGTGGAGCTTACACATTACGAGTCTTCTTGATATGTATTCTATACTTTTCTGGGCCCTCTGAGAGGGGCTTAAGCCCGGTAGTCTCCTGCGGGTGCGCCACTGGTCTAACGCATTTTTTTATCTCTAGTTGCTTTTAGCCATTATGATACGACGATAAATGAGAAGAAAACGACGCTGGTAATGGGATGCAGTAAAAAAGTAGAAAATAATTGAGAATTGGACAAACAAAAGACTGCAAAAAATTACCTATTTGACGTATCGGTTCAATAATTGGAAGAAACGGAAGTGAAAGCAGCTTCTGTTAATAATAGATAACTGTTAACGTTCGAAAACGTAAGTTTGAAATTATGGAAAAGATTAATCAAATTACACGTTTAGAAATTGCTGCGTAGTGCAATAACCTGGACAACAAATAAAAGAAGACAAACGGAGAAAAATGCAGAAATCTGAATAAAATAAAAAATACTGAAACGTTCGAGAACACTAATGAAAAATGATGTTTAATGAAGATTTTAGTGCGACGTCCGCGCTTCGTTTATGCCGGTTTTAATATCTTTTGCGCCATTCCCCATGTAGAGATACTTAAAAAACAAGTTCAGGTTGCTACCCCCCATTTCGAATTGTGATTTGACAATGGTTTGTGCCGTTAGTATTTTGTTTGGTTTTCAAAATATCAGGGGTCAAAATTGAACCTTCAGCGTTACGAATTTCGATCAGAAAATTTGTGTGCCGGTTTGTGCCGTTGTTAGTTTCGTTTGTGTTATTCCCGTTCCCGAGATATTTAAAAAACCAAATTTGAAGGACAATAAAGACCCTTCCATTTTTAATTAAATATATATATATATATATATATATATATATATATATATATATAACGAAGTATGTTGTTAAGAAACTTGCAGTGACACAGAGAGACCATGAAAGATTAATATTGGGCATCAAGATATCAGACTAGAAAACCAACACGTGGATAAGACAGCAGACTAAATTGTCAGATGTAGTCGGACGTGTAGCGCAGTTGAAATGGAATTGGGCAGGTCATGTAGCAAGAAGAAACGATAACAGGTGGACGAAACGAATAACAGAATGGCTTCAAAGGAAAAGGACGCAGAAGTCGCGGTCGGACGGATACAAGGTGGCAGGACAATATACATAGATCAGCCGGTGTGAAATGGATAAACGAGGCCCAAGATCGCTACAGGTGGAGGAAACAAAAGGGGACAGCAGTGGATTGATATAAGCGCATCGTGATCGTGATATATAATTACATGCAAAATTCAAGAAGATTCTGAAAGGGAAACGCGAGTAATTATATTTACTAGGTTACAAAGACTATAATTTGCGCATAGTTCCTATATTCGATCATTAAGCCAATAATTTATATTCAAATTTTCTTATTTAAATTACCATATATTTTTATGCGTACACGCGTTATGCGCACGTAAATATATACGTTAAGTATGATATATTTTAAATAATACGTTGTTTGAAGTTTATTCGAATTAAATAATTTAAAATTTAGATGCTCTTGTAATTACAAATACTCGTTTGGATTAGTAACTGTCTTAATTCTACATTTATAAGTACCTATTTTATGGAAATTTTCGAGCGTGTTCTTGATTGAAGCCCGGTGCAGAGATTTCTTTGTGTTTGAATAGCCTTCTTTCTTCATCTGATGTTCTGCTCCATCTCGATATGCCTTCGGGTATTTCTTTTATGACCTTAACGAAGTTATTCCTTTATTTTAAACTTTGTTGCAACTTGCCCATACATTGGATGACGAGAATCGTGGATTTGTTTAGTTGTTCCTACGCGAGCTGCGACTTTCCATCTTGTGTCGGGTGGCGTTATTTCACTTATAAGTTGTCAACTTTTGTATAAAACAACCATTAACTAAACGCACTGTATCGTCAATCTGAATCAACGTTTCTTTTTTGTTTTTCTTGCAGAGATCCTTAAAACTCGATATATACGCTAATTATAAAAATAAAACCCATTGATTACATATGTCGTCGCATATAATATATAAGCGTTCGTAACGTTAACACGGATGCCGGGTTAAAGAGAAAATCTACCCACTGGCGGGAATAGCGCTGCCTGAGATATAAGACGCGAGGTTTCAGAAATTTTAGGGTACACATCACAAATGATATACAATCACTATTCGGACATAATATCCCCCTCCCCAGTCAACTAAAATGAAGGAACCGTTTCTCCTTAAGTCAACTGAAATGTTGTTGGCTCACCCCAAATCGGAAACAGCTACGATGTGGAACGAAGCTGCACCAAACAGTTCAGCCAAGTTACAGGAAGTTTTGCAATCCGGCCATAACTTAACTTGGAAAGTGTGGCGATCACTCAACAGAGAACTCGAATCACGCGACGTGAAGTTAGTCTCATAAAATGGGGCATAGAAGAATACGATAAGTGCAACTGGGGGGGGCACAAACTTTGATCACTTGCTGCAATGTTCAATGATTGAAAAGAACTGTGATGTAGATGATCTAACTTCAGCAAACGATGAAGCCGTGTTTACGTTGGAGTGAAGCATAAAGTATGCGGACACGGAAGGTAAGTATCTTCAAATAAGCTTACGTGTTGATAGGGTTGACCCTGCATATACACAAATCTAACATTATTTTGTAATCCTCTGTATTGTAATTAAATAAATCATAATTGTATTTTATTTGGCGATGTTAATTAGTTTAATACAATCTCTACTTGCAATGAGTAACAATGATTTCGTTAATGCCTAAGTTCTTGTATAATAAAGAATAGAAAATTATGTTGATGTATTCATTGTAATTTAGCAGAAAAAATTTATTTTATATTATATACATACATATATATATATATATATATATATATATATAATATTTTTAGAAACAAGATTAAAAATATTAAGCTATTGAGGTTAAAATTGCTTGTGTCCCCCTTAAAAATAACTGTATCGAAATAGCTGCTTTTTGTAATGAAAATATATCTTAGGAAAATACAAACGATAATAATAATAATAATAATAATAATAATATAATAGCGCGCCGATTATAATAAACAGCGTAATTGCCGTAATTACTGGTAGTGATAAAAACTCAGTTTAAAAATAAATAAAAATATTGCAGCACCAAGGTTGAGTTTTGTAAAATATCGCACCAAGTGCGCAATAAAAAAGGGAAATACACATTGAAAACAACACGAAGCACGGTAGTACTCACGAGAGGTAACATAACATACCTGTTTTATCATAACACACAGAGACATAAACATAACAACACACTTAGAAAACACGCACAATGGAATATAGTTGAGTATTAAACGATTCTGATATTATCAAATTTCGACAGAATAGTAAAAATTCAAAGGGGGAATGAAATTTTTTTCGGGCATTTAAAATTGTAACGGATTAGCCAAAAAAATTTACTTTAATGTTAACGGTTTATGCCGTTTAAAATTTTAGTGACCCTCAGCTTTGTTCAGTATTTTCTTTTCGTTAAAATTGGGATTTCTCGCAAAATTTGTTTGTTTAAATATATAAAAAAGATATCACACTCGATATAGACAATATGTATATATATACACGAGCTTCAGCATTCTGCTCGAATGACCTGATTGCGAATCTCACCATGGGTGTTCAGTAAAAAGATCTCAGCCATTCGTTTGATTGGTCGATAAATGAGTACCGCTTTAATGGAAAATTAATTAAAGTTGATGTTATATATACATATATATATATATTGGTCTTATACATCTAGCAAAAGGTAGTTAAAGTAGGTGATAAACTGTAGGATGAATTCAAAGCGTGAAAAGTTGTACGACAGGGCTGCGTACTAAGCCCGATATTGTTCAATATTTATAGCGAGTAGATAATGAGAAGTGTCCTACAAGAACGACAAGATGGTGTAAAAATTGCGGGAAAAGCAATCAATAACGTCCGATACTTGGACGACACTGTAATAATCGCCTCATCGGTAATTGATCAGCCTCCTTGGAAAATTAGAAAGCATAAGTAAAGAACATGGCTTATACATAAACAGAAAAAATATCAAGATAATGATTATAGATAGCAACAGTCAATCACAGAGTCCACAAAGTATAGACGGCTTGCAAGTGGTTGATAGATTTGTATACTTAGGAACGTTGATCACAAAGGACGGAAGCTCAACAAAGGAAATTGATAGTAAAAATGGTCCTATTACAATTAACGAAAATACGGAAGAGCCATGAGATAACAATGAACACAAAAATGCATCTTACGAACTCGTTGGTGTTTTCCGTATTCCTATATGTATCAGAACGCTGAACAATGAAAAAGGTACACAACGTTTTAATGCGTTTGAAATGCACTGCTGGAGGCGAATGCCAAGGATACCATTAACTGCGACGAAAAAAAACTAAGTTCCAATGCTCGAAGAAATTAAGGTGGATCAGAGATTACAAACCGTGGTACAGATACGGATAACAACATACGAAGGACATATCATACGACAGGATGGATTGGAAAAAATGATTATGACGGGCATGGTAGAAAGTCGTCGAAAAATAGGGAGGTCACCAACACGATATCTAGACATATGAGAAATGATGGACCGGACAGCAGATCGAACTACTTGGCGGCCAAACAAGTTCGTTTATGAGGATTCATAGGGTCACGATGCTCGAAACGAGCCACTGGTGATTTATATATATATATATATATATATATATATATATATATATACATATACATAAATACACATATGCTGCACGTAGGTTACCTCAAATTCACACACACACACACATATATATACATACATATATATATATATATACACATAAATACACATATGCAGGACGTAGGTTACCTCAATTTTTTTCATACGTTCTAATCTGAGCTTTCTGAATTCAGTTCTTCTTCACTCTGAGTTTAATCATCATACCAACGAGTCAGAGGTCTGCTATAATTTCTTCTCTTGTGAAGCGGCCACTCTTAGTCCACCTATTATCCTTTCCTCTTACTATTTGCTCTACCTAGGTCAATTCCAGTTTGTCCATCTGCTCCACTACGTTACATAGTCCGGTCTTCTTCCATATCTAAGTATTTTGCTTACGAACCGTTTTATAGTTAATATTTTATTTTTTCCTGCGCTGTTTGCGTCCTTATTAACCGTCTAACATTTGTTCTAGTCCGCGTTTGTGAGCAGTGTGTAAAAACCGACAAAACCCGCCGATGATATAGTTTATAGTTTGCGCCTTAAACGTATTGGTATTTCGTCGTTTTCAAAATGTGTAACTTAGTTTCCCGACAGCGACCCGTGCTAATCATATTCTACGATTTTTGCCTGCATCCACTCGTCGGTAGTACTTTTTTTTGTCCATGCGAGTTTATTCTTAGTCCTATTTTATTGAATGCACGTTTAATTTAGTTAGCATCATTTGAAGCTCTTTTGCGCTAAATTGGCGCTACATCGTATAGATGGTTTAAATATTCTTCTTCAATTCTTATATCCACAGAGCTCCGGACTAATTTCCTGAAAAAGAAATATATATATATATTATATATAAATGTATATATATATATAATATATATAGTGTGTTCGTGACCGCTGTATTGAAGGTAGCTATTTTGACAACCGTAATAGAGTGTAAATCGACTCGATTCTATCGTCTTTTATTCGCGATAAATATTACCTCGAAGAACACTTTCACTCTAGTTACCAACCGCACGGTATAATAATATGTTCTTATTATTAAATTCGCGCTGATCTACATAGAAGTGCAACACTTGAAAACATACAAAGCACACAACTGAACCTGTATATATATATATATATATATATATATATATTAATATAAATATATACGCACGCGTGTATTGGTGCTAGAGTGCTAGAAGGAGAACGACATAGATGTGTAGGTAGCACGACAATTTACCGGTATTAGTGTACTGTGTCCGCTATGGTTTCGCAAATTAAATTATTAGCTTTCATGCGCTAACATTCAATTCGAAACATAACGGTTATATCACATCATCTTCGTCTCGCTCGTGTTTGCGGTAGATTTTCTTTACTTAAAGAATTACAACTCCTCGTTTACAGTTACCCGTTATATAAATGACCGTCGTTTTTTTTCACGGTACGAAGATTTCGAAACTGATACTATCCATTTTTTTCGGTTCAGCCGAGGAAATAATGTCGTCGGATTAACGAATTTGAAAAAAATTTATATATATATATAAAGATTATTTGCTGAAATATAATCGCCTGATAATTCGAAATAGACGAACATGAATAAAAATGGAGAATTCGGGAAGATTTAAAACGGAAGTGTAAAATGAATATATCGGATAGAGAGAGAGAGAGCAAGAGGTTGAATCGTTATTTTAAGAAATTCGAAACAAGGAGTGAAAAATGAGTAATTTTTTAATATTGTACGTGTGTGTGTTAGACACGGATGTTTAAAATTTCCTTCGAGATAAATAAACAAATAACGTAAGTATAACTGACTTCTTAAGTTTTTTCTTCATTTTTTCTTTTTTCTAACATCATGTATAATTGCTGCAAAAAACGATGATCACATAAGTAGAAAATTAGTATTATTCCCGTGACTCCGGTGAGACATTATGACGAAGGGAAAGGGAATTGAATATACGTAGGAATATAAAGGAATGATCAAATACGATGATTAGAAACAAAACACATGTTTTTAATAAACCAGATTTATTAAGTGATCGGAATTGCATCTGAGATAAAAATTAGTCTAGTGACTCCGGCGAGACATTATGACGAAGGAAAAGGAATTACTCGATGAGAATGGAATATACGTAGGAATATAAAGGAATGATCAAATAGAATGATTAGAAAGAAAACATCTTTTTAATAAACCAGATTTATTAAGTGATCGGAATTGCATTTGAGTTACCACTTCCTTCGCTGATGCCTCGGAGAACTGTCTGGAAGACTGTATTCTGCGAACATCGGGTTTACTGCTGACTTTGAACTTATCGAATAAACTTTTATACTGCACGACGTATGAATCGTTGACGTACCGAATCATGAAGTACATCACGCAGTGTCAAATTAGAAACATCAGATGGAGCAGACGTAACAGTACGGAGTATCTTGATTGCTGATGCTGTACTCTTCGAAGATTACTTTTGCGTGTACTGCCGTAAACTCTAATCCGTAGCAATTTCTCCTTAATTTTTTCAATCATTTCTAAGACGATCTAAACGAATTATAACGGTTTAAACGTAAAAATTCTTCTACATATCCTCGGAAAACGTTGGCGATCACCTGCTTGACTTGATTTTATCCAATAAATTTTCTAAATATTTCATCTGTATCGAGTTTGAGGCATTTTTTAAAATTTATTCTAGACCGGCCACGCCTGCGATTACCATTTATTTTACCACGTATAATCGATTGAAGCCACTCGTACTTGTTATTATGTATATCCGAGTTTCCTTTTTTTTCACCGAATGAATAATTTACGTTTTTTTGTTCAATCGTTGTGAAAGTTCGGAATTAGTTACTTTAGCCGTTCAAGTAATTTTTAATATCCTACAGTATGCTCACATTTCAAAGGCTTTTAACTTTTTGCCTGATGCTATCGTCCAGGATTCGACGTCGTATAGCATAAAAAAAACATAACATCGTAGTAGACGTATACGCAAATTTTTTATTAAAATTCCGGTTTTTCAGAACTTTATTCATTTTTTGAAAGTTTGTTCTCGCCTGTTCAGTTCTGGTTCCTATCTCGGTGGCTATTTCTCATCTGTCATTAATATGACATCCCGGATATTTAATCGATCAGGTCTTTTCGATTGTTACATTTTCGAGAAACAGCGCGCCGTTAGCCGTGTTTTTTGCATGTTTCTACTGCTTTCATTAAGCGTGTTCATTAGTTCTTGCACGTCTGCAAGGCTCGTTGCAATCACCACTGTGTCGTCCGCGTAGCGAATGTTATTCACAACCACTAACTACTACACCTAGGAGTTTTTCAATAAGTGCCTGCTCAAAAAATTTTTCCAAGTACATATTAAATAAAAGAGGGGCGAAAGAACGCATCCTCGACGCACCGCCTTCATTATACTGACTTTTTCTGACTTTTGACCACCTATACGTACCGATGCGCTTTGATTCCAGTATAAATTAGTTATATAATTCCAAAGTCTCTACTGTCCAGTCCTATTTGCTTTAATATTTCAATCGCGTGGCACCGAGTCGAACGCCTTTTCATAATCAACGAAACATGCAAATATTTCTTTTTGAACCACACGTCATCGCTGAACTGGTACTTGAAGACTAACAAGATCTTCTCCGGTTTCAAATCCATTTCTGAAGCCAAATTCTGTTCACATTTACGGTATAAAACAATTTTAAAACATGGCTCATTAGACTAATGGTTCTCGAATGATCTGAACGATATATATTCAGGGGTGAAAATTCTGTATGTTTGAATTGGATTCATATTGATATCCGGTTAAATGAACAAACTGATCAAGACGTATAACATTTCCATTTCCAGGCGCTGATACCAACTATTATTAATTCAAATTTAACCGCTATAATAACCGATATTAAAGATTTGTGAGTATAAACTGGATTTCTAAGAAACTCTCGTATTTTATTAGAAGCGCGAGTGATCGAAATAGATCGATGTTTATGTGAAAACGCAATCAGCGAAGATGTGTAGTAGTATAGGGAAAATTAAACATCGTCTAACTAGTCGTCCTCAAAATTATTCTTAATCGATTTGTTAGCGCGTAAATTTAATCGTTACAACTTTAATTTTACATCCTCAAAGCTTAAACCTCACCAGTCTACAATTCGTATGCGAATAACTATGTTCACACAAATTAAGCGAAAGCCGAAATGCTTCGAAATTATAATTTTTATTTCTATCGAGTGAACGAAATTCGCTCTGCTGTTAAAAATAACCTCGAATGAAAGTCAATTAACCAACAATTTCCGCATTGTTAACTCTGATGATGTTTTTTTAACAACGTTAAAACTATTAAGGTAATAATTAATTCTTTATGCGTCGACGATATTTTTGCTACTGTTATTATAGAAATTACCACTAAAAGCTGTAATTGAACTTACCGAGATATATATATATATATATATTAAATGGGGATGCCCTTACAGCGTACCGAACGTGATGCTGTAATAATTGCTAACTCATATTTCTATAAACGCGGACAACTTCTCTAAAAATATCGCTATGTCCGGGAACAAATGTGGATTCTCAATATGAAGAAGGGATAATACGTTATAAGGAGGACCATTACGAGACGCGCGCAGTAATTTAAGATAGAGTTCACACGACCAGCATGTAGAGGGCAATAAAGATTTTCTCTAAGCTGCATAAGGAACAGTCGGTCCGGCAACAAGCAATGCCAAAACCGCAATCTGTTGATAAGTACAATTCCTCTCGGGTTAATGTTTTTAAAAAAGTAGAACCACGGAAATCTAGGGAGAGGTACCTAGTAAGGGGCGACTGCTGTATACACTCCATATACGTCTATTCCCAGAGTTTCTTATGTTCCGACTGTATAAAAGTTATGATATCAAGTGTAGAAACTAAATAGAATACCACACCACTAGAAGAGCCCCCCTTTAGCTAGTGAATCTACAATTTCATTGTCGGGGATTCCTCGATGTCCCGGTACCCACAAGAAAGACACAAATAGTATACTCTATAATATTACTGCCATAAGTTTCGCGTTGTTCGGTATTATTGTTCGGTTTTATATTATCGTAGATAAACCTGATTAATTTTATCAATCATAATCGATCACTTTACAACGTTATCTCTTCAATTCGTATTAATGATTTTCAGTGTTTCATTTACTCTTACTTCTTTCTCTATATTATTGAGTGAAAGTAAAATTCTATAGTTAGTCGTAATCGGTGAATAAAGTGAACCTCCATTTATAGGAAACCATCGACGATGTGCAACCTTCAAGCGGTGCAAACGTCTCTATCGGTGCGTTTTTTATTTATCTCATTCTAACAATTCGTTCGAGAAAATTATCCAAAACTAACATTATTAACGATGTAAATATTCAAACGTGTTCGTGAAGCAGAAGGTGGCTCAGTAAACGATCAGGGCAATCTTCCATTTTGCATATATATGTATATATATATATATATATATACACAAATGTGCCCATGCCTTATTCTTCCGATACAGTCTTACGGTATTACTCCATGCGGTGAACCAGAATCGATGATAAAAATACGACCACATCGGATATTATAAAAACGAAAGTACCCGTTCGCAGATGATTTAACTATTTACGTGACCACAAGTAAAGTAAAATTACCTGAAGATGTACTACAAAAAGAACACGTAAATAAGCATGATAAATAGTACTGCAAATTCGCAGTTAAAATAGAAGCGATCGCATTTTTTTTAATTCGCAATGTTCCGTCGCATATCCCATTCTTACAATTCGCGATAAATAAATCCAGCGAGTTAGATAAAAAAAATTCCGAGTGATTTTAGATCAGTAGTTAAATTTCTCAAATCGTATTGAAAGACTCAAGACCGACTGTTAAAAAAAGGAAGCTAAATATGTGGAAAGTGATTTAAACAATGTTAATACTATATAAAACCTATGTCTAAATTAGCTTAATCATCCAGAACTCTGCAGTTAAACATCGTTTACGAAAATCAAGCCCGTCTTCTGTCTGCGCTTTTGACTATCAAACAGACGGTTAACTCTGTCAGATTAGAGACGATGTGGAACGACTTTATAGTACAATATGTTTAGACTTTTTTTAGCTGCTTTAAACAGTATGACACCTATTGAATATGGAAAACATCGATTGAGCAATTACATTACGAATGATCTAATGATCTGAATGATATATATTCTGGCTGTGATTTTTACTATCAAACAGACGGTTAACTTCATCAGCTTAGAGACGATATGAAACGACTTTACAATATATAATATGTTTAGAGTTTTAGACTCTTTAGCTTAGAGTTTTAGACTTTTTAGCTGCTTTAAACAGTATGACACTATTGAATAGAAAACATCGATTAAGCAATTACATTACGAATGATGATATATATTCTGGCTACGATTTTTACTATTAAACAGACGGTTAACTTCATCAGCTTAGAGACGATACGGAACGACTTTATAATATAATATGTTCAGACTTTTTTTAGCTGCTTTAAACAGTATGGCACTATTGAATATGGAAAACATCGATTGAGCAATTACATTACGAACGATCTGAACGATATATATTCTGGCGTGAAAATTCTGTGTTTGATCTGGAAAATTTTTTTAAATTCCATTTTTGTTGTTTCGAAACTTATGTCACGTTACTATAACAAATTTGGTACGACGTGTTTACACCATTTTTAGGTTTGTTCGAATTTAGTGATTTTTAGATAATAAAACCGAATATTATTTGTATTATTATTGTTTACCATTATTCAATTTTCATTACGACACCGAAACAGGTGTACATCATTTTTTCATGAAACATAATTAATCATTATTGTTTTGTAGAATTCGGTTAAGGGCAAACATAATTTTATTCATATTATTTCTACCGTTGAAATATTATTTTTAACAATTGTCATAAAATGTTATTTAAAATCTGTGATATATATCGGTATAAACATAAGAAACGATGCTTTAACGTTGCATTTTAAAATACATATTTCGTGTATATGTGCGTGTGTGTGGCTTAGTGTATGAACAGCACGGTCTACTACTGGTAACATATAGTTTAAAGAAAAATAAATGATTTTTACAAGTTCTGTACACTCTACACATTTATTTAAAATTATTTAATACTTTATATATATATATAGAGAGAGAGAGATTTTATATATATATATAAATATATATAATATATGTGTTAATAAAATAATAAACATACTACACAAAAACTAATTATAAAATTGACCATATTATTTCGCGTACGGTAACTATTTGTGAACTGGATACAAAAACGTCTGGACGAAATTTTATACAAATTTTATAATTGACGTAAAATTATAAGGTAATTTTTTCTATATCGGGCTAATTTTTTCGATCAAGCATACATATGAATATATATATATATATATATATATATATATATATATATATAATAGTTATATCGAAGACAAGAAGGTAATGTTTTTTTTTAAAAGTCACTTTAAAATAATATCGGAACAAAATATTGTTTTTATTGAAACCTAATTATATTTGATATTAGTTTAGTATTATCAATATTATTATTTGAAACGATTAATATTATCGATTATTTTAAATGAACTCGGAATATATATTATGATTATTTTTTTAATTCTTAAATATTTCGAATATCTTTAAAGTATTTCTCATTAATAGGACAGTGTTTAAACGTACGAATTCGTTACACCTTTTTCTAATAGTTGCTCTTTGATCTTCAAATATGCGTTAATAATTTATTTTCGAATTTAACTGTACGAAATAAAAAGGTTATAAAATTTAAGTTATATCATTTCGCCATTTTATTTTTAATGATTTATCCGTATAATTATGGACGGGTGAAATATTTCTCGTAGATAAGTTTCTTTTACGAGGAATAATATTAAAATATTCAGGAGAAATACAAATTTAAAAATTTTAAGTTAAGTGTCTTCAGACAAAAATTTAAATTTTATATTAGACCTCTTTATAATTTATAAGTCCGTATTGGAAGAAATTTAAAAAACATACATACACACATATATACACATATGTATACACATATATACACGTACGTATTCCGAATTGTTAAAAACTATTGTAAACAATTAACCAATACAATTTGTTAAAAGATAGTCTGTTTACTTTTTTTTACATTTTTCATGTATTAATTATTTATTTGTTACATACATATTTTTAGAATTATTGAAACTATATATATATATATATATATATATATATAATTATATAAATAAATTTTCATTTACATAATTTTATAAACACACATACATATATATACTTATATATATATATATATATATATATATATATATATATATATATATATATATACTTATGCTATAATTACAGATTCCAATTAAAAATATTATACAAAAAAAATTGAAAATTTTTAAAGTCTATTCTAAACATTCCATGCTAACTGAATGGCCCTTTTAATGAAAATAGATAATTTTTTAATGTTAAAAGTTATAGGACTGAGAGGATAAAATAAATTTCATATCTATTTGTCTGAGATTCGGAAGCGAATATAGCTTGTGACACAATTTTGTGTATACGTGAATATACATATGTATGCACCGTATGTATTGCATATGATCAGCATGTTACCCCGTCTGTATTTGAAAATAATTTCACAATCCTTACGCGTAGATTTCACTAATAAGCTCTAACATCCGGCAGCCATTGGTTGTATACAGCGTTCAACTCCTTATGCGAATAGCCAATTAGTCTCGTTCCTCTCGATTCCGGGGAATCAACTAGCACATATGGAGCAGCAAAGGAGGCTGCTACATTGTTGCCGATCCCAAACCGTCGCAGTTCCAGCTATTGATATACGTAATTATTTCAAATCAAGACTTTTTGATTCGTGGTAACAAAAGCGGCAATCGATCTCCTCATTAAAATAAGCTTCGCCAAATTACGAATTCCGTTTTACCTCGAAAGACTTTGCTTGCAAACCACAGAGAAGACGTTGTCCTCTACAGATTGCAGTTGGGTCATACAAGACTCACCCATTCACACCTGATCAACAGAACTCCGGATGCCCCCGTGTGGCATCACGCTTTCCGTTTCCCATATCCCCCTTGATTGTCTTTTGTACTCCCCACTCAGATTGGCTCTTAACCATCCCTTCTCGTTTCCTCTTCTCTTCAAAGATGAGTACACCTCTCTTACTTATCATGTTCTTACGCATGTCCAATTCAGATTAATAATAATAATAATAATAATAGTTCACTCAACAATAGTATCAGAAAGAAAAAAATGAAATCGTGTATACTGTTAACTGGTTATTTGAAATAATTAATCGCCCCAGTTTGTTAAAAGATAGTTTTAGTTTTATACAAAACAGTATATGTTACGGTTATGTCCGGAAATTTGTTTTAAAGGCGTTAAATTAAACGATTTATGTACCCGGATAAAATTAAATTGCTCAATTACTTAATTGTTTCCGGAAATAGAACGGCTTTTTAAATTTTACATAATATAATATTTTTGTACACACACATACATACATATATATATATATATATATATATATGATCACTTATTTATTTAAAATCTAAGATACATGCGAAAGTTTTAAATTAAGAAAAAAAATGTATAAATTAAAAAAATAGTATCCTGGTTCGGTTTTATGGTAATCACGCGTTTTTAGCTTATAAATTAGGACAAACGAAAGGTGTATAAAGCTAAAAAAAAATTTAAAATAAATGTCGAAATTTATAAAATTGAGCTATCGAACCCGGTTATTCTCATAACGTGATGGGCATGCAGTCTGATTAACAACGCGAAAAGTAAAAAGTAATTATAAGTTCGTTAACGGCATTTTATCTAAATTAGAGTTATTTCCTTTTTGTAACAAAAAACAGGAAAAAAGAAAATGACGTGTGAGCTTAAATTTTTAGATTATACATACATACATATATATATATATATATATATATATATATATATATATATATATATATATATATAATATATATATATATTATATATTATTTTTTATTATTTAAGAAACGGGATTTTATTCTAATTTACACCGAATGTACACGGTAAATTTTGATTATTTTTTTGTTTATAATTAAATAATTCAAATTTTTCAAATAATTTTAAAGTGTATATTTCGTTTAACAATCGGTAAACAAAATGTAATTTACAGCGCAACGTTATGATAATAAAATTGCTCCGAATTTTTTTGTTTTATAGTTGTACATTCTCGTTTATATATACAGAGAAAATTTTCCAACTAGGACTACGGAATAGCGAATTCGAAGTAAAAGTAATTGGGAAAAGGATCAGTAACTTCAGATAGGCAGATCGGTAATTGTAGCGGGAAGTTCTTCGGGGGTTACAATGTATAGATCAACTCTACGCTTTAGGTCGAGAATATAGTACTCGAATTAATACGCACTTTTTTCAAGATTTAACTGAAAATCAGGTGTTTCCAGATTAAATAAAAAATTACCGTAAACTGTTATTCGTCCAAGATTTAACTTACGCTTATCATCTATGGTCTGCTAGTATAAAAAGCTCTCAGATAGTTCAAAAGTATCGTTGTAGAATTATACGAAAATTTCATATTTACACGAGCAAACAAAGCTTATATCGATCAATTTATTAACAAAATTTCAAAAAATTTCTTCCATATTTGTTCTATCCGTCGCGATAAATTAATATCATCGGTAACTATGATATGTTGCATCTGTGTGCACGAAATGCAAAGCGTAGATTTTTATAAAAATGATTTTCTTATTTTAAGTATACGATAGTGAGAAGTACGGAAAACTTAAAAACGATATCACGAAACAGTGCCGAATAGAAAAAGAAAAACAGTATATTGTACAGTGCGAATAATTAAAAGAATTAAGTGGGAAAAATCGAATGCGGCTGCTAAATAAACGCGTTAAAATATTTAGTAGCCAGAAAAATCATATGTCATTAAGTATCAAAAAAGAGGATAATTCGGAAACGAATATGTCGGATGAACGGAAAGAAGTATGGCGCTAATATGTAAAAAAAAAAAAAAAACTTTAAAATAACGAAGGAGCTATGCAAAGAATTTGTAAGCAAAATGAAGCAAAAGAATACAGACCGATATTACTGCAGGAGTTTGAAGCAGCAATAAAGCATTACCGAAACACTGAGTACCGGGGAATTGGCAACGTTCCCGCCGAGATTATATTACATGGTGGACGGGAGTTATTTAAAAGGTCATGCTTGCGAACGGGCGATCAAAATGTGCCAGTCAATTTTAATACTAAATAAAAAGAAGAAGACGGCAAAGTTGTATACGGATTATAGAACTACAATTAATCCGGTATAACACGTAGCTAAAGTTCTGCTCCACATTATCAAGCATAGAGAGTTGAAAGAGATACATGGAAGACTATATAGATGATACACAATGTGGCTCATAGAAGCAATTAGATACGAGAGATGCAATAGAAACACTTAGAACTTGCGGAGAAAGATTAATTGCCTCGAAATGCACAATATTTGATTACGATAAAACTTTTGATAGGGTCGACTGTAGCCGAATGTTTACTTTAATGTGACAGATAACGATCTAATTAACATAATCAAAAGTTAATAATAAATCAAACAGTTGTCGTTAGATAGAAAAACTACCATAAAAGGTGTCAGGGCCCTTTCGTCACTACTGTTTAGCATATGATCGGAAATGATTGTCGAAGAAGCTTTACAAACATGCAAGGAAGGAGCCGAGATCGACGTTCGAAAGTTCAAAATCATCAAATTTCATATGACCAAGCAGTGATAAAAGGACTGGAAGTTTTGGAAAAAATATTAACGAGGCTAAAACATACCGCAAAGAAACATGGAGTGAACATTAATACCGAAAAAATCATGTGCATGAGTAAACAACCAATGAAGCATAAGGCTGTAAGGAAGACTTTTAGAACAAGAATACAATTATTTGGGATAATGGATTACAGAGGATGTATCATGTCACAACGAAATAGCTGTCAAAATTGCAATGGTAAAAACAGTATTCACGAAAAAAAGTATCTTTGATTACACATCGAAGTATGTCTCTAAACGTACGGAAACGAATATTAACAACTTACGTATAACCCGTAGCTTTGTACGGAGCAGAAATCGGCACTATGTCCGTAAAAGAGATAAATAAAAATAAAAATAAAAATTAGTCTAATGAAATGACAAAATATCCAAAGTATTTTTTGGCCGAGTCCAAGAACAACGTTCTATCATACGAAGCACAAGAAAAAGAAAATTGGAATGGATCGGACATGTTGAAGGAATGCTAGCCGATGCAATAGATGACAAAATAGCGGGCGGATCGAAATGGATACTATAAAACAAGAATTAAGAGTACTGACACATGTCCAACTCGAGAGAGTAAACAGTGGAAGACGGATATAGCGATGGACAACGAGTCCTAAGACCAAACAACACCGAAGAAGTAGAAGAAATATATATATATATATATATATATATATATATATATATATATATATATATGTTCCTGAAAGATTGATTATACTTTTCTAATGTGTACAACATGATCATATATTTATTAAATAAAAAAAGGGAAATTGAAAATGACATAGTATTAAATAAATTGTAGAAATTCCGGGATTTAGGAGCGAAGCTAGAGCAAAATGTGTAATCGTTAATTATCTTGTACATATTTTATTTTTTTTAACAATGAATAATTATAAAATGTATTATGTGATTAACGTGTCACAGGATAAAGTTATTAATTTGAGAATATTGATTATTATGGGGATATATAAAAATAATTTAACATTTTATAAGTAGAAAATTTCACACAGAAGGTTAAATAATTTAAATATAAATATTTTCATTCATTTACGGGTATACTATTATATATATATATATATATATATATATATATATATATATATATATATATATATATATATATACGTAATATAATGTAAACGTATTTAGTCGGGGATCGTAATAATAACAATAATATATTCATTTGAAATATATTTAAAACATTTTGACAGTTGTTAGATTTTCATAATAAAAAATAACGAAATAATCTGTGTCATTTTCTATTCTAAAAATTTTGATAAAATCTAAAAATGGATTTCGACGGTGTGGCGTACCGAAATACGTAAGTATTTTATTACTTCTAAAAACGATAGTAACATCTTCTCCAATTTTATCATTTTTCGCCCGGCAAATTAATTAGGTTCCCTTAAAAAAAATTTTAAAGATTTCTTCCGGAAATATATTTCACAATAAAAACAGCCTTAATCCGAACATTATTCCGCCGCTGAGAAGTGCGGCTATCGGCACCGTTATTACCCATGCGAAAATGATGTGACTAAATAATGAAAAATTTAACGTTAATAATCATTTATCATTTCGATACAAAATAAATTTTATTTAAAAAAAAAATTATCAATTAAAATTACTAAAACGTTATTTTATACGTTCGTTTTAGCAAAATACGTTCTACCTAATGAGGTTAGTGAGATCTTGCGAGATACGTATTAAAAAGAGAAAAACCTTTCTAAAAATTATTAGTAGACTAATTTTTGAAGAAATTTAGTTTTAGGCAAGGAACAGGAACGTATGTTCCGTATGAATACGGTAATATTTTCGAATTTCAACAGCCTCTATATCCATGTTTTGTCAACATACTGATAAAGTCCGGCATCTCAAGATGATGTAAAACGAGCAGTTAAAACGACTATTTACCACTTTTCAGTCGTCTAGTGGATACGGACTTCTATACGGAAAATGTTCGAATACGAAAAATGATCATCAGAAAATAAAAATAATAAACAATCCTAATATTATTATGGCTTGGAAGGGAATGGCAAACCATTACACAAAACACCATATACGCGCTAGTCATAATATAGTACACTACACAAAGAACACGCGCGGGGCTGCATTGTGTCGTGACAACAAAGCGATTATAATTAGTTCTCCCGGGTGTCTAACGCCGTATTTTGCCTTGTTATACAACAAAATATGTATATAGGTAAGTAGTCGTCTAACTCCGATACGGAGATGGAACTTAACGATATTTCCACCGATCAGATCTTCAAACGAGCTTCGAACAATTTTAACGAAGGTACCAGATTTGGAAAAATTAAAATCAGCGATATTATTCGATGAAAAAATTTAAACTTAATAAGTTATTAGTATTGACAGGTATAAAATAATTGAGTGTAACATTGAAAAAAATAATTTAAAATATTACGATTATTTCCTTAACGTAAAGAATAAACTGATTACATTTTTTCCAAATTATATAACGATCGCCATAACGCGCTAACTCGTATAATAATTCCGAATTTAATCAGTATACTACTTAAAAAAAACAAACGAAAAAATCTATAACATTAATAAGATCATTTCGGAGAATAATAGCGATTAAAATGATTAACGCGTACGAGACTACTAGCTACTGGCGATCGATATTAATAATAGCAGGAATTTCACCACCTATAGATTTAGAATAATATAGATCAATTTTTTTTTTTAACAACAAAAATATTAATACGATTCGTAAATTTAGCCAAATATATAAATAGAAAATTCGTATAAGAAAAAAAACGAAACAATTCACTATATTATGTTTAGTGCAATATCAAATCGTGCGGATTACAAATTGATATTTTCATAATTAGAATGACAAATTCGATGATTTTATAATTTTTATTTATTCGTACGTTTCCGGGTACAAATAAAAGTCATTCGCTTAAATTAATTTTACAGATGCGCAATTTATTACTGGTCGCGGAGTTTTAAAAAATATCTAACACATCTCGGCATAGCAGAAACAGAAATCCGTATATAGCGTGTAACGAAGCGAGTATAACGATAGTTCATAAGTTATGGATCGAGAAATAAGAAAAATTACAATTTACCATGTGAAAAAGATAATAATAATTTTATTTCGATGTTATTCGTATTAAGTTTAAAATTATAGATATCAGAGAATGCGAGTAAAAAAAAGATTGGATTTTATAGTGTGGGGATAAAACTTGGTCGGATTGTCACCTTAAATTTTCACAACATAAATTTATTGATATGCGCTATCATCAAAACGAAACAAAAAAAAACAACAATATTATGCGGACGATACGTCAGCGTGTTTAGTTCAGAGGACATCGTTGAATGCGAGGAAAACTCGAATTATGATAACAAAGTAAATTGGTTGTCACTAGTGAAGAGGGCTGGAAAATATATATGCATGCATCGAAGTATCTTGGAAAAAATTATTAATAAAGGTAACACCCGCGTATAAATTACGCGCAGAATGGAATAAACTGGAAATTATTATACCACACGATCTAAATTCAGAATCGAGAGTTAAAGTCTTTAACAGTTACGTATGGTTTATTTGAATGTTGGAACACCCAGAAAATGAGTGAACCGTTTGTAAACGTTTAAAATATACTGCGCTTTGCGCATAATTCCGAACACCCAACGGTTAGCAAAATGACCTATGTGAAATGATCCTGAATTGCTGAACATTATGAAAAAGAAAAAAACTTAATTGAAATAATTTTCATTGCAAAGTACTTTATTAAAAAAAAAATAACGGAATAGATGGTCTTGGTGTCCTCTAGGAGCCTTACCTGGCATGAATCCTGTCCGCTCTGGAGAGTCTTCTTTTAGTATGAACGATTTCAATCTACTATTTTTATTTGAGAGCTAAATTTTGCTGGCGCAAATTTAGTCGGTAGTTATTAGTTATTGTATTGCAACGCGGTTTCTTTCTTATATATTGGTATGAATAGTCATTAGACACTACTTTCCTGTTGTCCACATTTTGCAAACTTTATGATCTCGATTACGATATCATCTGGTGGTCTTATAGTTTTGTCTGTATTTTCCGTATTGCCTTTTCAATTTCTATTCTCAGTATTCGCGGTTCTAGTATATTATCCATCTCGTGTTCTCCAATGTTGTTTCCTCTATCTGTGAATATCTCTTCATAATATTTTTTCCAAACGTCTGCAATCATAACAGGATCCGTTACAATATTACAGTTAACATTTTGTATGACTTGATTTTTCGACTTAAACTCCCTTTGTAAGTGATTTAATTGTTTAATATAAATCATTAGACTGATTTCTTTTTACGTGTTTTTATATTTCTACACCTATAGATGTAGTTATTTTATATTTTCGCTGTCCTGATTATTTTACTAATTTCTTTTGTTCCCGTTGTTCCCCGGTTAAACCCTCTTGATCTGTCTGTCAGATTTAGTGCCTTATTCGATATGTAATGTTGCTGCTTGATTTTGTATTAATTATATTTCTTCGTTCGTTGCAAAAATAGGTTTGTATTCGTATTATCGAAGTCAGGTAGGTTCATATTTTTATCTTTTCCGTATCAATATTATAGTACGGATTCTTTTTACTATTATAAAACTTTACTTTAAATGCTTTTACCCAGAACCACATTCTGATCCAGGCATTGCGACCACATTACTAATTGCAGATGTCCATCTAGTTCTAAAGTCTAATTTTTATAAGTCTCGCCGGGTTTTGTGATGTTTAAACATAATGTAATTCACAGCAAAATCGTTAACAATTGTAAACTGTAGTAACAATTCCCCTCTTCAATTTCTGTCATCTATTCCAAATTGACCTACGTGTAATGTCATTATCTGTATGTATAGAACTTATTTTTGCATTAAAATTTCCCGTTATAATCACTATTTCCTTGTTTGGAATTTTTTAAGCATTACTTCTAGTTCTCGGTATATATATTAACTACTTCATCATCAACGTCGCATGTGGGCATGTTATGTAAATTAGATGGTTTGCAGTTAGATCATTCGGTCACTACATATTCTTTAACGTAGTCGTATCCTTATTGATGATAAATGCAACCCCGCAATTTGATGGGTTAACCGAACTAAAAATGTATATAGCACGTTCAATTCTGTATTAAAATGTACCGAATTGTGTTTCCGACAAACCGCAAATCGCAATATTTTCTTTAGAAAGTTTATTTTCTACAAATACGAAGTTTTCTCATTTGCTTGGAACCTTGTATATTTCACGTACTTTATTTGTTGTCGCATTATCAATTTCAGTAATCCATTTCGCACGATACGCCTGGTTATCCACATCATCGTGTGTCTAGTAGTCCTTTTAACTCTGATTGGCCTGTACCCAAATCAGCGCTGATTGCCAGTTGGAAAGTATTTCATAAAAAAAAACTAATCGGTTGGTTTTTCATCGCCCGCCCGATCGTATTATCACGCCCGGAGGAATTATTACTTAATTTCGCATGTGACTGTCAAGTATTAAATGAAGTCGTTCTTCACCAGCCTCGAGGGAGTAATCGCTGCTCACTATGGAAGGATGTGTAAACTGGCGATCTGAAATAATGCGTTGAAGTCTGCAGCAAGCGCGATAAAGACATTATAGAGCAATAGGATTCACAACAAAAACCGTTGCGCTGAATTAAAGAAAACATAACCGGATATCCGTGATTAATTTATCTTGGAAAAGTATATAATGATAAACATGATTTAAAGAGCGTGACGCGTATGTAATTACAAAATGAGATCAAACATCGTATCAGTCAAGATTAAACAAAATTTTGGAGCGTTTCCCGAACAGCATACACTGTTACATCAAAAACAAGCGACCGGAGTAGTGGCTTTCTTCATTTCCGACGCCAATAAGCAAAGCCGAAAAACTACCACCAGAAAGCTCAATTTCAACCGCTGAGCTGTATGCAGTATACCTAGCATTATAGGAGATATGGAAATCGCGCGCTGCTCATCAATTCATCATATTAACAGACTCGATTAATGCACTCACAAACACATTCGAAGCATATTCAACAGCAACCCAATTGTACAAAGAATCCATCAAACCTTATCACAATTACAATCCGTCAGAATAGATATCCAGTTCATACGGATCCCGAGCCATAAAGGAATAAAAGGCAACGAAATTGATGATAAGTTAGCAGAAAGCTCAATCTCGCTACTTTCAAATGCCGAAATCATATCAACAGCAGATGATCTAAAGACTAGTCATAAGAAGAAAATTACAACACTGTGGAATTCCGAATGGGTGTCGACCTCATCCAACAAAAACCACCTCGGAAATATAAAAGGAAAGACAGAAGAATGGAAGTCATCCGATCGAAAATCTCGAAAAGAAGAAATAGTTTTAACTAGATTAAGACTTATACACGTGTAACCTACTCACACCTATTCAATAATGTACTACCCTTCCTGTCCTTTCTGTAACACTTCTCAATTCACTCTTCGGCATAGCCTAACAAGTTGCATTTATCCGAATTCCGTCAAAAGTCTAACCTATCCGCTAATCTATCCCAACTACTGTGTAGCCCTAATTTAAACGATCTCTTCCTATTCCTCAAACAATGTAATCTATGTAATGTCATATAAATAACTTTATACTTTCGGCTTGATAACCTCATAAAAGCCGATAAAAAAAAAAAACCAACATTAAGGTCAATGCATAAAAATCTTAAAATTTTAAAGACACATTATCTCGATGATAGGACGTTTATAGCGATATTAAAATTGGAAATAAAAATAATTGGAAAAATTAAACTACATAAATCTGAATACAATAACAAATTATGCTTCATATATGTAATCATATTCACGAGAAAACATATTAATTTATAAAGTAACGGTGTATATATAATATAATCTTACCGAAAAAGAGTCCAATCTACTCCTTGTCTCGACGAATTAATGCAACCGACAAATACCACAGATCCAACTTTACAATGAGTAGTACTAATCGGAAAACCAATTTTTGAAGCTAATAAAACCGTCATGGATGCTCCAATTTCGACAGAAAATCCGCTAACCATCAGTAAATTATAATATGTTCAGATGCAATTATTAATTTAAATTGTGTAGAAATATTATAAAACTCAATACAACACGAAGTACTTAACAAGGTGCTGCCAAACTTTTCCAAGCAGATGTTCTCTCCAACTTGAGACAAAATTGTTTCTTCGTTTTTACTGCCTATTCCTTGGTTTAAATAATATAGACAGTGATTTATTTACAGACGATACACAAAAGTTAAAATACGTTTTCGGTTAATGTTAAGAAAGAGTTCGTAGACATTTTAAGGTGTTTTAATTTTTATAGTGCTTTGTAACTAACGAAGCTATTACGGCACTGACGATTTAACAATTATATGTAGTAATATGTAGTAAATGACGTGGGAGGAGGAAGGAATGTTATAATTGAGAGAATAGTTTAAGGGCTGCTGGAGAGGAAACTAGGTATGCGGTATGGACTCGAAAGGGATGTGCAGGGCGGTGTACTAAAATATGGCTCATAAGAGAGATGTTTGTGAATTGACAAAAGAGACAAAAAGCAAGGGGTTGGCACGTTAGATGGTCATGAGATAGTTTGAACGGGATAAATTAACAGATAGTTTCCAAAAGTCAACTAGGTTTGATAAAGGAATTTATGATGGTACTAATTCCACTTACGTTGTCAATTGTCATGCTGTAGGATTATTAATAGGACGGGATAGCGATTTAGTAAAGCATAGCCGGTTAATAGCTACTTATTAAGTTATTTGCTTTCAAAATGAATTCACGCTCGGTCATATACTTGCTCTGATGGAGATATATTATTATTCTTTTTAAATGGTTTAATGATGCTCAAAAATTTTATTTAAAAAAATAGTTTGCAAAGATCAGGGTTAGAATTTATTCAATCCATTTCTGCTACTGTTATTTAGAAGATGTTTGTGATGAACCGTCCATTTTGGTCGAATTGTCTGATGATTCTTAATTTACTCGCGAATGATTACGCGATTGGATTTTTATATTATTATTGATATTTATATAAAGCTTTAAGATCCTTATAAGTGCCGGTTAATATTGCTTAATACTTATATTTTTTCAAAATTAGAGATGATAAAACAGGACGGAAATGGATCATGTTCATAGTAAGAGTTTTAAATTTCATAGTATTCCTATCGAGAATTGTTACTTCTTCGTGAGCGCCTGTATTTTAATTGTCCTTTTTGTACTGTTCATGAGTATTGAAATTAATGAATTCTTAAAAATTACTCCTACTTCGTAAATTGAATAATACGAGTGCAGCACCGCGGAATAATATTTCTAATGCAGTATTTAGTGATGGTAAAAGTACCAATAATGATTTATTACATAAAACATTTATATCAAGTTACCGCACTAATGGTTTTACAGCATCTAAGGTTTTCCTTTTTTTTTTTTTTTATATACGGTGATAATTAATGTTTTGGGTGCTAAATGCGACAGACATATTAGATTCTAGACAACAAAAAAGTAGTGTGATTTTAACTCACTTTTTTCATTTTTGTTCATTCGATAAAAATCATTACATCTCGCACTGTTATAAAAAAAGGTCAGGTCCTGCTAGTGAAAATAGTTTTATGACCGACAAATTTGCGAGTATTACTAAAATTAAATTTAACTAAGATGGTTATTTGTCATATTAACGATTTTTCTTTCGAGGAAGTAATTCGTAATATTCATTCTCGTAACTATAACTACTAATTTTTCACATACTAATTCAAGCGGATTGTTGAAAATAACAGGCTGATAAATTTTTTATTAGGCTAGTGAAATTGATTTATCACTTAAAGAATTTCTGCTATTTCTAAGTAATAGAAAAAAGTAGAAAATTGCTTATTTATTTATACAATTTTTACATTGGTAACGAGAAATTATAATCGCTAATAAAAATAGTTTAATAGCGTCTTATAAAAATTACCCTAACAAATATAATGCTCGTGGAAAACCTTACTCATTTCTAAGTATAGTGCCAAACAATGCACTAGGTTGGGCTTGTAATGTTATTTTTGTTCATAGCTCGTAAGTTAGGCATCCGTGTTAACATTATCACAATTTCAAGCATCTGGGAATTTGAATAAGCCATCTACTGAAGAGAATTTTTGTAAATTTTATCTGTACTTGAGAAATTTCCCGATGAATCCTTTTGTCATGCAAGTGAAATTGATGTATTGCTTGATGTTGATGTACCAATAAGGGATAAGTGCTTTTTGTCCAGTGTCTTATAATGGAATACTGGATGATTTACTTGTAATGCTTATTGAGAGTTTGCTTTAAATAATTGAGTGCTAATTTGCGTTATGTTTAAAAAAAATATATATAAGTTCGCTTTTAGAAAATAATCAGGTAATTATCTAGCTCTGTTATATCTCTATATTATTGGACATTCTTACTGACTACATTGAGGTCTCCTTATATCTTACGATTTCCTTCAATGGATAAATTACATTACAATTTTATTCATTTTAAGGTGTTCATATCTTTAAAAGAATATTATTATTTGTACTTACACATCTTTTATATACACCCGATTCGAATTAATTAGTAATATCCCTCCGCATATTGTATCAGAATGTTATTTCATTTAAATTACAGATCCTGTGACGCTTCAAAATAAACATACGAGCATTGTATTTATGTTAGGGAAATATTTCATGGAAAAAAATACTCAGTTTGTAATCATGTTCATTTCATAGAGGAAGAAAAATTATTATGGCGATGGAGCGCACAGTTTTTTTACCCTTATACTTCTCGGTAATGCGAAATTTAATTCTGTCATGTTATTACAGTTTGGATGTATAATCGTCGATTTCCTGGTTAGAAACATGTTACTAATTTTTTGTCATTTCCAGAATTTCGTGTAAAGCGTTCGTACACGTTGGTATGGATTTTTGCCATCCATTTCTCCTATAACGCCAAATCTTACAGCGCATGTTCCTGTCCTTGGCAATTCATTTGGAATAGATAGCCCCGTTCTCGAAGAAAGCATTCACGGTTGCGTTTAGGTCATTTTGAAGCTAGATGATACTAACAACTCGGGTCCATATTCAATTTTTTAAAGAAGTTAGAGATCGAATAAGTGGAGAATTAATGTGGAAACTCATTCCTTAGCTTCACGTACTTTAGTGGATTACGGGAATCTGCGGTCATATCCTTCGAATTTTTAAATGGTTGCTTGATTATAAAAAAATCATTTTTCAAACAATTAATGTCTAAAGTCTCATCCACTAATGGTCTCCTTATACTGTGTTATTTTTTTGATTGTTAGATTCTTTATTCCAACGAAATATTTATAATATTAACTGAAGAATTTAAATATGTTATATTAGCAAATACACATCAAACGTGACCCAATAATGGAAATTGGATATATTGGAGTTAACAACATTGTCAAGCTATCAGACTGATATTTCAGGTGTTACGTTATTTCCTAGGGCTATAGAGATACAGACTTAAACCGTAATTCTTCATAGTCGTCAGTCTGTCGTGCTTTTCCGTACTTTAAATTTCAATTTTGTTTTTGTTTTCAATTAATTTTTTTAATATTATATTTATGATATTTATTTTTCCCGAATCGGTAGCGATGAGACTGCAACAAGAAATATTTCAAGGCCGTCTAAGTTTAACTAATAGAACAAGCTTTTGTTAGATTAAGCCACTTTCTGTTAAATCTGATGCTTATTCAACGTTATAAGTTACAATCTTCATAACTTAGCTATTTTTCGACACAGCAACCTTGAGTAATTGAATGGACGATCAGTCAAATCATCCACGTTTTTTCAGTTCCATTGCCAGCAATTGTATATTTAGCAACGTTTCGTACTTGAGTCCTATCAGTATGTGCCCTAAGTAACGTAGGTTTCATTCTTCAATGCAGTTTTAGTAATTCACGAAGAACTTTTTTTATTGCCGACTTTTTGTGTTCGAGAAATTTTTAATATCCTTCCGCGTATTCAAAAGCTTCAATGAGCTTTTCACAAACAACTATGTATATCAGAACAGAAAATATATGGCATCCAGCGGGCTGTAAATATGAACTAAGACTACTATTGTCGGGGATGTATACTGCTTGGATCGTAAATTAGCAACGGTTGATTTTATTCCGCATTATTATATAAGTAGCTGACAATATTAATACGTCTTTGGATCTTTTTGATATTTTACCGTATGCGCAAGATTTGTTAAAAGGTGACGCGATAAAACAACTGATCGGACGTTTGCCGTGTTTTTGAAGTTGATGATAACTAGGTCGATGTCGTGGAAAAAATTGAACGCGCGTTCTATCGAATTATATAGACAGTAAAAATGAACTTCGTTCGTCGGTTACCTAGAGGTCGATTAGATATTATGAAACGTATTTAAGAAGACTGTTGTCTCAGACATTGGTTCGTAAGGTCGAGAGATAGTCTAGAATAACGTATACAAAGTAAAACGCGGAAACATTACCGGATAATAGGAGTAGAAACATCTAGGTATACACTATCGGGTGAATTTTTAAAGATACTGGTGGCTCTAATGCGAATAGGAATAATATGTTTAGGCTAAACAAAATATCATGCTGTATATATATTCTGTTGTTATTTCCGCATCAACGATGTAAATTACCACTGGAAACTCCTAATCACGTTCCAAAGAATATTAAGGATTAAACAACTATCTAAGTTTTAGGGTTATTAATTTGAAACGCTTCTTCTTCGTAACTTTTTCAGAAATATATAACATCCTATAAGCTTTAATGCCATGTTTCAACTATAAATTTCAGAATTTAGGTCGTCACAAATGATAGTCAACGGTGAATTCCTAAAATAATAATAAAATATGCGATGTTCGTGCAATCATATTTATCGTTTCATAATAGAAATTTACATAAATAATTTTAAAATCGCCTATAATATTATATATGCATAAAAAAAAAAACCCTAACTAATCTTATAGGTCAATATGAATATTACCTATTAATAAAACAAAATGAAAACGAAGTTTCACCGATACTTTTCAATATATACGGAGAATTCATTATGAGGAAAGTGTTAGATGGATTCACGGGAGGAATCAAAATCGGTGGTGAATATATAACCAATCTTCGATACGCTGAACGCTTGCAACCGAATCGGAGGAGGAATGGAATAGAATAGAACAAAAAAGCCGCCCGTTAGGTCTATCAATTAACAAGAGTAAAACAAAGATCGCGGTGATAAATAAAAATAAAACACTAAGAAATCTACAGGCACTACCGAGAAGTTGTAAGGTCAGCGATGGCTCGATTACAGAAGACCTGGAAAGACCGATCTCTTAGTACAAAAATAAAATCCGGACTAGTCAACACTTTTATATTCTCTATATGGAGCAGAGACGAGGACCTTAAGCAGATCAACGAAAAATCGATGCGTTCGGAATGTGGACTCGGCGGAGAATGCTAAGAATTTCATGGACCGGGGGGGGGGGCAAAACGCGCAAATAATTCGACTATAAAAAATCTTAAAACACTATGGACACGTTATGAGGAAAGAAAACGATAGTCTAGAAAAATACATTTTAACTAGACCAATAAATGGAACAAATCCACCAGGAAGACTACCAGGACGGTTGACGGACACGGTACAACACTGAACGGTCAAACCCTAAACATGATAATGAAGACTAATCAAAATAGAAGTCGCTGGAGACAGACACGTTGCAATACACAAAAGGTTACGATGAGCAGTTATTGCTCGAACGACTATAATAATAATAATTAATAATATATATATATATATATGTATATGTGTATGTGTGTATATATTAACTTGGTGAAATGTACGAATACTTACGTAGAAGGTGTAATTTTAGTTAAGTCTTCGCCGATAGTTTTTATTACTCTGCGTCCCCAAACGCATAAACCGACCGCTATGCCGATGCCACCGAATAATAAAATAAAAAAGGGGGTCTCACCGGTGGTAGTGGCCGTACCCTCTGAATAAATTAACCAAATCGCAACTAAAGGACCAATCGCGTTACTGAAAATAAAACATTGACCTTAAAAAGAATTCCGAGTAAATGAAAATTTTTTTATTTAATTGCGTAATAATAATAATAATGATAATAACAATAATAATATTTATAACATAGCTTACAGTGGCACACATCCCCCTCCAAAAAAATAAATAAAAAATTCGTAACAAAAATGAATAAAATATACACAGCCGAATGTGTAACAAAATTCAACAGGAAAAACAAACTATATACGATCAGGAATAAAAATATTATTGCCAGAAAATTCTAGACATCTAGAATCGGTCCTTCCATTTTCGGCCGAGTATACTTGGAAATATAAAGAAGGATTTAACAACCTGGCCATCGAAAATTTGTAAAATTTGTTCACCGAGTTTGGAAACGCCTATCAACAGAGTGTATATTGGTCACACGCTGCGTACGCACTCCTATCTACTGAGTGCCCAACCACCACCAATATGCGAATTGTGCTGTTCTCCATTAACAGTCTACCCCATATCGTGGTTATCTGTCAGAAATTTGCTCAATATCAGTGCAATCAGCTGAAGAACAATATGTAAACAACCTCTCCTCCTCACCAACACCATAATAAATTCTAAACTAATTCGAGTAATAGCCTTATAGACAATAACTACTCGTTTAAAAAAAAATAAAAAAAAAATGGAACAAGTAATAACAACAACAAAAACCATACTGGTCACGACTTTGGTCAGATTCGAATGCCGAACCAGCCAATCAACGACAATTTTTTTTCTTTGTGTTGCACAGTCAGCTAGATTTTCAATGTCATTAGCAGACAGAATGTAAGCAATATTTTCTAACAGTACTATCATATGTCAGCACCGGCAGGATACATTGGTTGTACACTTTTCTTTTTAAAGAAATAAGGTTCTGTTTATTGCTTATGACATTGCAGAGCCTTCTAATCTCAATCCACGAAATGGGGATCTTTTGCCACGCTAATTATTTAACCTAAATATATACGTAGATTGTCTATAGTCTATATGCGGTTGAAACCGAACAGATGGGCCAGGAGAAACACGGAATGGTTACCATTAGACAGGAGAAGGTCACGGAAAAGACCAAAAACAAGATGGAGCAAAGATATCGTCAATCACGCAGGAAAATATTGGATGCGTAAAACTCAAAATCGTCTGGAATGGAATCAATTCGGGAAAAAATATGAGGATGCTTGATTGGAGGAGGCCAATGCTCGACAACGGGCTCAAATTTCCTGTTTTAAATATAGTGTAATTAAGGTTATGATGTATAGAATATTATACATGGGTATGTTATAAAGCAATTAAAATTATATCTTCTTCTTCCTTTATCCCTCGAGAGGACGTAGTGATGTTAAGAAGCAGCCACATATGTTATTGATCTTTATGTTAGCCTATTGTGAACAGCCAGCGACGCTTCATGCATGTTTAAGCCAATTAACTATTTTAACTGATCAGCCCGACACGTTCTTTGTCTTTTTTTTCTAAGCCCGTTAAATTTTCCGGGGATTATTAGATATCGTAGAGAATTTATATCTCTCGCAACATGTCCAAAGAAGCTAAGAAATCTTTTCCTTATTCTGTTTGATAAAAGCCTATGTATTTTCATCCTCTGGAAAACATATTCATTAGTCTTTCGGTTCATCCACGATATTCTTAATAGTCTCCTATGTGCCCAGATTTCAAGCCCGTCTATTCTGCTGGCGCACTCAGCAGTAAGGGACCATATTTCGCACGCATAATTAGCTATTATAAAGACTAGGCAGTATAGCAAATTCAACTTTATATTCAATGTCAGTGCTGTATCCTTCCAGGTTTTTGTTACTCTAGCTGTAGCATTGCTCGCTAATATAAGTTTAATATACGGCAAGCAGCTTCCACTATTAGTCAACGTTGATCCCAGATACACAAAATTATCCACAACGTCAATTCAGCATATGCTATTTGGCTTAAACGCTTTTATCTGTTATCATGATTTTAGTTTTATTTTTGTTAATCAGTAATCCATACTACTTACATTGGGGTTTTCTAGTCCCTCCATGAGTTTAACCATATTTTCTTCTGAACTGCTTATGATAACAATATCATCAGCATATAGTAGATTATTAATTCTTTTACCACCTACTAATATACCGTCGTTCCAATATATGTTAAACAGACAGTAGACACCCTTTTCCAAGATTAAAGTTACTTAACTTTACATTGTTCACATATAAAACCGCCAGGCTGCTATTATATAATTGTTTTATTAAATATACAAGATGCATAGGTGTTCTCATCTTCTCCAATATAAATGCCATAATTTTTCTCACTTGATAGAGTCAAACGCTTTTTTTCCCGAAGTCTATTAATCCCATGTACGTTGCTACATTAAACTCGCGAGCCTATTTTATCAATTATCTCGTATTAATGATCTGTGCTCCCTAATACCTTTGCTCGCCATGAAATATATATATATATAATAATAATAATAACCTTTATTTACCATAACTAAATTAACAATTTATAAATATCTGTTACAGCTAAAATCAATTTCTAAAATTAATTTCGAATGTAGTCATACTAGGCCATTTCGAGCGAAGGTCTCTCCCAATTTTTCGGAACCCATACATTTTTTGAAGTCGTCATCCTAACGTGTAAACGGTATGACATCCCTATTATCACCCATTTGTTTAATTTGACTCTATCTAGTTTCTTGATTTAAGAAATATATATATATATATATATATATATATATATATATATATATATATATATATATAATTTTAATTACACTCTATGACTATGCTTACGAATTTATGATTAAATATGTGTCTGTATTTATATGTATAGACGAAAGTTACTAAGTCCTTTTTATGCTGTTCAATCATATGTTAGCACGTATTAATACTTCTTGTATGCGTTGCTAGTGTAAATAAATATGAGTATACATAAAAAGAAAGATTATGATTACGTATAGAACGATAAACTATTAAAAATATCGGTAATCGATAATCTAAAATATGTACCTGACGTCATTACCGCCGTGAGCGAACGAACCAAAGATCGCAGTCAATATCTGCAGAAATGAAAATATACATTCCACTCTTGAGGAGACCGATAGAGTACCGATTTCACGGTTGCAGTCTAAGTCATCTTTTTCATTCGCGTTATCCTGTTTTCGAATTAATCAAATATTATATACAGTGACCCAGAGAGTTTTATGAACAGCGCAGTTGGTAACAGTGCTACAACGTAAAATTAGTGTACGCACGAGATATTCGTTTTTATCCGGTTTCAGTTACCATGTCATCCTATAACGAGAAGGAGCACGCGTTTTGCGTGGAACGTTATTTTCGGCGTGAATCGATCACGACGGTGTAAAAGTTTCGAAAAGAATTCAAAGTTATGGGATTCTTTTTATGTTGGGATACTTTAAGAGCCGCGTTTACGAAACACGTCCACACGATCTGGAAGACCTGAAAACTCGAATTTCCAAAGAAATTTCAAAAATTCAGCTACTTTATGCACAAAATTCTTCGAAAATTTTATAAAAAGATTGAATGAAATTGTTGCAAATGGCGGTCATTTCTACAAATAATATTAAGCTGATCTCTGGTTTTCCTATTTTTGACTGAAATTTCATTCGATAATTTTGGTTGAGTAGTTTTTGAGTTACTCTCAAAAGAACAACAAAACCGTCCGTCTTCTCTGGGTCACTCCTCTCTCTCTCATTCGCTCTCTCTCTCTCTCTCTCTCTCTCTCTCTCTCTCTCTATATATATATATATATATATATATATATATATATATATATATATATATATATATATATATATATAATATATATCGTTCGTTAATAAATTAAAAGTTTACATTTCTCGACAGCAAAAAATTCTTTTATTAATTTAAATTAAAATACGATTTTTATTTGTTTACGCAAGTTTTAGTCGAATATTTGCCATCCTTTTGATATCCGAATATTTGTTGCAACTAGCTATTCCGATCATTTGTCCTACAAACGTATTCCTCGATCGACCTATACCTTACCTGCCGTTAATTTTTCCTTCGGTTATGTGTGTCACGAATAAATTATTACTTATTAAACGATCGAACACTTGTCCACTTCCTATTTTAATTATACTCGGAAGTCTCCAATACCTATATTTATTTAAGTACTTCCATTTTTTCAGTTTTCAATTTATCCTGTTCCATCATCACCCACGTTTCGCAGCAATATAATAATAGTAAGTGCGGAAAATTTAAGCTTTATGTTTTAATTAAGGTTTTCACATATCGATCATAATTCAATGTAAGTCATCAGTATGATACCGAGATCTAGTAGTATATGTAAATGGATATCGTGAAATAGTTCAGAATTCTTACCTAGCAGAAAAACTGTTCTCTTTCTTCATATTTATCACCGTTTGGTTTTTGATTACGTTCTGTAATCTAATCAGTCGTAAACTTTGGACGTTACTCGAAATTCAGTCAATTAGCTAATATAGAACTTCTAGCGTGATATCTTCTCAACTTTACATCTTGTGTATGAACAACTCGCTACTGATCTAAAGTTAAAAACAACATCCAACATTTCAATACTCCGAGTAAACCCGTTTAACGATGTTTTTGGGCGCATAGTTAGTTGAAGGAGACAAGTGTACGTTAATACCGATACGGAATTAGGCGTTCCGCAGGGATCAGTGCTGAGTCCAACATTATTTAACATTGCATTAGCGTCCGTGTTGAAGGAAATATCACATTAGTCAAATACGCAGTTTATGCGGATGACCTTTAATGGTTCCATGTCATGATATATCACGGAGAAAGGGTGCTACAAGAAACAATAGATAAGCTCGTATATTGGACGAATAAGAATGGTCTCTCTTTCTCATCATCAAAAAAAAAACGAAAGAAATGCATTTCTGTCGAGTCCGAAAATGTCAACGTCACCTAGTAGTCGTTGCTCTCGTCAATGTGCATCTTCAAACGGTCGACCAGATCAGATATGTTAGTCTTATCTTTGACGAAAAACTAAATTTGGCGACACAATGTAAATTACCTGAAGATGGCCTGCATGAAAAGATTTAAAATCATTAAGAAACTCTCACACACACGGTGTACAAAGCTGATAAAACGTCTGTGTTGAGAATCTATCATGCTATTATTAAATCGGAATGTGATTACGGTTTACCCGCGTACTCGTCGAGAAGGGGAACAGTTCTACATTCGTTCAACACTGTTCACCATTCGTCGTTACTACGATCTACTCATATATTCAACCTCTTTTATGATGCATTAGAATTTCCTATTGATCTCCACCATCATTACCTCTTAGTCAACTTCCTTGCGCGTCTGAACGCAATACCTAATCTACCAATGTCTTCCTCATCCTCCTTAATTAATCATAATCTACCGTATTCTACACTCTTTTATTATGAACAAACTAATTCTATACTTAAGAGTTTAATTCTGTTTCCTCTCCATCTACTTGATTCCATTAATCATTCCTATACACATATTCAGTCCAATCATTTTTTAAGAAAATTATCCAACCAGTTTTAGGACTGATGACTAAATGATGATGATGATATATATATATATATAGAAGAATGTCTGTCATAATTTCTGTACGTGTTTATACGCATGTAAACTGAATATCACGTATATGAGTACAGAATACGGGAAAGAGTGAAAGCCTTTGGCTCACTCGCTCGTTTTACGGTTAACACCCCATATATAACGCGCCAAAAGAAGTTTTACTTCAAAATTGCTACGTTATAATTTAACCGATTGGAACGTGTATCGCGCAGGACGAATACTTAAGCGGACAATGCGCGTGATAGAATGCTAACAGTTGAGTTAGAACCGACAAATAGGGGGGGGCATAGTTGTCAAGATGACGTTACCGGAATAGCGTAAAAAAACCAGGATGGTACAGGATAAAAGTAGGTGAAAGAAACTAAAGTAGGGAACTGATATAAACGAATCGTAATCGTAATATACATAAATTTGTAATAAATATACGAAGAAGAATCGGAATACAGGACATAGCGAAAAATTTACACATTTCAAATAAATTATAATAATTGAAAAACATCGTAAAATTTAAAAAAAATTATTCATTAATAATTCCTCGTTTAATGTTTCGAAATTTATATTTTTTTTAACGTTCGTTTAACACGTAAATCGAAAAGAAAATATTTCCTGAATTGAATTTAAATATTTTTATAAAATGTCTTTATCAATTTATCAATTATGGCGTTGGTAATCCTTTAGCGCTGTATCGGAATTTTTTATTGTAAAATGGTCTCTACCTAATTCAGCTATCAACTTAATTAATCGATAAGTCTATACTGACTTGCCGGGAAACTAAAGAAGTCGAGGAAGTTAACGGATAAAATAGTCCTCATCGGCTTGCTTATTTTTTTCGACGAATCTTTATCAATTTTCCGGTTGATAAGCGACGTTCGCTACTAATTTTCGAATTGTCCGAATTTCATTTAACTACTACGTAGAAAGTTACGTAAGAGGGAAAAATATTAAATTTTCGACCAAACACCGTCTCATACGAATAAGACGTTTTGAAAAAACAAAGAAGTAAAGCAATTTTCACAACTGTTGTTCCTTGATTAAAAAAAAATATTACAAAAAACAAAAAAAGTATTTCGTTCAACTCGGAGTTTAAATTCGTCGAAAACCACATCGATAATATAATACGGACATCGGACGAATGCGCGAACTAAATTAAATATGTAATTACCGTCGAATGTAATGCGTTGTCCTTAATTAGTGGTAAGGCGCTGCTGCTTGGAGTTATACCTGGAATCAATGTATATATATATATATATATATATATATATATATATATATATATATATATAACAATAATAACGTAAAAATCGAAAATAAATTATATAAACGTAATAATCATAATAGTAATAATATTATATAACGTCGTCCCAGGTGTTTGCATTAATTATCTTCTATCGGTTGGTTCATTCTCACTTTCTCTTTACTTATTCACCATAACGACTTATCTCTTCCAATACCGGATTGTCGCGTTAGGATACATTTAACGTATTAAATATTAACGAACGCTACCGCCCGAAGATTAATGAGGGCGAGACGAAATTATTATTTAAGGTGACCCAGAGAAGACGGACTAGTTGGTTTTTGAATAACTCCAAAACTACTCGAACAAAATTTTCGACTAAAATTTCAGTTAAAAATAGTAAAACCAGAGATTAGCTTAATATTATTTTTTGGGAACACAATATCGTTCAGATGACCCCGCCATTTGCAAAAATACATTAATTCAGTCTTTTTACAAAATTTTCAAAGACCTTTTCCAGAAAAGCCGCTATTTTTTTTTTAAATTTCTTCAGAAATCCGTATTTTCAGGTCTTCCCGATTTCGTGGACGTGTTCCGTAAACGCGGCTCTTAACCCACACAAAAAAACGATCGGGTAACATTGAAGTCTTCTCGAAACTCTCTTTGCACTGTCGCGATCCATTCACGCCGAAAATAACGTCCTACGCAAAGCGCTCCTTCTAGTTATAACTGGACAAAAACGAATATATCGTGTGTACGGTGAGTAGGCGGTTTGTGTTGTAACAGTGTTACCAACTGCGCTATTCAAAAAACAAAACTGTCCATCTTCTCTGGGTCACACTTTATTTATAATAAACGATTAAAATAATTATTAATAATTCGACAACTGCCGGAGCATTGTTTCGGTTTTTCGAGAATAGTTTTTATATATATATATATATATATAGTTGAATTGACTAATACAGAAAAATGTTAAAATGTAAAAATGTCTAGAAGTATATCAATAAAAATGATAAACCTTTGTACACGTCAGGAGTTAAAATTAGGACTAAGAGTTCGACTTCCGATATGTTACGTTTTCTCTATTCTGCTATATGGAAAGTCCCGCTTATTAAAGTTCGTATGAAAAACTGAATCGCGACAATAATTCGGTTCGAATTATAGCATATACGGAGAATGAATTAAGACTATAATATAAAAATTCCGACGATAAAGACGGATTACGCAACGACTGCGATTGGTCCATTCGGATATCCTTCCGTATATAGACACCATTGTGTTTGTGACAGTTGTCTTTTTGAACATTGACACTACTGGTTATGCACGAAACGTCAAATTTCTTTAAAGTGTACCGTTCGAAAACATTTTAATATTTCTTTTTGGATTTAGACGGCATTTCTCGCGTGTAACATTAGTCCATTGCGATGTATAAGATTTTCTACACAACTAGTATTATTATTCGCGTATCATAAATTGATAAAAGTTATAGTCTGATTGAAGTCCAAAATTCTAGATATCTAAGTAGTTCATCAACGGTGCCATATAAACTATCATATTCACATTTACCACCGAGAGGTTAAATAAGCGAGCATGATCCTGTAGTTCTCCGCAGGTACATTGGTCACAATCTGTCATGCCCCATTTCTTCAAGCAAGCCACTTCTTAATCTGTTCAGTGTTTTCCAGAGGCTGTATTTTAAAAGATCCCACTTGGTAGTGACTCATTCTTCGTTCTTCCTTCCTCCCTTCTATTCCACATCTGGTGTCTTTCTAATTCGGCAGTGCTTTCCAGTTCTAGTAGACATTTATTACTGAAAGAATTATGTCGTCTAGTAAATCTGGCATAAGGTCGAGACTACACATCGCAAAGTACTTTTGTATTACTTTTTAAAAATTAATTCATTCTTTTGTGACTGTTGTATTAAAGATATTAAATAGATATTTAGCAAACGCATCAGCATTTTTTCCTATCCCATTGTCGATCATCCTGTTTCAAACTTAAGTTCTGTTTTACCAACGGTTGTAATCAGAACTTTCGGTTGGTGTTAGAGTAGATACATATTTGGAAAATGATTCATTTTATTTCTTATAATGCATTAACTCGCCTAGTTAGTATAGTTTATTCGTGTCTATTTTCTGGTATTTTGTTCCTTTGCCATAGAGCGCGCGCTCTTCATTTCGGGATTATAAGTTTTAGAATTGGTGATTGTATTCTGCGATCGTTCAGTAAATTGTCTCGATGCCTGTTTAATGCGTTCCGATGTTTTTGATTAGATGGATAAACCTGTTCCATATATAATTCTCAGTCAGTTTTCCTGTTATGAAGAACTTTTGTTTTTACTTTGTGTGTTACCTCAGTACGTATAGTAGCTATTACCGGTGAATGATCAGAAAAAATCAGATCATGTCTCGATTGTCCCTTTGTGCATTTAGAATATATAGCTTTGATCCAAAACAGGTCTAAATTAAAATTCGGTTGATATCCTAGAGCCAGTATGTCGATTCATCGATTGAAAGAAATCTAAATTTTTTTCGTTGGCGGATGCTTTATAGAGATTTATGCCTCTTATATTAGTTAGCCGTGATCCATAGTGAACATGCTTCGCATTAAAGTCACCGCCGACGAGAAACTTAGAAGATGTTTGAATTTTGCGACGCCTATTGTATGTCTCGAAGGACAATATACCGCCAGCTATAGATAATTCTTGGTTGTTCTACTATAATGTTTGTGGGCTGTATTTTAGCTTCATAATGTTTTATATTGTCTCTTACAATTATCGCAGGAACATAATTTTATAATATTCAAGTTTCGAGAGGTGATACTCGATAGGTAGTAAGTAAAGAATTTTTATATTTACCGCGATTCGTGTTTTTCGGCAGACTCAATTTTTTCTTCTGTTTCACGTTTTCATGTCCGCTACTATCCAAATCGTGCAAACAGATTTCCTAAGCAATACAAAACAAAAAAAAATATTAAGTTCGGCGATGGGATAAATTTTATGTTTTATATGTCACTGGTAACAATTTTTACATCCGTATTAACATATATATATATTCATATGTATACATATCCTCTTCTTCATTGGTCGTAATTACCCATAGGAATTTCGTGATCAAGAAAATAGCTCGATATCGCCTCCAACCTTGGCGATCTTGGCCAGCATGGACACATCTTGAGAATGGTGTCTTTCCTGCAGCGATCACTACATCCGTAGTTGGTGTTCTCCCTTTTGGTCGTACACCTGTATTTTCCCAATAACTATCATCCTTTTGATTAATTCGTGCACTATGTTATCGACAAATTTCATGACACGTATTGTTGATAATCTGTGAGTTGTACCAATTTATAGATGGGTTAGGGCGTTTTTCCGTCCACCAGACTCTACGAAGTCGTCCACAGAACCACATTTCGAATTATCTATAATGTATCGTTCCAATTTTCTAGTCGTTCTCGCATCGTATAGAAATAAAGAAAAAAATCGGACCGCGTACGAGTTGGACCTTAACGGTTTTTTGAAACCGATGAATCCTTTCATTGGTCAGTTTAACCATTGAACCCGTGCCGACTTGATTCTCCTTCTGATTTTGCTTTTAGAAATTTCGTAACCAAGCTATCAACCGTTTCATAGCCGAGTACGATTTCTATTGTATACCTTCGATCAGTCACCTTTACCTTAGTTTTATCACATTTTGGCTCTAATCATATAGCTTTTGAATGAAATATATAATGCGTCTTTTGTTTCGGAAAATACCATTTCTATTAACACTTCCGCGAATTTGTTCCAGATAATATTATCGAAAACTTTTCGGTAGTCGGTACCGGGTACGTTATATTCTCTCGACTTTTCTGTTAACTGCCTCGTGTTTTAGATTTGTTCTCGGGGTTGCCTCGTCCTTCGATAATTCTTGTTGGTTCATTTGAAATCTTTTCTATCATTGCTAGCGTTAGATGGCCCAATATTTCTCGCATCTACTCCTTTTTGTCCTCTCTTTATACTAACTCACGCGGTCACTCCGCAGTTTTCTACACGGTATTATATGTGGAGTGAAGTATTTATGTTGATGTCCGTCCGATGTTTTCGTGAATGTATTATTCCGTCTGCGTCCACAGCTTTATTGTTTTTCAGATTTTAGCAGCTTCTTCAACTACATTTCTCAGAATGATCGGTTCTAATTTCATTAGTAGTTGCGTAATCGTCGAGGCTTATAATGATTAGCAATATTTCTGAACTCGTTCCGCTTCTGTTATAGTAACACCTGGAGTTATCGATTTGGAATTCCGAGACAGCATCGTTACTCATTTACTCATTTGTATAAGTTTTTTTTGTGCACCTTATCCACGTGGGATAGGATTTCTTTACATATGTTGTCTATTTATGTGTTTTTATCGATTTTTTGAAACCTGTAGATTTATTAAGTTCACTGCATCCGGGTTATAAGGCATTTTCTCTTCTCTTCGATTTATCATCGTTTCTTAGCCAACCGTGGCTTTCTCTTAATGGCTGTTGATTCAGTTTCTGTGTTTCGATATATACGTATACTTTAGGGGTGGTGTATAACCTCCGGTACGCTGGATCCTTCTTTTACGTTGCATATATGCAATATGGAAAAAAACATTGCAATATGTAAAACAACGATGGAATAATGACGTGCTTATATTTTACGATTCCTTGTCAGAATTAAGGGAAATTAAAAAAGTAACATTAGGAAAATGTGCAACACGTAATTGAAGATTAGAAGTCAAGTATACCGATTAGAATAACAAGGATATAATAAAGTAATAATCGAACGGACTCCGGCTCATGTCGGAATACTTGGAAGCAAAATGCCATAGTGAAAAATATACTGCGAGAAAAAAAATATAGATTAATAAAAACACATATAAAGAATGGAACGAGCGATACCGAGCACTAGGAGAGCGTAAGAATAAAAGACACATCTTCGTATAAGATGAAGTTACAAGAACTCCGTTGGTATTCGGCATTTCTTGGTATTATAATCAGAGATTGCGTAGTAAAATTGATGAGATTCGATATTGGGCCATTACTGTACTTCTGAACATTTAGCTCGAATGATATCGAACAGTCGATGCCTAAATTGCGATACAAAAGGAATAATTGGACACTTGATTGCGAAAAATGAGAATGAGAGAACAAAACTGTGCTCCCTTGTTGAATTAACACCTTGCGTGTATCTATAGTAGAAATAGTGTAAAATCCGTTATCCAACGGGGACAAATAATTAAAAGAAATAATATTAATGTATAATCGTAATAAAAAGACAAAACGTATAAAGAGATAATAAATACAACTGGCCAAAGGGTAAAAGTTGAAACAAAAAAAAAAAGTTAGATTTATTGTAGTAATTCTTGTTTTTTTTTTTTTTTTTTGTAAATCTTCTACAACATTGATTTCCACTATTTTCCTTCTCTGTTGTTTTTTTAATCCTTTATTTTCCCCGCACTTTCATTATCACTAATCTGTGATCTGAACCGCATTTTGGTTCTGGCCGGGCAATAACATTCTTAAAGCAAGATTTCAATCGTCCGAGGTTAAGTAATAATCAAGCTAGTTATTGTATTCATTTTCAAGTCCAAAGTTTTCTATGATGATGCTTCGAAATTGAATTGACTATCATCATTTTATTTTCAATTGCGAATTCTGCATTCCGCAAACTCAAAATTTTCCAACCACACGGTTTAAACGTTTATTCGGGTGCGTTTTGCATATACCCATCATAATTACCGTCTAATTTTTTTTTTTTTGGGCACTGCTGAGGAGCAATCACAACCCATTAACGTGTTGATAAATAATAGTTATTATATATTGAGGTTACAATTGGTTCGGAATTTGTAAAGAAGGAGGAAAACACGGGAGTCATTAGTAAAAATTAAGGAAGTGATAGAGAAAGGAGTATTAAGGAATTCAGGAGTGCGAGTTGGTCAGGTGTGTGAAAACTGCAATTGAAAATGATGTGGTTTTCATCGGCGATAATTTGTGAATCGGCTGGATGGGAACAATATGGGGAACTGGAAATCCCAATACGAAACATGTGAGCCGGAAGACGATTGTGTCCAGAACGTAAACGGGTGATGGTTGTAATAAATTTTCGGAAGTTGAGGTATATGTTGGACAAATTACAGTACCAGGGAGTAGGTGATGTGGCCAGATAATATCTAAGGGTGGAAGAACTAACTAGCCACGATGACCACTCGTAGGATATATCCATGTTGGCGAGAGATATCAGGTCTGTGGTGGAAATTGCCGACATCAGAGAGCCGAAGAAAATGGCTTCCTTGGCCAGAGTGTCGGCAACCTCATTGCCATGAATTCCGGAATGACCGGGAATCCAGACGTATGATATTAAGATGACGCGGCTGAATAGTAATTACCATCTTACTTCTTGGTTCTGTTTTGGTTTTCCTGTTGGTTATCCGCATAGAATTCTTCCACTTTATCACCTTCTGCAAGACTTTTTTTTCAATATCAGCAATCTCCTTCTAAAATGCCGCTATTAGTAATCCAGCTCTAATTCCTGTTTATCCGTCCGCATACTTTTCATTACCGTATAAGTAACGACCTTTTAAATTTATTTGTCAATATATTATTCTTTGATTAATTTCTTTTTCTCTAGGTACATCGTTTAAAAATAAATTTCATCCGACATTTCTTAATTATGAAAAAATCTAATACAAATTCTGGTTCAGTTGGTGCTGTCTTTGTCATTGACAATAAAACTGTTCAAAAATTCGAGCTTCCTTCGGACACATCCGTTTTCACAGTCGCGTTAATGAATATTGACAAAGTTTGCGATTATATTATTAATGCGCTTGGCGGTGCAGGCAAGTACGTTGTAACGTTTAGCTCCTAGCTATACAGAACTGTCCATTCATGTTTGATTCCCACCCCCTTGATATTCTACATTTCTTTTAAATTATGTCTATAAATTATACAATTAGGCGCGGTGTTTTAGTATCTATCGTTGGTGCGTTCGGACAATATATATATATATATTAAAAAAATTAAAAATAGATTCGACTTGCCTCGAACGACTGATCGAGCTGAAAATGAGGCCTCGACGAAATCATCGCCAGCATTTCATCCGGTTCGTCATCGTACATGACATTTCGGTGTAAACATAAATCGGTCGTATTAGTTTGATATTCGTGCATATTTTCGTTGTTGCGCGGCTGCTGGTAGAATTCATTTTGATCACCATCTTGTTTCGGCGCTGGCGCTGGAAATTATGAACATTTCGGCCGTACGAATTTTTGTTTAAAGAATCATTATTGGAAATTTGCCAAATATTAAGTGAAAAAAAATAATAATAATAATAAAAGGAAAACGAAAGAAACGTATTCGAAAACGGTAAAGCGGAAATTATGGAAAATTGTAAAATATATAAAATAAATTCATTATAGCGTTTAAATCAGCGTTATTTCGATAATGTTTTATATAGGGTGACCCGGAGAAAGACGGTTTTGAAGAAGAAATGTTATTCTTATAAATAAAAGTTATAAACTATTTCACAATATAACTTATTGGTATCGAAGGCCTTATGTAAAATTTTTATAAATACAATAATAAATGATACATTTTCATTTATGAATAGATTAAATATTAATTTATGCCGGAAAAACAAATAGAAAAAACCCAAATAAAGAAAAAGAAGAAAGAAGATTCAGTTATCTATATGAAATTATTTTATACTTATTTTAACGTAATATTATTGTCGACACTTTTATAACAGAAAGTTAATATTTTTTATATCTTTCGTAATTATAGTTAGATATTGCTTAGACAGGGAGAGACGAATTACTGGTCACATTTAAGAAAAAATTTACTCGCGAGTATGTTCACTATGAAGTGTTCAACATTTCACGCATTAATTGTATCTTCGTTATACTTGGGAAAATTTAGATTCGGCAGCAGTCGTTCTGTATTGTTTTTTTTGATATTTTCTAATTTTAGGCACGTAGTTCCATACAGGGGACGACCGTAGGTTAGTAGTGGTTCAATAATTGACTTATATATAATTAATTTATTTCGAATATTTAGTTTGGATCTTTTATTAAAAATAGGGAACGGTGTAAACATTCTTGCTCTAGTTTTATTTTATAATTAATGTGTTTCTCGAAAGTTAATTTTTTATCGATTATAACGCCTAGGTATTTAACGGTTTCTTTTCATTGTATGGTTGTGTTATTCAAATTTCAGGTTTTGATAGATGGCCTTCTTTTAGAGAATAGTATAGCATCCGTTTTATTTACAGCTAATTGCCATTTGTTTAAGAATGCCTTGATCATTGTAAACTTTTGTTGCAATCTATTAGTTATAACTCTGAAGGACGAACTTTATGCAATGTCATCGGCATATATATGAGGTTTTGTTTTTTTCTATAACGCAGTTGGTAAAGATTTATGATAATGTCTTTTTCGAACAATTGATGTCTCTCGGGATCCTACCTCCCTACACTATTCGCAAGTGTTTTTTTTTTTTTATCACCGGTTGAGTACTTTTCACTTTGTTCCATTTCATTCTGGACCAAGTTTAATCATAACTTCAAGTATTACTATTTTTATCAATTCTAACCTATTTTATTCTTCGGATCATTAATTTTCTTATAGTCGCTTCTGTCTAGTTTCAATGTCAACAAGAATATTTCTACTTAGGCCATTACTACAAAAATTACCTAATAATAATAATTTCACACCGGATTGTGAACAGATGCTACTAACCCCGATGTATTAAATTCTCGAGTCGAATATTTCGAATCGCGACTTTTTTTTTTACGAACAGGATTGACGAGTTAATGCAAACTTATTTTGAACGTAGCGAATTTATTGAGAACCAATCGGTTATTATCAAAAATTAACCCCCTCTTCACCGATGTGGTAAGCAAACATCGTAAAAGTATCTGTGGATATAATATACGATCAACTTACTTAAAATTTTCGCGTGTTGAATCGGTACGACGAATAAATGCACTATAATGGCAGTTACCATTCCAGCTGTCGCGCTACATATAACAGTTAACCACATCGCCATGTCTCGTAAATGTAGTACTGAAATTTTAACGATCGAAATAATAAGTATAGGTATATAAATTTGGACGGCGTTATTTAATCTAGCCGTGGTTGATTTTTTCAGTCAGTTTTTTTAAGGCCAAAATTACAATTTTCTTTTTTCTTTTTTCTTTTTTTTTTCTTTTTTTTTTCTTTTGGGTGGTGCGAAATAAAACAAAACGACCGAAGGAGGTGAAAAATATTTTTTTTTTTTATAATACCGCGTCCTTTAGATAACTTTAGACAATTTTTGTATAAATACTTTAAAAATCGGAACATTCCGCCGCGATAATCAAACGACCTTTGCTAATAAACAATAGACAGTTTTTATTTTAATGATATTAAAAGTTTATATAACGTACAGAGGATATTACGACTGAAAGGTTTAATCGAGTAATAAAACATAACGTTACAAATGTTACAATGATACATGAAAAACACACGCATGTATATATATGCTGAAAATTCGAATACTCACGTTTAGTTCCGCCGTGAACAACGGAAAACACATTGACGGCAACAGTTACTCCGTAAAATATCGGTAACATTCTCAGTCCATTCCTCACCGGTCTGGTGGAATTTAAAATAAACTTTCCGATTAATAAAAATAAAGTGACAGACAGAAATCCGGAAAGAATAGGCGAAATAAACCACGAAGCAACTGAAATATGTATACAAAGAACGTGGTATATTATTATTGCGCATATATATCTGCGAGACATATTGGAAATATGGAAAAATAAATGGGATAGCTTGACCGAACGTCAGTTCATTTATCATTTTATTTAAACATTAGTTATATGAAAAATTAAACAGCCTTATTTTTAAATTATTTTATCACTCGAGCGATTACCGATCATGGAGACTGTAACGAGAATATTTGTATTAAAAGCACCAAGTTATGTGAAGTTTGTGGAAGTGATGAAAATATGGAAAAATATTCTTTTAGAGTGTAGTATATAGCAGAAATTTTACCGAACGTAATTTTGCTCAGGAAAGCATTACCGGACAACGTAGGTGGAATAAAAATAAACGGTCATTAATAACATCCGATATGCCGATGATGCCATTTTGATGGCGAAAAATGAACACGAGTTACAAAAGATGGTAAAAAGGGTCAATACGGAATCTAATAAAACGGGTATGTTCATAAACTGCAATAGGACTAAAGTTATGTTAGTAAGCAAAGAGGCAGGAATAAAAAAGACATCAATTAAAATCAATAATAGAATCGTACAACAGATTTTAAATACGTAGGATATAATATAAACAGCACATGCGACCGTGATTACGAAATAAAAACGAGAATTGAATATGCAAGAATTCTGAACATGAACGGTTATATTTGTGAACAAAACGATGAAATGGGACACCAGATGGAGGTTTGTTAAGAAGAATGGACAGGACTTAAATCAGAAACCTTATTGCGGAAGTTAGCCAAAACAGATTGGAAGCCAGAGAGATAATCATCAACATCCATTGAGGATACGACACCAGAAGAAGAAGAAGTAATGGATAGATGGCACGTGTTAGACGATATTATTAATATAGCGCATAAATAAAAAATCAGAAGAGCTACGCTAGTAGTAAGGGCAATCCCCGAGAATCAAAAAGCTGAAGACTATATCTAAATTGAATAAACCTAAGCTAAAGAACTGTTATTACTGGGTTGAATAAATAAATAAGCAAATAAATAAATTTTTAATCAAATCAAATAAAATAATAAAAATTGAAATTAAACAAAAGCTGGTCACTACGTAATGAACGATTAAAAAAAGGAATAAAAGATATATATGTAATAATTATAATAATTAGGTGATACATTAATATTGATTATAGTACGCTTAAATGATGAGACGTTGTTTACAGTATCACCTCGTTTGACTAATAACGTGCAAACCATGGCCTAGTGGTTGAAACTTATAGATGATCTGATTCGTGTGTGTATTATATACATATAAATCTATATAGAGGTAGATAGATAGACACACAGATAAATAGAAAGAGAGAGAGAGAGTAATTGAATAAAATAATCTATTGTTATACAGTAATTCATACACTATCAATGCATCTGATGAATGCTATAATTAAAATGCTAATTACATGCATCAATATTTCATAATGCACACCAAACATAATCTAAGATTAGTAAGAGAAGATGCACGCATATATATATATACCAAGTTAAATGAAATATGCAAATAGATTTCCAAAATTGTTAATGTTAACGATTAGTTTATTCAACGGTTTAAGTACTATTAAAATTTTACTATACTCTAAATTTTTTGTTTCATATTTTCATGATTATTGAAATGAATTAGAACGAATTAAATGGATTTAAACTGTTAGTTGTATATATAACATATACATCATTATTACTCCTAGACCATCATATCGTGAAGTTATTTGGTTTAATGAAAACCATTTCAATACGAAACATTTCGGAATACTTCCATTCATTTCCCTTGGTGTTATATGTATATATATATATATGTGTGTGTGTGTGGCGTTTTTATCTTTTTTTCAGTCTACTCTACCGCCCGAAGGTAGATAGTATCATCATTATTATTTTAATAGGAAGCTATATTTTCTCGAGCTATTCCACTACTCATGTAGGCAAGTTCCATTATTTGTTTTATTTTATCAATCCATCGTACAAGAAGTCTTCTTTCTCTATTTCTGCGATTGGTTGGTTTTCCCTGCAGTGCTGTATGCGTGAGTGAATCGGGTCTTCTTGTTGCGTGTCCGAAAAATTATTTTCAAGTATATATACATATATATCTGTATGTGTATGTATATGAATATATATATATATATATATATATATATATATGTATATAATTTATTTATTTTATAATAATATATAACTAGACGGGAGGAGTAAACACGGCTGTACAAAGTAATAGTAAACAACATAGTGTTGGTTTATACACGAAACTTAATTGACATGGTTCTTTACTAGCTATGTACGTGTACACCTCTCTCTCTCTCTCTCTCTCTCTCTCTCTATATATATATATATATATATATATATATATATATATATATATATATATATATATATATATTGTAGTAAGTTATCTGTTACATCCGCAATAGCAAGTTCTGTAGAAAAATTTTTTCTAAAACCATATTGATATGCATTAAGTGCGGATGTACTAAATTTCATTATTTGAAAATTTTAAAATAATCTTTTCATCAACTTTGTTAAGCGAATTTAATAAACATATTGGTCTATATCCATTTAATTTATTTAAATCTTTATTTGGTTTATTTAACATTATACTACCAGCACATTTCCAAATGTCTGGGAACGTATTGAGTTGTAACAATTTGTTGTACAGCGTTTATAATAAAATTGTAAAGTAGAAGAATATGATTTTAATAACTTTATCAGTTATACCATCTGACGATGGTGGTGTTCTATTGTTAAGTTTCGTTATAATACTTTCGAGCTCTGGGTGTGTCACCTCAAAATGGTACCGCTTATTTTTATCTGTAATTTTATACAATGAAATACAAACATTTTTTTTTTAAATTAAAAAATGATTTCATAATTAAACTCGTTTTATCTAAATTGTCGGCGATTAAAAATATTTCCATTCGGTGTATATATATATATAATGTTTAGTGTATTACTAATTCCAACAAATGTCATCCAACGTATTCCTCGAAATCCGCGAGCTATTAGCGAAAATCCAAGAGTCGCTCCAACTATTGAATGAGTTCCCGAAATCGGTAAATTGAAGAAGGTTGCCACTAGTAACCAAATACCGCTTCCACCTTCGAATGAAATTACATCCATTAAAATATTTCATTATATCCGCGTTATTATAAATAATATCGTAGTGTATAACGTATACGCGTGATATCGAAGCTAATGCGGATTGCGGCTAATGTGAATGAATTTTAAGCATTCGAATTGTAATTAAGCCAATCTTGTTTTAAATTAAACAACAAAGATTAGTTAAAACCACTTAGAGTTTTTTTCTTTATCGTTTTTTTTTTGTTATTGTTTAATTTTAATAACACTACATTCCACATTCTTCATATCGGTCTTGTTTTATTAACTGGATAATATAAAAATCTAACGTTCCAAAATTTTTCAAGTAAATAGTTAAAAATCGGCTTTTATTTCGCGAATCGTATTTACTTGTAACCATTTCGAAATTTATTCCAATTTTCCTATTTTTTTAATAATAATGGTTTCTAAGATTTGTCGAACATACGATATTCATAAGCGTACATTATTATAATGTTTTATTATATTTGATTTTTCACTATTGTTACATCCTTGTTTAATCCAATACATCGGGTTTATTTTATTCTATTCCGTTATCAATAATTTTTTGCTTTATTTTATAATTACACTCGAGCTTCATTTCATTTTTCTGCGCTTTTATATATGCGCTAATCGGATTAGCGAGAAAAAGAGAATTATGCGAACCTATTCGAAATAAGCAATTGCAATTCTATCGTCGAAAAGGAATTATTACAAACCCAATGCTGCTAGATAGCCGAGCATAAGTTCCTTTTCAAATCCGAAATATAAATCGTCGTATATCGTTTTCCTCATGGTATCTGATACTTTATAACCTTGAAGAACATCGAATTATATATACATATATATATACATACATATATATATATATATATATATATATATATATATATATATATATATATATATTTATTTGATGAGGCCACACAACAGCTACTAACAGCCAATTATAGGCTTATAAATAAAATAATACAATTAATAATTTTTTCTGAATTATAAAATTAAAAGTAAAAAAAATAAAATACAAAAAAATACATTGAACACATTCACCAGCCGCACACCCATTAAACACACCAGAAAAACTACACGCATTCACAAGTCTCACACTCATTAAAACATACATCATTCACACCCCATTCACACAATCTTACTCGAAATAAACGGACGAATAATCTTCAACAAATTAATAAATACAATATAAACCTTAACGTATATACTATATGTACATTAGTAAAGGAACACATATACCAAACACACACCACACAATAACAATCTAGAATCATCGGAATAGACAACAGCGAAACTCCTCATCGCAAAATATGTTCGAGAAGCAACTTATTAAAGAAATATCTGTTATCAAAGTATATATCCATAATGCAGGGAAATATGTTCAAAAGAGAATTATATAAGCGGAAAGCTGACGGCAACGGAGAACTTAAACCGAGGTTTGTTCGTGCACGCGGCTCACTAAAAAAAACCATTCGATCGTCTATCTTGGTACAACGTAGGAGACGGTTGATGTTAAATACTCACTATTAACTCTACCGTTGCGTACATCATGAAGAAACCTTAATTTGGCTATTTTCCTTCTGTAGTGTAAAGACCTCGCATCCATTATATTTCTTAATATATCGTAATTCATATATTTATGGTAAATATCTGATAGACGATAGATATTTTAAAAATTTACACTGAACTTTGTCAATTAACCTCATGTATTTATTATAATACATTAGGTTAATTGAACAGTATTCTAAAGGATTACTAATGCATTATAAAGCGACAGTAGCGTCCATGGATCTCTAAACACATATGAATTTCTTATAATAAAACCCAGCATTTTATAAGAGCGATTAACAACGTCTCTTACATGTATTGAAAATTTTAAATTGTCATCCATATTAACTCCGACATACCGCGCCACAGATTTTTTAATTATCTGCTTACCATTCATCGTGTAAGTGAACGAGTACCTATTTTTCTATTTATACAGAAACTTATGTGGACGCATTTGTCATAATTGAAAGGTAAATGATTTTCTTTGCTCCACAGAACCAGCTTATCTAGAGATCTGTTTGTAAAGATTCACAGTCAGCTAGTGAAGATATAGGAGCATAAATTTTGAGATCATCAGCAAATAAAAGAAATTTTGAGCAAAGGTTCTTTCCAATATCGTTGATAAAAATTAGGAATAGAAGGGGACCCAAATTCGAACCTTGTGGAACCCCTGAAGTAGGTGAATATGTATTAGAATGGTAGCTATTATACACAACATGGCTCTTACGGTTATATAAATAGGATTCTAATAATATTATAAAATCTTTTGACAGTCCAAGAAACTTTAGTTTATTCAGTAGATGCGAATGACTAACTGTGTCAAATGCTTTACTAAAATCAGTGTAAATACTATCAACTTGTAAACCACAATCGATGAATCTAGAAATCTGATCAGTGAATGTAACTAGATTTGTCACAGTGGACTTGTGCTTCATAAATCCGTGTTGCTCAGGCATAATTTTAGTCAGTAAATAACTGTTCAACCTAACGTATATTATATATATATATCATGCACGTGCCTTTAAAGAATAACATCCGTAAGCTTGCGATCGATTAAAAATTAATTAAAATATTTAATTTAGTATTATAATAATAGCGATAGTAATTAATAATAATAGTAATCATCGTCATCGTCGTCGTGAATAATAATTATAATAAACGCGTTTTAAATATTCCGTACCTATAAGTACAGCACCGGCAATTTCGAAAATAGTCGCCACTATACAAGCTGTTTTTAGCGTGATGACTTTGGCACCTACAGATGTTCCAAAAGAATTCGCCACGTCATTGGCTCCGATACCGAATGATAAAATAAATGCGACGATAAAACTAGCTATTACTAAATATAGGAGTTGCGGATCGTATGGATCCATCAAAATGTGAAAACAGGAACTATAATGTATATAACTATAAACAATTAGCCTATAATGTAATATATATATATATATATATATATATATATATATATATATATATGTATATATAATATCACAGAGAAATGTCTTAGATTTAATCTGGGGTTTAATCGTATTAATTCTAGTAGTGAGTATATTACATTATAGATTTAAATGCTGGCAGGTAAATTTGAAAGAAATATACGAGACTTAAGAAAGTATTTCATGTTGCCGCATGAAATAGGTAAGGACGACATTTCGATTTCATGCATCTGTAAAAGTGAAATAAACATAACTCGTTAAAAGCAACGTCTGCGTACTAACAATGATAATAATAATAAATGAAAATTTTAAATAATATCTTACATATATATATATATATATATATATATATATATATATATATATATATATAATATATATATAAATAGATATATTTCCATTTACCGTTTATAACTTATAAAAAAGTTACATGGATGATAAATCTAGTTTTTTTTTTCTGGAATTCGAAGAACTGCATTAAACAACCGAATTAACCTCGTTCAACTAACCGCAATGGTGTGTAACCTTTATATAATCGTTATAACGCAGGCGCTCGTTTAATCGATAATCACCCTTAATATTTCTTCCCCATGTGCTTAGACCGTTTCGAGGTGTACGCACACTGACCGTTCTACGTTCTCAATATTTTAAAAACTCGTTTCAAAAAAATTATTTTCACGATAATAAAATTTAATCAATTCATTTCGGCGAATTTATTTTAAATTTTCGACGAAATCTTAAATTATACTTCGTACAAATAAATTACGTAAATTAAATAATAAAATTTAACTACAAAAATTAGTTAAAATCATTAATCGCTTATTTTCTAGAAAAAATCACAAAGCTTTTCAGCAATTACGCCATTATCGAGTGATATTTAAATAAAAATAAAGATTTAAAAATAAAAACACAAAATATAAATTTAAGATCGCGCATTTACAAGTACAAAATGAAGAATAGATACTTAAAACAATCTGACATTATAATACACGGAAGTGTCTCTTGTGATTGTAATACATGATACACTACCGGATGCGCGCTCGTTTAAAATGTTGCGTCACTTGACAAAAGTAGATCTGATGTAATCGATGAAAATGTTACATAACTGAATGCGGCATTTTTCGCGACGGAACGACTGAGCGAAAAAAATGATTCCGCCTACTCAGTCATATTTGTTTACGTCTTCAATTCTCTCCGTGTAATCTTGTACATAGTATATAAAATAGTCAGTATTTTAAAAAAGGAGCTACTTTTTAAAATAGGGCTAACTGTATTTTACTTAAGACCTACCCCCTTCATACTTCGATATACTTTATCGTCTGCCAGACTGAAAGTTTTTTTTTTTTTTTTTTTTTTTTTAATGTGCACCTGTATAATTTAACAATAAGCACATTAAATAAATAAATTATATACAAATACATTAACATACAGCCGCTGTTACAATAAACAGCCGGCCAGTTTAAAATTTTTTCTCAGCAGCAATGTCTTGATCTATATGACATCATTTTTCAATAGTTGAAAGTACGTCCCGGAGCATTTGTCGTTTTAGCCTTCGAACAGGATTATCTGGAAGTGTTGGCATGTAGATTCGCCGAATTTGGGGGTTTGAGTGACTGGAACATTTACTGAAAAATTTTTGATATTTATATTGATAAATTTGTGTAACTGTAGGCACTTGCAGGTCGTGATGTAGAGTATCATTGCTGACATAATAAGGAGCGTCACATATTGCTCTTAGAGCTTTCGACTGAAATTGTTGTATACGTTTGACGTTACTACTTGTTGCCGAGCCCCATAGTTCAATTCCATACTTCCATTTCGCCGCTAGAAGTGCGTTGTAGATCAGCAATTTATTATTTAATGAAGTTTTGGCTTTTCTTCCTATAATACAATATAATAGCCGAAATGAGATATCTAAGTTTTTTCTAAGCTGCAATATATGCGGAGTCCAGGTAAGTTTTTTATCCATAATAAGGCCGAGGTACTTTACAGTATCAGTCTGAGTAATTTGTTGCTGTTCATAGTAAACTGGAGGACAGGAACCTCTCCGTAATGTAAAAGTTACATTTGCCGATTTATCGGTATTTATCTTGATTTTCCATTTAGTGCACCACTTTCCGATTTCTTGTAGGTGAAGTTGAATAGAACGGGATGCAACTACCGGGCTTTCATCGGCGGCTATAATCAAGGTGTCATCAGCGAAGGTGAATATCGATGTGTAAGACGTTGTAGGCATATCGGCTGTGAATATCGTATATAAAGTAGGTCCCAGAATACTTCCTTGCGGCATAGATGCTTGTACTGGATACCAAACAGAGTATTCAGAGTTGTATCGTACACGAAATGTCCTGTTTTCCAAGTAGGATTTGATCAACAAGTAATAATCCGCTGGTAAGAACTTTTTAAGTTTATATAGCAGGCCCTGATGCCACACTCTATCAAAGGCCTACGATACATCTAAGAAGACAGCAGGACAGTATCGCCCTGTTTGGAAACAGGAGGAAATAGCGTCGACAACCCGGTGGCATTGGTGTATAGTAGAATGAGTTTTACGGAAACCAAACTGGTGGGCAGGGATCAAATCTACTTTTTCTAGGGTTGCAGAAATTCTACGCAGTACTTTTAACAAGAAGGGTTTTCCTTTCGTTTCGTTATCGTACATTGTATTTCATAAATTATATTTGTAATATACCACGTGGCCTGAAAATATATATACTCCGGATCACCAATATGAAGGAACTGACCATTGTGATGCGGAATAGAGAATTATTGGATACATTTGTCGTCAAAACGTTCGATAAACGAACGAGATATAAAAAGAAGAAAATGTCTGAAAATAAATACCCAATGGTACGTTTTTTACAATATTTAATTTTTAAATCTTAACGATACAATCGTCCGGATATGCTCGCTTCACGACCAATTCCGAAACGTAATGAATTTCTTGATGGTAAAAAGGCGCTTCTATTTAACTCGCGAATCTATCCAATTTGCCGATAAACGAAAGTACATATTCAGAGAATACAAAAAGTTTATCCAATACGAAAATATGAAGAAAGCATACCGCTAATTGAATACGACGTTCGAATCCGGGTATTTGAACTAGCGTCTATATGTCTATATACATTGGTATTACGAAAAACGAAAATTGACATCTTACGCGGAACAATGAATATAAAAAAAGGCTGGATAAAAATCACGATAAATATGGATATCTGTCGAAGGCGACAAAATATTATTCAAATGAGGTTTTATTCGTGTTTTCGTAAAAAAAAAAAAAAAACTTCATCAGCCTATGTTGGTGCACTCTTGAACATGGGCTTTCCCTAATTGCTTCCAATAATTTCTATACGGGGCCACTAGTAGCCATTATTTTTCCGGCTACTCGTATTACGTCATTATTCCGACGGATTGGCGTTCTAGCAATGTTTCTTTATTTTTTTCAATTGGCCACCATTCCAATGTCCGTTTTGTCCATCTATTAGCCGTTCTTCCGGCTAAGTGCCCAATCCGTCTTTATTTTAACTTAGACACATTTGTTCAGAAACATCACAGAGCTCGGCCTTTTCTCTTTTCGTGGCACTACGTACTGATTATATAATATCCGTTTTAATCATCTCTCGTTTTTTAATGCGTTCACGAATTTTTCAAAAGGTACAAAATGCTAACTATACTCTACGGTTTAACGTCTCTGGCTGCATTAGCATTTTTTGATTAGTCATAAAATTACAACGACCATATTTCACGAATTAAGATAGATAAATTTTTTTATAGTTTTACAGTCGTAAGGCATGTAGCAATTTGATTCGGAATAATTTGCTAAAGTTCGTTGACACGTGAAAAATATGATAAAGTATAATTGTAATAATATTTCAGTGGAAATTACGAAAGGTCATTTTATTTAAATCAGACGCCTGCGTATATTCCGAGCCGTCGTAATGTTTACAGTACTGTAATTCGGTTGAAAAAACGACATCGTAGGGAATTCATAATTCGCATTTTAAGATTGTATCTTATTTTACATTAGGAAGAAATTCCGTCCATCTATATTATTAACTATTAATAATTTGTATCGAACCTTAAACATTTATTATTCTATATAATAGACGTTGTTGTATTAATTGTAACTTGTAATTAATTTATTATCTATCTGTATAGAAATCTATATAGTTTTATTCAATAATGGACTACTGGTTTTATCGTATTTATATGTAGAAAAATATTTTTGTGTACATTAGATATTTGTGTGTATGTATATGTGCGCGATGTTTTGGTGACGTTTGTGAACGAAAGATTGTATTTTGCTACTGGAGGGTTTTATTATGCGTATCTAAATTACTTCGAATCGAACAGAACTGCGAAATAAATTTGAATTCGAATTTATTCCTGTTATAAGTTAAATTATATCTGTTCGACTCTTTCATATTCGTATCGTTTTCAGTTCTTATTTAAGTAAAACACCTGTTTGCCGACAAATGTATCTTTAATTATAAAGACGCGCATAATTCCCGGTTTATTAACTATCCGTTGTATACAACTATATCCGTATTCTCGAAAACCACGGGGATATTAGCATGCCATAAATATATTATAATGTATATATGTATATATATTAATATTAAAGCGAAAATAGAACAATTTCCGCTATCTATCTTTAACTGAAAATCCTTTCCTGAACTCTCGTAATAAAATGATTCTTTATTGAAACTCTTATACATAACTTACGCCTGCCCGGTACGGTCTTCTATTTCAAATTCAGTATATAAACAACTCGAAACGATGCATATTGATACGAAAGAATCTCATTTATGTATTAACCTACCCTATCTTAAGGATTATGTTAAACCTATCCGACTAAATTCTTCACTCAGTGTTCAACTTACACTAATCCATACATTAGGTCTAATGGAGATTACGATTGCAGGCGACTAAAACTTATGTATACATAGTATAAATACAGACATCTTAAACACGAATCTAACATAAACTTGTGATCAATTAATTTGAATAATTATATAGTATAAATCTTGCTCTGTTTCGTAAATAATAATTAAATTACTTTTAAATACACTTACAGGTTTTAATGGTATTTTTTTCTCTGTTAATTTTCATTATATATTTTAATATGATAAATATATTACTATATAGCACAGTTCACTGTGTTAAGGTATTACGCAGTTAATCTGAATTATTGTATGTAAATTTTACTATGGAAATATACCTTTGTTTTGTTGTTGTTGTATATATATATATATATACCAGTGATGAAGCATCAGGGTACACACTGTGTATCCAAATGATTCATAAAAATTCTTTATTCAAAAATTAAAATTTTGTTTCGCGCATTCCTTAAATTAATATTTTATTTTATAAACTTTAGGGTATTAAAAATTCATTTTTATTTTATTGCGAAAGCGACAGAATAATACTTTTTCAACGTATTTTACAGTAGACTATGTCGATGTATATAACATAATAAAGATGACCCCACAGTTCCCAAAATGTATTTAATTGTTTTATTAATTCACGGCAAGAAAATAACAATGGAAACTCGGGAATTTTGTTTCCTACTTTTCATAATGACTAGGAAGAAATATGCCTCTAGCAGTATTTCCACCTTAACAAACTTTGTTCTCTTGATATATATATATATATTATATATATATATATATATATATATATATATGTATATATATATATATATATATATATATATATATATAGTTTACATCTGTAATAGTAGTCAGGTGCGGTGTGTCATACTATTTTTTGTTGTATGTTTCCGAAGTATTTATATCGATTAGGCTGCAAGTTAAAGAGGACTTCATTTCAGCACACCAATTAGCAACAAAAATGCACCTATTGTGCCGTAGTGGAAAGAGAATATAGTAAATACCATATCTAAAAGAAAATGCGCATTAAGAACACATAAAAGACTAAATACAACAAACTCAAATCGCCTTTAAATGAGCAATAGCTGAAGCTCTGATTCGTAAAAGTAAGACAGCATCTCATTATGTAGGTTTGTATCAATCATTTCACAGTATCTGTAAGAAAATCAAAATATTCGCCTAGGCCTTCTGTCGCTTCATTAATATCTGAGTAGATCGTCATCGATCAATTAGAAGTTGAAAATCACTTTACACAATACTTCAGCATACAATCTTCTAATAAAAAATTTTTTATAGTGAAAACATAAATCCATATAAAACGTCATTTACTATACCGGAAGTCGGTTTATAATTTGACGATAAAATAAAATCTGGTCCAAATCTTCTATATCCGCTTATGTTCAAACTCCTTCCTAATTCTATCGGTATATATCTTTATCTAATATGCAATCATATATACGCGTAACAGGATCCATCCCTTAAGAATTGAAGCTGTCGGTTATAATATCTATTATATTTTTACCTTTTCACTGCATATCCAAAATTATTTACATGAAGGTCTTATTCTTCATTAATAATATACATTAATAGTATTTGTTCATTGATTTAACCTCCATTCTCAATATGATTGTCTTTTTGACGATAGAATAAAGATCTTTTCATCCAGCATCCCTACATTGTTCATCTTCAAAAATTATTCACCCGTATTGAAAATTGAATAATTGAAAAATGATTACTGAAAAAAACCATCTCGTAATATTCCACCAGAAACGAAAAGTTACTACATTATAACACATCACTAATCGCTTAAAGAAAAAAATCCTTGGGTTCTTTTCGACCAACAGTTAAATGACTTATAACACGCATTTCCAAGTAGATATTAAACTGTGGTTGTGCGGTTCACTTCCAGAAAAAATATAACATTCTTTAAAATTAAACATATTATATATAACTACATACGTGTTTTTCAACTACAATTATGTTTCTTATAGAATTTTTATCACTTATTTACATGATTAACTTTATTGATATATTTTGTTTCAGAATTTTATTTTTTGCTTTTACTGTTGTATCGACTGAAATTTGTACTAAATATACATTTATTTATATACTGTGAAACATTTTTAATGCGAAAACGTTTAAGACGAAATATTGGTTATCACGAAATAATGAAACGATTCCAACTTAGGTTCACATTTTAATGGTGAAATGAATGATAAAATAGATTATATCGAACAATTTGTTGGAAATTTTATGTTAAAAAGTAGAAAAGATATCACATTATTTTCTAAAAAGTCAATAAATATGCTATATTTACTTTTAAAAAAATGAAAATTTTATATGTATTAAATTTCATTAAGTTCATCTTAATAATATTGTTGTTTTATTGATTTTTATTAAATGCGTGCATACACACATATTTTTGGTATAGGAAATATACTCTAATAAACGTTATTTTGTTGAGTATGTTTAACTTTTTTTTTTTCTAAATATCGTTCAACACGAAATTCTTTTAAAAGGAAAAAATATTTCATTCGCCCATCATTTCGTGTTAAACAGGTTTAAATATATATATATATATATATATATATATATATATATATATATATATATATAATATATTACGGTTATTTTTTAAAAAAGTTTACTCATGTCGTTGTTGTCCACATATTTTTCCTTCAAATTTTAAATTATAATTATATCGAAAACGAAATATTATTTTCGATTTTTTTTATAAACGCCATTCAAGTCAGAATAAACTGGCCACTATTGTCGAAGCTGATAATTTAGTAACAAATTAACTTATATCTAAGGTGTGGCATGAAATACCGATCACTCTCAATAGAGTGAGCAAGACAGATAAACATGAATGATCTATAGAAAGAGAAAGAAAGAAGGGGCAAAGAAAATATATGCAGTGGTTGTAGAGAAAATCAAAGAACTAATAAAATAAAGAATTATTTCAATGAATCGCTGGGACTGCCGTTATAGGATAAGGTTATCCAATCGTCAGAAAGTCTCTGGTCCAAAACCTTTTAAGCCTTCTTATCGGATTACCAGGTAGCGATGACTGTTGCGTATTCGAAATATTCCGGTTGGAGCTAGTACGCAGCGCGTTAAAAAAAAATTGTTATGTTGTCTGACGTGATAATCGTGTACACATTCGATGTAGAGATCACCATGAATGGTACGATCCGTAAATTTCAATGCCATACTTACATATTGGAGCTGTTACCGGCAGAATAGCTTTACAGAGGATTTTCGGTCAATTATGCTGCGCAGCAATTTCATTCTGGAACATACTTTTTGACGCACATACTGAATGTGAGTACTCCATATAAGACGGCGGTCCAAATAGAGGTAAACGTATTTGATAGTGTCGCAATGAGGAAAAGGAATGTTATTGATTTTAACTGGTGGGCAAGGATTCTTGCTCGGTGAAAACGTTACCGATTGACTCTTTTATACGCACTTATGCGATAGTAAATTATACGATAGTAATTGTCTTCTGTCACCTCCCTATTATTATGTAATAGGGTTGTGAAATATGTATATATGCATGTATGTATATGTTAATGCGAGTAAAGTTTATCATACACTTTAACAATGAAGTGAAGATGCCATTCAAAAATTATAAATCAGCTTGCTAAAACTAAAACGAAAAAAAAATGAAAGAAATTTACTGAAGTATTTGTTATCGGCTACTATAAATAAAAAATTTGATTATTTTTTAAAAACTACGGTATATAATGTCCATATTATACACACATTCACACACACTTACATACATATATATATATATATATATATACTTGAAAATTTGTTATTTTTAAAGCTGAAACATTTTTAAATTTACTGATAAGTCATGAATCGATGACGAACACACTTCTACTCAAATTTCGATGGTTTTGATCGTAGATAATACAACGTCTTAATGATACCGATAGACTGAACCGTTGCACCCCTTAGACTTTCCTCATCGGTTCGATTGATTTGCGAGTTAACACGGGGTATCATCGATTTGACGACCCATATAGATAAATTGCTTATTGGCTGTGTAAGCCAGATTGCAATTTTAAAATATATATAAAAAAAAAATTAAAAAAGGTCATATAAAAATTTGTACTTTGAACGTACTTGTTCGAAGAAACGGTAAAAACGAACCAAAAACTGTCTGAGATTATGATGAAGATAGTAAACTCTGGGGATTTTTACTTTGATTACGATATAGATATAATTCTCGGAGTAGATTTTAATATATTATCACGTACACGTTATATACATACATACATACATATATATATATATATATATATATATATATATATATATATATATATATATATATATATATATATATATATAAAAGAATGAATATATACGTCGGGGATTTTGTTATTGGTAAATGAAAGACGAACAAAAACTAAAATAATATAAATAAAATTTCCCCATATTAAAGATTTTCATTACGAAATTAATTCTATCGGTATTTTACAAATCAGCCGGATATTACTGATAAATTCATTCGTCTACAGAAACAGGCTAACTTTCTTGGAGTTATTCTAAATTCTCGTATTTTATTTAACGCGCGCATTTATTAATCTAACGACAAAGCGAAAAAGCCGATCGAATTCTTTCTTCAGTTAATAATAAGTTAATATATACTAGTCCGTCATAAGACCTAGTTCAATTTACGCTTGTCCTCTCGTGTTCGGTGTTTGCAAGTACTTGCAATTAACACCGGTTAATACAAAACCTATCATTCGGTATATCCATAGCATACGGTTATAAGCATTTAACGCTAAATATTCCTCATATTTACACGATCGTGTATTAATAAATTATCGAAGAAATTTTACGATAAGTGTATCGCGACGATAATTTAATTCGGATAATCGGAGAGTACGATATGCTCGAATTGAGCATGCGTTACACTAAATATATAGGCTGACCTAAAGAAGACTGACCGTTTTGTTATTTGAGCGGCGCAGTTGGTAACATCGCTACAACGCAAAACCGCGTGCTCCACTTTTGTGCACGATACGAGAGATTCGTTTTTGTACAGTTTCAGTTATCGTGGCATCCTATAACGAGAATTTGCGTGGAACGTTATTTTCGACGTGAATCGATCACGATAGTGCAAAGAGAGTTTCGAAATCAAAGTTACGCGATTTTTTTTTGTGGGGACACCTTAAGAGCCGAGTTTACTAAACACATCCACGTGATCTGTAAGACCTTAGAACTCGTATTTTTGAAAAAAATTTAAAGATTCAGCGACCTATACTCGAAACAGTGTTAGAAAATGTTGTAAAAAGACCAAATGAATGTATTGTTGTAAATGGCGGTCATTATTGTGTTCCACAAATGATTGTAAGATAATCTCTCGTCTTCCTATTTTTAAGTAAAATTTCATTCAAAATCAATCTGGGTCACCCTATATAGGCATCGTCTATATAAAACGCAGATTTTTTTATGTAGTATCATACGATCACACGCGTGTTAAACTAGTAATACTATACGATTCTTATTTAAATTAAATTTATTATGCGGTTTAACTGGTTCGTTATTTTAATTTTATTTATTATTTCTTAATTTTTCGTAAAATCGTTTATTTCGTGTATTTAGGTGTGATAAGGTAACTTTAAGGATGCTCGGTATATGTTTGTGTACATTGATAAATTATTCGTGATTTATAGAATTTGTTTGTGGGACACTGATCTAAAATCAAACAGATTAAGACTAGAACGCGTCAACTGTATTGGCTTATCGGTCGGAATTCTACATTGGACGTATCGTCGAAGCGTTTACTGTACCAACAAATAATAAAACCAACTTGGACGTATGCCTTCAACTATGAGGATTAAGGCTGCAAATCGTGACAGGATCCAGACGAGACAAAATGTCATCCTGCGTACGATAGTCGACGCATATCGATTTTCGCGTAACAACGATATACACCGCGATCTTCGGATCATGTTCGTCAACGATGTCATCAAGGATTTCGCCAAGCATCACGAGAAACGACTTTCCCATCATGTCAACGTGGAAGCAGTGAAACTTCTCGACACTCATTAGCGTAATAAACCGCAAGACCTAGTTTTGTAAGCGATAAACATTTTTAATGAAGCTTTAACCACCGGGTTAACTGCTTCACACACGTTTTGTATCACGTAACATGATACGTTCTGTGTTATAAGCTTTATAATATAGTTACTTATTTAACGTTAAGATTGTAGCAGGTAAATTAAAAAAAAAAAAATATTTATAGAATTTTTGTCTCGTAATAAGCTCAACATTTCCCCGGAACTATATGCGATTATATCCTTGCGCAGATAGGAAAAGAATTTTATGTGATAATATTGGATAAATTTAAGCCTTAAAAAAAGAAAAACACCAATTTTCACTTTACGTTATACGAAAAAACGCATTTTTAATGTTGTAAATAAGTTAAAACGAGCGCATTCGTCGTTTCAGTCACGATGTCCACCATATGGTACATCAAATTTTAATACTAACACGATTATATATTTTCTAGTTGACCATGAAATGTCTTAATTCTAATAATATTTATATTTGAAAATTTCCTAGAGTCATCTAAGAAGAATTTTTTTTAAATTTTACGTGTGACTGGAAAGGTTAAAAGTTCACCCATCATGCACGGAATAACGTCCACCGACAGGATTAATTAAATAATTATCTGCGATTTATGCGACTAATTTCCTCGTTGTAATGTAATAACATAAACCTGAAACATGGTTAACTGGTATATCAAAAGGAAAAAAAACACCAGTACCTCGGAGTGCAGCGAAGAAGCGAAACTTAAAGACGTTTTAAATAAATTCGATACAGTTTTTAACGCGATATATATATATATATATATATATATATATATATATATATATATATATATATAAAAAAATAAGCCTACGTATGTGTACAAAACGTTGTTTGAAACACGGGTGTTGGTAGTGCGGTGCATGGAACAGTGTATATATCCTGCCGTTATTTCGTTCACACACATAACGTAACAAAACGTGGTTATATATATGTATGTGTGTGCGTCCGTGGGTAGGTACGTATATATATATATATATATATATATATATATATATATATATATATATATATATATATATATATATATATATATATATACTTCCTATACATGCCCCACCAATAGAAGCTTCACTTCAAAAATTCACGTCGACAGCATACTTCGTATTTATAAGAGCATTTGAAATGGTCAAAAATGGTCAAATTCTTCGAAGGGTCTAATACGTCGAAGGACAAGTTTCACAATTTCTCAACATATCCTCATTGGTCCTTGATTCGTACGGGTGCCCATTTGGTCGCTTTCTACTACGATGTGCTGAACCACACACATACACATGTTGTGAACTGGTTGCTCAATTTTATTTAGTCTACGATTGTAGATGATCTTTAGCGTTTCGTAAGCGAGTTAGACTCCGCACGATCGAGGCTATACTACGTTGTGCAGCCTTCAATTCGTGATCTTAACCGGTACAGTTCAGGAATTTCGTTGAAGTGTTTTAAAATAAAACCTTACTTAAGTCAATTATACGACCATCGGAAATATCAAAAATATAAATGTTCAATTTATCGCAGAATTATTGCAATTAAACATTTCCTCGCCGTCGATAAGGACGTAATCTTTCACACGATTATCAGAAGTTTTATCAACCGAAAAATACTTTCATCCAGTACGGCAACGAATCGAATTCAATAGTACCACAAACCACGATTCGGAGCTTTACCTTATCTTGCTACGTTCTTCGAGTATTACACCTCCGTATTATCGTCCCTTCTACATCTGGATAATCTACAATTATTCTCCCATGTAGCGACGTTTCTAGAGAAGTCAGCATGCTTAAGATGTAGATAGTCCCCGTGGCATCACGTTGGGTAAGCTGTAAAGACATCCCATTTAAAAAAAAAAAAAACAAAAGGAGACACGCGACGACGTAATAAGTGCGATTACTGCGAGAGCAGAGGATCTGACGATATACAAAATACAAGAAGTAGATCTTCATCCTGTCAACGATTACATCGGGAAACAAATCATTTACCATCCAGTTCGCAATTATTTCTTCCACCATCGACATCGTTCTTCAACCCGAAGCCTCTAAAACGAACACTGCAACATATCTACATAGATCAAGCGAAAAAGAAGAAGACCGGATTCAATTTGGAGTTAGAAAATGGTTCACATTCGTCATTCTTAAAAATCATATCTCCGACGATTGGATAGTATAAGATTTTCGAAAATACAAGAAAAAAGCCGCTATATCTTTATGATAAATATTATCTGCTTACACAAATATTACAAATAGCAACAAAGAATTAGGATCGCGATTTGCTCGCTCGACAGTTTTTTATTAATTGTCTATCCTACATCCAAACGAACTAATTAATCGGCATTGGTAGATACGACTCTAAGCAACTACGGCAAATAAATATAAGCATCGCAGACTAAAACATTATCTGATGCGATTCATTCTGTGTAATATGTCATATTATTTTTATCTTATTTAAACGCATTAGATCATTCTCATTTGTTTAATGATCTAACGTCTTTATTTAATTCAAGTTTTTTTTTGTCAGATTTTTTACCGTAATCCCATTACTTTTTGGTATTCTTAATGTAATATTGCATGTGTGTATCACTCATTACTGTTGCAATAGTAGTGAGGCAAGTACTACAATTATTTACTTTCTTAGCTTATTATGTTTTACTTTGTAAATATACGTTTGTTGTTGTTGTGGTATATATATATATATATATATATATATATATATATATATATATATATATATATATGTATATAAGAATTGCTCGTTTAATAAAACAATAACAGTAATAATAATAATAAATCTGCATTAAGAAATAATAATGTTCAAACGTACTTCTTAAATTTATATAAAAAGATTGGATGCAGTTTTGATTTTTATTCCTCGTTATAATTACTGTAGTTAGACGAAATATAGAAATATAGAAATATGGACTGCTAGAAGGAACTACCTTCAATTTAAAACCGAGAATGTAGATTCATTGTAGTACAATATTTTTTCTTAAGAATGTGGAATGTTGCGTTTTTTAAAAAATAAACATGAAAAAAGTAGTTAAAATCGCTCTAGAGTTTTTATATAAGAAGACCTTTTCGGCTATTAAGGTATTATCAAGCCGACGTAAAAAATTAAACATAAATATATATATATAATATATATAAAGAGAAAAAAAAACAAAAAAAAAAAGTAAAAAAGCATGAATTTAATTATATAATATTACACAAAAGATTTATAAAATAATCTGCTGGTGAATAAAAACTTCGCCATCTTTTCATATAAAAATTTATTGATTTTTAACTAATTTTGTTTTCTTGTTTATAATCGTCTCCTTATTATTCAGTGTCAGACGTTCTATACGGCTCTTTTCAAGTGTAATTTGAGTATAATTTGAGTATAATTTGAATATAATTTGAGTATAATTTGAATATAATTTGAGTATAATTTGAATATAATTTGAGTATAATTTGAATATAATTTGAGTATAATTTGAATATAATTTGAGTATAATTTGAATATAATCTCGAATATAATTTCGAATATAATTTCGAATATAATTTCGAATATAATTTGAAGTAAGGTCGTTTCGATATTCGAAACGATAAGTTTCGCCGTTTTTACTAAAATGTAATAAAAACGGACGCTTCGAAAATAAAACTCGTTTAATTAACAAACGGTTATATTATATTTAACGCGCGGGTAAATAATAAAAAAAATAATATTCCGAAATATAATCGACTAATATATTTTAAATACTTCGAATATGGAACGTTCGAAATTATTCGTTTTTCGTTACTTCCGGTCGATCAGCGCCTATTAGGATACTAGTAGTACGCGAATAGTTTAGAAATAAGGTACCGGAAATTTTAACGGAAGCAGTTTTACGCGGTAGGACGGAGATAAATAGATTTGACGGATAGCGGTACCGTATGGCGAGTAGACCAAGAAAGAGGATATTATTGCAATTCGTCCGGTTTTTTAACTCGGCCATTTTCAACGGCGGACGGAGACGTATCGTCGGTGACGTTATCCGTTCCAACCGGATTATTATCGATGGTAGATTGTACGGTATCTTGTTGCGTGTCGAATATGATATCTTTGCTGTAGTAGTAGGCGATGCTGCAAATATAAATGTGAAAAGATGAAACCGGAATAAAATTTAATTCGAACGAAAGAAGAAAGGAAAACAACGTACATTTCGCATAAGTAACAAAAAAAAAATAATAAAAAGAAAATTTTAAATGTGCAACTAGTACGATCGCTGTATCGATTAATATAAAAACGGGTAACGTATTAAAAGAAAATTTATATTTATAACTAGAAGTTACCCGCGGCTGGGCTTGTGTAATTATTTTTGATTCAAAATTTCTATTGGCGCGGTATATATGGGGAGTTAAGCCGTAAAACGAACGTGTTTTACATATCATATCAACGTATCTTTCTTTTAACAGCTTACTATAATATACACAGATATGTATATATATATATATATATATATATATATATATATATATATATATTTAACAAAACAAAATAAAATTGAAGATAATCACTAAAAAATTTTTTTATTACACGAATACGAAGCTTTTCGACTATTAAGTCATTTTCAAGCTTTTGTTAAAAATTTTTATTTATTTGTAAAAATTTTTAACAAAAGCTTGAAAATGACTTAATAGTCGAAAAGCTTCGTATTCGTGTAATAAAAAATTTTTTTAGTGATTATCTTCAATTTTATTTTGTTTTGTTAAATTCATAAATCACTACTCTCCAATACATCAACATTATATATATATATATATATACATCCGTTATTTCGGCCAAGCCCCTAACGCGATACAGCATACGTATATATATATATATATATATATATATATACATATTCATAAACATGGTCTCGTATAATATTAAGCAAATAAAAAGTTACAAATTGATTATATACGACGGTAGAGCCATAACGATCTTCATATTTTAATATACCTGTACAGTGTATTGAAAAGGTAATGTATTGCGAAAGGAATTCAATCCTGTCGAGATATATTATGATTTTCAGAGCAGTCAAATGTAAGATCACAATATTAGGAATGACAAAGTTTGATAGGTGTAATTTGGGAGCAGATCAGAAAGCTGAATAGCAACTTGTTTTTATTACATATGATAATTTCGAATTTTTCACGATGTTAGCTATTTGTAATAGTAATCGCTTACAACTAAGTAAGTGTACGTAAAAGTTTAAGATGACATAGTGGCGATGTAGATCTGATTAATTCGTTGTTTTAGTACAATCGGATAATTTATCGTTGTAAGGAAAGCTTAGCGAGACGAAGTTGCGTAAAATGTAAAGAACGTAACTATGTTGGTCTAGCGGATGAGTAGGCAGTAAATCCGTAATCACGTTTGATACATATCGAGATAATTAACATTTAAATTCACACGATATAAATTTATACGATAAAGAATTGGATCGTCAAATTATTAATAATATTAACCAATATTTTAAACATTCGACGATGAATTAGTTTTAAAAACGATGTTATAATTAGTATATTTAGTCTGCAGTGTTTAGAGTACAGTAGGTAATTGTAACGATGCCTGTTAACGAGTATCATCTCAGTTTAGAACTTGCTACTGTTTAGTAGTAATAATTTTTGATTATTTCTATTATTAATAATTTTGGTTTATCATTCTTCATTATTATTATCATCATCATCGGGGTTAAGTTATTTATAATTCGAAAATGTTTGTAACTACACGGAAAAGATTTGTTATAATGAAAAAAAATTAGTAATATCTACTAATATATCGCTGTTTTTTAAAACGAATATTTACATCAGATGTGTTTATATAAATCGAGTTATATAGCCAGTCCGTTATATACGGATTGTGTAAGTGTTGTTATTTACTAATTAGAATTAGGAGAATGATAAGAAGAAGCCAAAGCACGAAAGGTTGTTACTGAAGATTAGTCAAGCAAACGTGACGTAGGAGGTAGAGAACGCAGTTAAAATGTAACCGACACAGACGAGCAGTATGCAGAACGGATGGTAGTTCCCGTTGGATCAGGAGCGTCAAATAGAGCCAGATCACAAAAAATGTCCGAGCCATGGAGTATCCGAAAGGAATCGGAGAAATCTACGTTCGGCGGTGGATTGTATATATGTTATAAATCGGAAGAAATTATTTCTATTAGAAGACGTACACTGTCTGAAATAAATATTAATTACAAACAAATCCCACGGTCGAAAGAAGTTCGTCATTAAAGTTCTTGACAGACGATTTAACGAACGTATTAAATATGCGATAGACAAAAACAGAAAATCAGACCTTAGTAGAGATTAAATAAAACTGTACACAACTGTAATGCGTCCGAGATTAACTTACAATCTCTAATAGTGTACGTATAAAAAAGCTTCAGATAGTCCAAAATTATCGTCGTAGAATTATATTAAATGCTACCCGTTGCACGAAAATTTCATATTTATACCAGCAAACAAAGCTACACCGTTTATTGATCTAATTTATTCAGAAAATTCCCAACAATTTCTTCGATAAATTAATATCAGTATGGCACATCTCCGCGCACGATATGCTAACCCAGCGTAGAATTGAGCGTAGATTTTTATAATAACGATTGTCTTATTTCGACGAAAGTTAATATTATTTTATTACGTGATTTATTAATAACTGTGTAAGTTACCCGATCTATGGGGGTATTTTTATTGCGGTTTTTCTTCTCGTCTTAGCGGGTGTTTCCCCCCCCCGGTATTTCTTTTTGAACAGATTTATACTAAATATTAATAATTTAATTTATTATTAAGTTAAAATAACTGATTGCCAAGGTTAGCCAATAATTTTCTGAAAAGTAAGTTAATGAAATAAAAGCTTTTTCTTTTTCATAAAAAATCAATTGAAAAATTAGTTAAATCACTAACATTTATTTTCTCGTGAAAAACACAAAGCTTTTCGGCATTTACTCCATTATCGAGTGAACAAAAAAAAAATAATAATTAAAAAATCATAATTTTAAAAGTATAAATTAAAAATAATTACTTAAAAATATTCGACGATGACGGTGAAAGTATATTCCGAAAAATTTTTATTCCGCTTGTCTGTTTTCTGTTTATTTTTTGAATTGTTGAAATTGAATATATTTTAATATAAATTAATTCGAATATATTTCCTTACCCGAATAATATGATCGTGGGAAAGTTGAACAGTACGCTCAGTAAGAAAAATGCTTGCGGCAAAACGTCTAGAGTTGATCGATATACCAGACCGTATAACGGAAACGATAACGGCGATATTATCTGCATTAAACTGCGTACGGAAGTTAAATAACCTGCACAAAATTGTTTAGAATAAAATGATGATTACAATAATAATAATAATAATAATATAAACAAAATATAAATTATATCAATAATAATAATTAAAAATAATGATCCGATTCAATTTCAATTTATTTCAGAATATTTCACAATTACACGATATCGAATAATACAGACAAGGTTTCCAGCAATTCTGCGCGAGTCGCGGATTATAAAATAAAATTAATATACCATACTCGTAGCACCGTTAACGGTTTACACTATTACTAGACACTAAAGGAAAACAAAGTAAATCACAATGCTGAAATTTCATATACACCCTATAACTATACAGTACACCATTACACATTATACATACTACATATTCGGATATAAATATACACACATACACTCTCATTTAAACATAAAAGAAAAAACATACACACTTCTAAAAACAGAAAACGAGACATTACAAACGTTCATATATATACCTATATAATTTAGCATACACTTACTAGGTACACACAACAACAAAGCATACACATTTACACTTGCAAAAGAAAAACTAAATACTTATTATCAAACTTACATGTGAACAATTATTAATAACACACTCCAACTCCGAGCACATATTAAGAAGAACACAATCAACTATTAGTTAATAAATATCTAACAATAGCCTTATCCTCTTATAATTTTTTAAACTATTCCTTATGTCTATAAGTATTGTAATATGCAAGGCCCGTATAAATTATCTACATACGTTTATGATATTTGTTAAAGTTTGGTACTCTAGCAGTTTCATGCATGGCATGATCTCGTTATGAAATGAAATGAAAAATCTTTATTATATTTTTAAACATAAACCGAAAACAATTTTCTTTCATAACTTAAAGCTAAGTACCTATACATAAACCTTAGCAATTCTAAATATGTATAATTACAAAACTTATAGTAGACTTTGAAATTACTTTAGAAATAGTGCAGGAAAAAATGAAAAAAACCTACAAAAAAGACACACCCTGAAGGTAACAAAAATTAAAAAGTCAATAAATCAACGAAACGAAAAGCAGTGTTTTTAGACATAATTTAGCTTAAAATATCTGTACTTAACAATAGGTTAATAATTACAAAAATCTACGTTTTAATCTACGATGCTTATAGTATAACGTATGCGTAGATGTTCCATATTGTAATTTCCTATTACACGTATTAGTTTATTTTGATGAGTTTTACAGTTTTCGTAAAATTTTTTTGAGATTTTACTTATAAACGAATGTATGTAAGGGATATTTAAATGATCGTGTAGATTAGAAATTTTAGTATATCGCGTTGCATTCAACGAAATTCTGCAGCAATGATTTTGAACTACTTGTAGTTTCCTGTATGTACTATCAGATACTGATGACCATACAGGGCAAGCATAGGTTAATCTAGGGCGTATAACAGCCGTATAGATTAATTTTTTGTTTACGTAACTAAGACCCGATTTTCTGTTAAATAATGGAAAAAGTGTATGCATAGATTTATGCGCTTTATCTATAGCGAAAGTAATATGGTTATTGAAAGTTAATCTGCTATCTAAGATAACTCCTAGATACCGAACCTGTTTGACCCGAGGAATTCTTTTAGAATTTATTGTAATTTCAGTTAGCGGTAGTGGTCGTCTCCGAGTAAAGAGAATTGCTTCTGATTTTTCTTCATTTAATTTTAAGTTCCATCTGTTGTAATATTTAAATATTTTAATTGCAGCCTTTTGCAATCGGTTATATATTGTATCTGTCCTATAAGAGGATGTATATAAAGCAAGATCATCAGCATACAACGCGGCACTAACGAAAGGCAGTTCTGGAAGATCATTCATTAACATTAGGAATAAGTAAGGCCCGAGTATACTTCCCTGAGGAACCCCGGCGTTTAGTGTTTTAATTGGCGATTTTTCGAAGTAATTCGTAACGTAATATGTTCTCTGACTTAAGTATGATTTAATCAATTTAATAAGTAATATTGGAAATTTAAATTTAATCATTTTATATAATATTCCGTCGTGCCAAGCTGTATCAAAAGCTTTTTCAACATCGATTAACAGCATTCCCGTGTGTTTCTTGAGATTAACACGATCCAAAATACAGCTCTAAGATTGGCAACTGGAGCCTTCCGAACATCACCAGTAATAAGTATTTTATGCGAAACTTCTGAATTGCCCTTGCAATTAAGAAGACAATACTTGACCATACTGGCGATGGCTACTCAAGGAGATACCGATCTTCCCAGTTTGCATAAACTCATTCAAGCATATAACGTCGAACTCCCAATATTATCTCGCGAAAACCTCGATGTTATTCCGCCTTGGCCACAGTTACACACACAAGTGAATCTAACGTTCTGTAATATAAATAGAAAAAATGTTAACAAGATCAGAGAAACTTTAAAGGAGATTAAAGAAAACCATGCAGAATATGAATTTATATACACAGATGGATCGAAATCTTCAGCAGGGGTTGGTTGCTCGGTAGTTGTTAATGATAACGTAGTTCTTCAAGTTACATTTTCAGTCTTATCAGCAGAACTATACGCCATTAGATCCGCAGTGAATTACGCAGATTCCGACAGAAATAAAAATTTCATTTTATGTACCGACTCGCTTTCAGCATTAAGAACTCTATTAAATAATGAAAATTTGCATCCAATAGCCAACGAAATAAAAGTCATGTTACAAACTACATCTAAGAACATAATACTTTTGTGAATACCAGCTCACTGCAATATATATGGTAATTCAATAGCCGACGTATCAGCAATCCGCTTCTAAATATCCATGTACCGATAGCTGACTTCAAAGAATACTTAAAGCATCATTTCGAATCGACATGGAATAGTAACTGGCAGAGAATATCTACGGTGAATAAACTACGATCGATAAAATTATCTTCAAAACAGTGGCACTCAGCACATCGTAGTAGCAGAATGGAAGAGGTAGTATTATGCACGGATAGGACACACAAAATTAACACACATTCATCTATTAGAAAGAAGTACGCCGCCAACGTGCCAACAATGTTTTTGTCAGTTGACCGTCGAGCATCTATTGGTAGACTGTCCAATTTACGACAAATACCGAAAACAGTACGGGATCGCATCGCTCGACTTGCAAAGTTTGCTGAGGGATAACATGGATACCATTAATAGAGTTTTCGAATTTTTAAAATATATCAAATTAACGCATTTGTTATAATTATCTTAATACCTTTGTTGTAAACAGTAACGGTTTATAATTAGATGCTCGTATTAGTTAAAACCCGCTAATTAGATATACAGAATCGAGGAAAATTATTGACTGAACGTTTACCAATTTCTATACAATAGCGCTGTATATATATATATATATATATACATATATATATATATATATATACATATATATATACATATATATATATACATATATATATACATATATATATATACATATATACGTACGAGTATGTAATAACAAGTGCCCCTTAAAAAAAATATATATATATAAATCGATTTATTTTCAAATCTTACTTAATTCAGTTTTTTTTTTACTAACATTCGTACAATGAGTGACATCGAAATCGAAAAAATTCTTAAAAATCGAAGACAAGTTGTAAAATAGAAGTACTGAAAAAATTAATCATTTCTATTACTTTTTATATTAGTTTGTATTATTTCGTAATTACTTGCATAACCTTTTTTTTTTTTTGTATATAAAAAAATAAGTTTTTATTCGTTAACTTATATATTATTTTTATTACTATTTATCACTCAAGGTGCTCTTGGCTTTTAGGCCTATATACAAAGACGGCCCCCTATGTGATACATAACCTATTTACACGCACAATACGAATGCGCTAAATGAACACGTTGTGAAATAGTATTATTTAAAAAAAAACAATAAGAAAAACTCATTCTATATATATATATATATATATATATATATATATATATATATATATATATATATATATATATATATTTATTTATTTATTTATTTATTTATTTTATGTAATAGAAAAAATTAAAACGCACGTACCCATTTCATTTGGTTCGACGCATTTAGTTGATAAAGAAGCCATCATTGCGAATAAGACTCCGTTGAAAATATTGTACAAAGGAACTGTAAAGAAAAATACCAAAATCAAGTTATTACGAAGTACATTTCGTCAAGCGAACATTTGTCCACGTATTCATGTTTAATCACTTCGAATTTAATTAGTGCAAAAATTTCAAACTTTTAGCTTAATTAATCGTTTTATACGTTCTATTTTATGTAACCGATCATTTATATAACCACAGTCATTCTCACATTTATCATTTTCCCACATGCTCCCAAAATTCGTTCATTCATTCGATATGCTTTTTTAAAAAAATAAGTTGCGCTCATTTCTCATTAATACATTACACATACTTCGCACACACACATTTTTTCTATACTCGTATTCATGTTTAATTACTTCGAATTTAATTAGTGCAAAAATTTCAAATTTTTAGCTTAATTAATCGTTTTATACGTTCTATTTTATGTAACCGATCATTTGTATAACCACGGTCATTCTCACATTTATCATTTTCCCACATGCCCGCAAATTCGTTCATTCATTCGATATGATTTTTTTAAAAAATAGTTGCGCTCATTTCTCATTAATACACTACACACACTTCGCACACACACACACGCGCACATTTTTTCTATACTCATATTCATGTTTAATTACTTCGAATTTAATTAGTGCAAAAATTTCAAATTTTTAGCTTAATTAATCGTTTTATACGTTCTATTTTATGTAACAGATCATTTATATAACCACAGTCATTCTCACATTTATCATTTTCCCACATGCTCGCAAATTCGTTCATTCATTCGATATGATTTTTTTTTTTTTAAATAAGTTGCGCTTATTTCTCATTAATACACTACACACACTACGCACACACATATTTCTATACTCGTATGTGAACTCACATTTGTATTCTAAAAAATGTCACATACCTTATTTGACCTATGTTTCCTGTATAATTTATTTTTCTAACCTCTTTCGCCTTTTTCCCATTTTAATTTATTTTCATTATATTCTGTTTTGCTTATTAACGTACTGTATTCGCGATGTTTTTTTTTTCTTGTAACCATTTTCTTAACCTTCGGACGAGAGTCAGTCTCTTTTTCTATTTAATATTTCATCCGACATATTTGCAATTATAGCTTTCAATATTGATATTTCACATTGGATGGTCCAGAGAAAACGCACGGTTTTGTTGTGTTTCGAATAACTTAAAAACTACTCGAATAAAATTTTTGAAATTTTATTAAAAAACAGGAAACTTAGAGATTAGCTTACAATCGTTTGTGTAACACAATATAGTTCAGATGACCGCCATTACATTCAGTCTTTATATAATTTTTTTCCAGCATATGTAGCTGCATTTTTGAAATTTCTTCAGACATCCGATCTTCCAGATCTCGTGGACGTGTTCGGTAAACGCGGATTTTAAATTATCCCCGCAAAAAGAAAATCGCATAACTTTCGAATGTTTTTCGAAGCTCTGCGCTGTTGTGATCGATTCGCGCCGAAAATAATGTTCCACGTGGCGCGCTCCTTTTCGTTATAGAATACCATTATAACTGAAACAGGTCAAAACGAATTGCTCGCGTCTACACTAAACGAGGAGCACGTGGTTTGCGTTGTAACAGTCTTACCAACTGCGTTATTTAAAGAACAAAACCGTCTGCCTTCTCTGGGTCACCTTATATTCTAACGTTTTCCTTTTAAGATGGGTCAGATGTTTTACGAATTTTCATAAAAGGATATATTTAGGTCGTATTCAGTTTATTTCGTACTTTTATAAACTCGTTTTTCTACTGCATCCATTACTAGTATTACTAATAATATTAATAATAAAATTAATAATAAAATTAATAATAATATTAATAATAAAAATAATAATAAAATTAATAATAATATTAATAATAAAATTAATAATAATATTAAAAATAATATTAATAATAAAATTAATAATAATCAAATCAAATCAAATCAAATCAAATTTATTCATTCAAATCCACAAATGCGCATTTATTTGCGCGAGTAGTGGAAACTTAAATAGATATACAAATATTTGGTTGGTTAGTATTGCATAAATAGTTTGAACAATTGTTAACACTTATGAATATGTAAGTGACAATAAACAATAAACATACTTACAACCGCAATTGTTATGTATATACACCCACAAGACACTACACACACACCTGCACACATATATACACACACACACGTACACTTAATCACATTTATATTTTGTAATAGATATAATAAAAGTAAACACATTAGTAAACACACACTTATTTACAAAAATGAATAACTATATATAGAAAATGCATACAATACACGCACACAGGTACATATAAACTTATAGACGCAGAGTTATAATGGTTAATAGGCTAACTCAATAATAAATATACCCACATAAATACATAATTCCAATACACATATCAAAATCAAAGCACAAATCGATATACATGTGGACACACTAATGAAAACAATAATACAGACATACATATAATAAAATGACTCTTCTATACATAAAGACATACGCAGATGCGAACAGTAATACGACATTGACACACCAGATGAAATTAGTTGGATGAAAGATTACGCATATAATTCATCAAAAGTTTATGTCTTTTCTTGTAATTTTTTAAATTGTTAAGATTCAGTTTCACCATGTCCGGCAGCGAATTATATGAAGTTGCACAATTATATATAGCCTGTAATCTCGAATGATATTTTCGAAAATCAGGCACTATTATCTTTTAAGCTCGATCTTGTAATTCCTCTTCTCATTCCATGGGTGAATTTATCTTTATTTTTACATACGTAGATGATAAGTTGAATCTCATACAGATACTTAACTTTCAATATAGTACGTGCATTAGGAGAGTCATGTTCAGAATGCAAAAATTTAAATAATATTTTTTGGAGATTTTTTATTGGGAGTAAATGGTATTCCGCAGCATCACCCCAATGCATAATTCCGTACCTCAAAACCGGCTCATATAATGCTATGTAGATACGAAGTAAATGATTCCTTGGAAAATACTGTTGAAGATAGTAAAACAAATAATTCAATTTTCTTAATTTCTTAGACAAATAAAGAATATGCTTACTCCAATCTAAACGGCAGTCCATTACAACTCCTAAATATTTAACTTCATCTACCCTTTGTAAAAATAAATGTTCATTTAACTTAATTTTTATCAAATCCCAAAAAGTTCGCGGCATTAAACTGTAAATTATAAATTTTGATTTATGCACATTTTAGCCGATTTAAATTGAGCCATTCTGCAACTTTGTCAACATCATTCTGTACTAAATTTTCTAATAATTGGGGAAATCGTGAACTTGTAACTAGAACAGTATCATCCGCATACGTAAATATTTTGCACTAACTTGTAAATTACAAAGGTCATTGATATATATTAAAAATAAAAAAGGACCAAGTACACTTCCTTGAGGAACACCGTAATTTTGAACTACTTCAGAACTATTTACTTTATTTATTTTAGTAACATACTTTCTATTGACAAGATACGATCTGAACCAATCACAGATACTTCCTCTAAACCCACACAAATACAGTTTGTGCAATAAAATATCACGATTCACTGTATCAAAAACTTTCCGCAAATCTAAGTAAACTGCAACAGAAGAGCGACTACATTCTAAATTTTTTGTAATATAAGAAACATGCTCAAATAATGCATCATCAGTAGTTCCCCTTTTTGGAAGAAATCCAAACTGATTACAGCTAAAAAAATTGAATTTATTGAGATATATTAATAATAAAATTAATAATAAAATTGATAATAATATTAATAATAAAATTAATAATAATATTAATAATAAAATTAATAATAATATTAATAATAATATTAATAACAATATTAATAACGATAACAGTAATAACAGACCTATTAAACTCGAAAATGTCTCCTTTGTTTGCCCTAATAAAAATAAAATATGGGTAAATATAATGATATTATCACTGGTGTTTGCCATATATTGTCAAAGAACCGGTTAATTTTTTATATATATATATATATATATATATAAATCTTTTTAGTGAGATTTATTTGAAGTACATAAAAAAATTCCTTATCTAATCAAACCGTCCTTGTTAACAGTTTCTATAATTTCGAATTCGTTTTATTTAAGGAATACCTTGAAATAAGTTTTATAATGAAGGTCATCCGCTATTACGATTACACACGAAGTATATAACCGGTTTGATAATTTTTAAATTACCGGTCATGCAGATGGGTAGCAGAGGTGTACGACCGTACTTGAGGAAAATAACTCTACACGTAGAATGAAAATCCTTGCTTTTGAAATCCGAACGAAACGCACAAATAAGTTAATTTTAAGTTTCCTGGTATTTCATGTTTATGACCGAATTTTCAGAAGGATTGATTGCACGTTTCTTTAAAGATGCCTTTAGGCGTAGTTTCTCTTATTAATGTACCCTACACACACATATATATACATATATATATATATATATATATATATGTATAACACTTCGATTGATATTGAAATGACGATACCGGTGTTGAATACAGAACAGATCAGTGCACACCAACGAGGATGATATTTCGCTAAATTATATATGCTAAATAATCACGGGTTATATGAAATTCATTAAGGTGAATATATTGTTTCCAGCCTGCGGTGGTATGGTTTTTATGGGATATAACTGAATGCAGGCTACATATTTTCGGTCAACTCGTTTATTTAAATACAAAAGAATGTCACCGATTAAAACTATTGCAAGAACGTTAAAAAGACTGCTCGCGGAAATGATTGAAACAAAAAAATGGTGGACAAATAATCAAAAATACTTACAGATAACGATAACTTACACGGTTTTTTTAGTAGCATATTGTTTCCAGCCTGCGGTGGTATGGTTTTTATGGAATATAACTGAATACAGACTATATATTTTCGGTCAACTCGTTTATTTAAATACAAAAGAATGTCACCGATTAAAACTATTGCAAGAACGTTAAAAAGACTGCTCGCGGAGATGATTGAAACAAAAAAATGGTGGACAAATAATCAAAAATACTTACAGATAACGATAACTTACGCGGTTTTTTAGTATCACCGATAACTTATACGATCTTAAATATCAGCGTAAACAGCGATAAAATTGCTTCAGGCAATTGCGAAGATATCGAATACAATCAAGATGGAAACGATGGAGAAAATAACGAACGCATATTCGTGATATGTTTTAATTAACATTTAAATAATATGGCGAATGGCTCCTGTCGTACAATAAGTCAACAAAGCTGCAAAAACCAAAAAAGGCAGCAGGCGTATATATACAAAGTAGGGGGGGAAATGAAATATTCGTAAGATTTCGAAGATGCTCTGTTAGTATTTTACTAAAATTGACGGAGAAATTTCGTTACTACTGAGAAAAATCCTCATTAAAATAATACAAATAAGACTGCGATCACTTTTAGACGCTTACATACCGAAAGAACAGTATGGATTCCAACAGAAAGGAATTAGGACGGTTATTCGACGGTTAAAACCGTGGAACGAAAGACGAAGTTCTTACGGATTGTCAAAAAAACATTTATTTCGGCAAATAGAGAAAAACACGTTTAATGAACATCAGATATCCATCTAAACACGCTAAAAGCAAGGTAAACAGTGTATTATTATCGACATCGAAGTATCGGATTTATTTTGACTACTGCAATGCCTCGAAATTTTTTGAAGTTTAATATGTACTATTTTTTTCTGATAACGGTACAAGAATACATATTTACTTATCGGAATTTCGAATTTAGAGTATTTCGCGGTGAGCATTCGAAAATAAAAATCCGACTAATAAAAACCTAAATAAGGTCGCAGTGTAGAAATCCGGGAATTGAAACGTGGCCGATCGTGAGAAAACGCTTCAAAAAGATGGAAGACTTCCGCCAAATATGGTAAAAAGAATACTGAACTTGAAAACGTCATAACTCGAATAAGAAAATATTCGACTCGGCAGTAGTTCAGTTTTGTACAAAGAATTCTGTCTCGAAGGCGCCTGAGTTGGACATTTAATACGAACGGAATGGTGATCGCGTACTAAAGTAAATGTGATACGAATTCTCATTTTGTTAGCGGTGATTCGAAAATTATTGCATATCAACCAAGGAAATCTGAATTGTAAATAACGGGAACTAACAACAAAGAAAAAAATATCAAATAAAGATGGCGCATGCGCAAGCAACCTGCGTAAGATAATCTGTCGCATATACGACTTGCGGACAAATTTTTGTATCAGCTCGGTGTACCGTTAACGGTCAAACTCGGCAATGAAGCAGATGAAAGTAGTATAACACTATCCGTATATTATAGAATTGAAATCGATAAAAAAAAGAATTAATTATTGGTTCGGAAATGTAAATAATATTAAAATATAAAATAATGTTTTTCACTTACTAACGTACAGTTCCCACGTTTGATCGGCGAAGAAGTAACTGATATTTCCGACGGTATCCCAGAATGCCGCCAATGTGCCGATAAAACCGTCGTGAATCTTAAGATATTTGCTCATATATACGGTACAAAACATGGTGCCTGTAAAACGCAACGTTAGATTAGAACGATTAAAATAAAAATTTAAAGTTATAACAATAAATTTATTTTATTATCGCGCGTCTACTAGAGTGTAATTTTTAGCTCGATGCAGTGTTTATGCGCATTGCACGAATTCGAGCTGGCTGTTCTATTATTGCTTCGTCGACAAATGCAGATCACCCCAAGTTAGCAAATAGCTTCATCGGTGACGCACCATTTTGTATATCAGCCTTAAAGTTTTATTTATTTATATTCGTCTTCTTTCCACATCTCTAAATATATTTCGGCTTAATTATTGCATTATATATTATTCGTATATTTTCAGCTATAAATAAAAATTATTACGTAATTATCTTATAGAAATCGGTTTCGAATTACCATAGGTAGGGTCAATATATAAACCGCGTTGGAATTTTACAAAAGCAGATTGAAAAGGCTTTACAAAAACATTGGACGATAGCGTCAGGTGGATCCCACCCACAGCGAAATAACCGCATTATACGGAAAGAAATTCCAATGATATCCCTCTATTAGCCAATAGGAAAAATTTAAAAATTTAGATTTCAAAAATTAACAAATTTTTTATTAGTGGTTATTGCTAATCTTTTTTTTTTTCTTGTTATCGACAAAAATGTAAGCAAAATCATCGTGAAGTTTACGATATAGTGAATTCACCAAAGTTTAGTTTGTGCGTGATAATATATACACACATATATATATATATATATATATGTAAAGTGGGAGGGGCAGGGAAGAGATAGAAACTGAAAACTCTCGGACAAGTACGTACCAAGGGGACTGATGTGATACCACGGTGGAAATTACGACAGAGTACAACTATCACATACATGAATTATAAATACGATATCCCTTAGGGAGATCACGACTGATGATGATTATATGTATACATGCATATTACGAGTGCATATATTTTCATGCGCGTTATTATTTTATTACTTTATCGCATATATTAAAGTTGTTTATATTCGTTATTTGCGACATAAATAATTTTTTTTTTTTTTTAAATTCGCACGGTTGTTACTTCCATAAACAATATTAAAAGTTGATAATGGTCGAATGAATGCGTGTTGTAATAATTTTTTTTGCGCGTCTTTTTTCCAAAGTTGAACAACCAAGTACCCAGCATTATTGGTTGCTTTATTTTTCAATAAAACAATTTCGCGCATCTAATTTTTATGGACGTTCATAAGAGCTAACTCAATAAAAATTTTTTTACGAGTGTATATATATATATATATATATATATATATATATATATATATATATATATATGTAAAAGATATTTTTAAAAACACATCACAGCAGATCCATCTAATGTAAGAATGAGAAATACCAAATTCCGGAAATAAAGTATTAAGGTCGAGTTAAATGATCATCTTTCCTTCATTTCGTATTCAAATGCATCTCTTTCCCGGTTAAAGGTACGTAGTAGTTGAAATACTCGTTTTATTCCTGAATAGATCATTGTACTGGAGTAAATCTACTTGTGTTGTAAATATATAATAAATATTGCCTGATGGTTGTTACTGCATTAAATAATATTTGAATGTAGATAATGTATTTCAGGTTACACTTTTTAAAATAACAAGTGAATAATTTTTTTGACTTATCAATTTTTCTTTGAAACTTCCTAAATAATTAAAAAAAAAACCGTTACTTACCGAACAGCGTTCCTAACATTTTATAAGCTGTATATACACTGTAAGCTTTTTCTTGCCATCCGAATCGATACCTAAAGTAAAGGTACGTAACCGTCTGTTCACCTGTAAAAGTAAGGAATTTCGAACATTACTTTTAGTTTTTCTATTAAATAATAAATTAATTGATCTGGAAATCTAATTTATACAACGTTAAAATAACCTGTTCGAGTATTGCTTATTATAAAGAACTTCGGTTGATAAATTTTCGAAATTGTAACTAAAAATTATTTCAGTTTTGACAAATTAAAACGAATTAATATTTTGTTTTGGAAATCAATTTTATAATTCTTAATTTTCATACAGGCTATTTTCAATTACTGAATATATTACATCTATATACAAAATTTCATCGAAATCTTACGAACTGTTTCCTAAATGATGCTTGAGTATATATATATATATATATATATATATATATATATATATATATATATATATATATATATATATGAATGAATGAATAACCTTTGTTTACTATAATTACTTAAACACATTTTATAATGTTATTCATGTTATTATTGAAGTTAAACCGTCTTTTTTCAATCGTCATACATAAAATACTTAATAACTTCAAATGCATATACCCTGTAGTAATTCTTGGAATTATATTTTAGAAACTCTACGAATATTTTCGTTATTATATGGAACCGCGTGTAAAAGTAATATATCGAGAAGTGACAACAATCGATAATACTTCGTATCGTCTCATCTGCGTCGAAATATGTACTTTAACCCTTTGTAATGACCTAAATATACCGATATGTCGATGAAGTATATATAGATAAACGAGTATAATAAAAAGTTTTTCGATAAACGACAATTTATGAGGTACATCGTGCTGCACAAGGGCCTACCCAAGCTTACCTGCCGACAGTACTGGAAGAAAACAACGCAAAATATTATTGCCAGAAAACTCTGGACGCGTGGAATCGGGGTCGTTCCATTCTCGGCCGAGTATACTTGGAAATATAAAGAAGGATTTAACAACCTGGCCATCAAAGATTGGTAAAACTTGTTCACCGAGGTTGGAAACAGCCGTCAACCGAGTGTATATTGGTCACACGCTGAGTACGCACTCCTATCTACTGAGTGCCCAACCACCACCAATATGCGAATTGTGCTGTACTTCATTAACAGTCTACCATATCGTGGTTATCTGCCCGAAATTTGCTCAATATCGGTGCAATCAGCTGAAGAAAAATGTACCGAATGTAAACAACCTCCTCCTTCTCACCAACTTCATAATAAATTTGAAACTGTGTAATAATATATAATTAATTCATATTTCGAGTAATAGCCTTATAGGCAATAACTACTCGTAAAAAAAAAAAATATTAACCCCGCAGGTCCATGCATTTATCTCCATACCCTGATAATCCTATAAGATTATTTAAAATGAGTCGATGTGGGAGAGCTGCTCTTCCAATAACTTGAAAAAGACATATTTCGAATCACGAGTGTAAACGATTTTAATAATTCGGAATATAGATCGAAATTCGAATAATAAACTTGCGTAATAGTAATCAAATAACTCAATAATTCAACGCTTCAACTTCAATAATACCGTCAACGAGAATCTGTCTTTCTGGATACGTTAGATTAATCACACTTTTTATTTATTCATTACCATTGCGTACCGTGCTTTGATGTCGATACATTGAAAAGAATAATAATTTTTTGTTTTGATGAATTTTTAAAAAAATTTCATAATTAATATTGAATGAAAATAGGTAGGATCTTTGTTTCCTTTAATTCATACATTTTTTCCATTCATTACATCTTGTAGATGACGGGTCAGACTCATCAGTTCTAGATTAGAAAGAGATAATATATATGTATATATATATATATATATATATATATATATATATACATATATATATATATATAAAATGATGTAATGAAAATTAACATAGGTGTACACGTTCGTATAAATTAGATTTAACCTTTTGTGTACAGCATTGTTAAACAAACTTCCACCTGACTTAGTGGAGGAAAAGAAAATTGGCCACTTAAAACAACTGAAAATATGGTTAGGGGATAAAAACAACCTTTACATCAATACTAATATGTAAAAAAATAGAAAAAAAGACGGTGAAAATAAGTGTATTTAAAAATTAAACGAAAAATAATAAAATAAACAAATAAAGGTAACGTACGGGAAGGGTGATGTAGAATGAGACAAATTCAAACGACGACCTGCTACTACATATTGTTGTTCGAAATAAGAAAATAAAATAGGAAAAGTTAAGAGTGTAAATGAGAGAGTAAATGAGTGTGTGAGAGAGATACGAATGAGAACCATAGTACAAGTGTGAGTGTGAATGCTTAATAAGCATAGTATCGTGTAAATAAACAAATAGATATAATGTACATCGTTAAATTTCATCGACAAGCAATTTTAATTGACAAAGCGTGTAATAATAAATAAGAAAATGTATAAATGTTCGCGTATTATATTATAAAATATACGTTTTTGAAAAAAAAAAAACTCAAAAAAAAGACAACATAGCAATTAACCTAAATGATAGCTCACGATTAATAATCATTCGGATACATGTTTTCACTTTGTAACAGCGCCATGAAAGGCACTCAATTTAATTATTTATTTTTACTTAGTCTGTCATCGAATGTATTGTTGCCCAGAATTTAGGGCAGAGAATTTATACCGTGTTCGTTCTCGAGCAGTCACGTACATCGTCAAATCACATGTTGTACGGCATTAATGTTTTCAAGAGTATTTTTCACACAAAAACACCGTCACCCACCTACACACACACATACATATTTATCGTCGTTATATTGTAGCTCTCCTTGTCAAAATCCACCGATAGACGTATTTTATTTTTTCTTACCGCCCGGATTGTATAACTTTTAACAAAAAAAAAGTCTACTACGCCCTACCACATAAAAATTAACTCACTCGTCGAAGACAAAACATAAAAAGGATGATACTATCGCCAGTTATATTTTTTTAACCTCGCATAATCGACAATTCACAGCATACATAGAAATCAATATTGGCCAAATTTTACACAGAGAAAGTTTCGTTCGTGTATTAAAACACTGAAAAATCATAAAGTATTTGGAAAAGAGAACATAGCAAACATAATCTCAAACATTTAAAATCTCATACTTCCCAGTAAAATAGAAAATATCTATAATTAAAATGATCCATAAACACGGAGAACTGGCCGCAGTGTTTTATCATATAGGCCGATTAGCCTATTTAATGTAACTCGAAGTATATTGTAACCGGTAATTTATGAAATTGAAAATCCGCATCATTTATCAGTTTAGCTTCTGACATAGCGGCTCGACTGTTCAGCAATGATACTGAGTCATGCGTCGTGATAAACTCATAGCACGGCCTACACCGCAGTTTGGATCAAATATATGAAAGTTTTATTATAGAGCAGTACCGTCTTCTGAGGTTATATAATATGTGGTTTCAAATAACAGTAGTCAGCTCTATCAAACATATGGATCGTCACGTTTACTCGTGGGTTTTTTTTTACGCTGCGTACGTTTCAAACACTATGTTTACCGCCACCAAGTTACTTTCCCAAATGATATCTTACTCTTAGCGACTCACGAGGATTCCTTGAGACGCGTTCAGATTTTCGTATAACACGATCTTACTGACATTCATCTTCGGGCGTTAAAATGTAAACTTCAAATCAGCAATCAAAAATCTGTTCACGTTACGTTCACTAACGGCGTCAAAACTGTTTACTAATTTTCGGTATAACGGTCGTTCTATATAGCGCAAGTACGTCAGGTCAGAAACTTAGCGTATTAGATAGAGGATTAACGTGAAATCGTCAACACGACGAAATAACTTTTGTTATCGACGCGGCAAAATGTATATAGTTATAGATCAAAAATTTTACGTTAAACCTTGCAAATAGAGTATTATTACATAATGTTGACGTTGTTTCTATTCGGAATAACGGAGTTGAATTATACGAATTTAATAGTATGAATAACTGAAACGGATGGCACAGAATCGACAGAGATGGAAATAATCAATCTTAGGATTGAGCACAATACGATGATGATTGCTAAATCACATTTTCGAAAGATACAAGGATTTTAATACAGAGTGCGTTGTGGTCATTCGCAATGATCTGAATATAGTTAAAATTACGATTGTATATAAATACCTATAAGAAAATGCACGAAAATTTTGACACGAATGTCAATATTCATTCTGCCAGATTATCCTACTAAGCATCTAAAAAGAAGTGAATGCCGAGTTATTTGGCACTATGACACCAAAGCAGCTTACTTCATTATTGGTACGTACAAAGTATTACAGGATAAGAAAAAATAAACTTAGGACGATCTGCTTGGTGGGTGCCTAAAACCAAAAAAAGTGCATACATAAAATTTCTAGTCCGTTTCTTCGGCGAAGAAATTATCTCTTATAAGTCTTTCTAACAGAGTGGACATGAAAAATCATTCTTCTCTAATTTTACGATTTTATTTTCTTATTTATGTTATATGTATATATATATATATATATATCATCATCATCATGTTGCGTTTGCATACAGCAGTTATAAAGCCAGTCTGGACCTATGGAATAGAGCTATGGGGTTGTGCAAAAAAAAACAAATATAAAGATGCTACAAACGTTTCAAAATAAAATATTAAGAACAATGACAGGTGCACCCTGGTACATAACCAACACAATCCTACATAGAGACTTGAATATTCCATATGTGTACGATGTTATAAAGCAGTACGCTCAAAGACATGTACTTAGACTGGAAGGTCATCCTAATACCTTGGCTCAAAGATTGCTGAACACCTCCAGTGACACCAGGAGGTTGAAGCGTAATAAACCACCGGACCTTGTTTAAGGTAGCAGCTGCTGGGTGAGCACCATTGGGTGCTTCTCCGTCACGTTATTACATGGTCAAAAATTTTGCTAAATGACCTAGGGGTTAGATTGTAAAAAAATTTAAAAAAAAAATACACCAACATCTATACGCAATTAAATCAGATATCTGCCCCTATAATCGTCTGCTTCTTGCGATGTGCACTATGTCCTTAACGGTTTTTGACTCCATTCCTGATGTTATCATTTGCAGTCTTCTTCTTCCCCGCTGAGACTTTCCATCAATTTTTCCCTGCACAGCCAGCGTGAATAATCCTTCTTTGATTTTAAGCGCCGCAACATATTTTCTTTTCCTCTTCATTTATCTATCAGAATCTTCTTTTACATTCCGCTTTTTCGTAGCATTTCTCTATTTATCTTCCCTTTTCATGAGATTTTCCATATACACCTGAGCGTTCACATTTCAAATGCGTTTAATTATACATTCCGAAAGTCAATGTCTCTCTACGTCATATTTCATTACCGACATTTAGCATTGATTTATTCTAATTTTCGTATCCATTCCTAATTTCCAATCTTCTAGTATCGCCTGCGGGTTAGTAAATGCCTGTTTCAACATCCCAATGCGCGATTTAATTTCTTCAATTTCCGTCATTGGTGAATAAAGCTCCCATTGACTGCCACCCATCGTTTCCCCTTTAACGTTTATCTTAGGACTTGCCATTAGAGGTTCGATCTCGTTATTTTAGTTTTTGCAAAGTTGATTTTCAATCCTAATTTCTTACCTTTTCGATTTAATTTAATCGACATATTTTACAGCTCTACAGTTGAGCGTACAAGCAATACTTTATCATCTGCATAACTCGCGCACCCTATCGGGTTTAATCCTAATGCCAGCATTTTCTATCGTCGCATTTTTCAAGGTTTTTTTTTCCGTGTATATGTTGAATAACCTCGGCAAGAGCTGGCAAGTTCCGAAAATTAGGCTGTGTAAATGATGCCACTGAAATAAATATACATTCGCGTGTTCGCTGGAGGAGATTCACGTCGTATAAAGAGCAGTTAAGAAACGTACAGCATTATAAAGAGATTAAAAATAATTTTCATTTGAGAACATCGAAATTGCACACAGAAAGTTAATCATAAACAACGACCTAATGAACTAGGAAAGCTGTGAAGCAACTTTCAACAAGAAACTCGTAATAAAGTTGATATACACAATATCGGTACTTTAATAGGTTCTTGAGATGTGGAACGTCGTGTAACAGCTATACAATTATGTAACACAGTATTAATCGATATTTTCAGAATTTACAAGTGGTTTGTATAATATATATATTTAAGTATTCGACAATATTGAAATTGTACTGAAATTTATGCTTACGTATATTATGACGTTCACGTATAAAATATACTGTATCTAAATTCAGCTCCATATTTCGCTAAAGTAATTTACGCTTACTTAAGTAAAGCTATGGTTTCTTAGGAGTACGGTGCCGTTTTCATACGGCGGTAATAATACGTTGAATGACGTCACGAAACGTTCACAATGGAAACAAAGGATGATGTTTTATTAAGAAGCGGCAACTGTTACTGTTGTAAAAAAACCCTGTGAAATCGCGGCAACGTTGCTTTTAAAGCGGTCGTCACTAGGGCGATGAACAGTGTTATCAACGTTTTATGATTGTACGATGATATAAATCGGTAAATATTAAATAATGAAAAAATAGAATAGATGATAAATTAGTGTACAAATTAATAAAACAAGTATAGTAATGTGAAACACAGTTTATTATAAATAATGAAAAAACAAGAGATGATACAATTAATGTCAAAATTAATAAAACAGGTATATATAAATAATGAAAAAATATAATAGATGAAACTTAATATATCTGCATCTACAGTTTAAAAAACAAAACTAAATATATTAATAAAGCTAAATCTAAATCGTCCATTTTTAAAAAAAGTTTACAAGATTAAAAAAATGAACAGTATTTATACAATTGAAGAACGGTGTTTCTAACTTTACACTTCTGGTTCACCGTAAAAGCGGGCATCTATTTTTCACCGCTTTATGACGTCATTCAACCTAATATTACGTACGCTAAAAAACGGCACCGTATTCCTAAGAAACCATAGCTTAATAAAACATTTTACGTCGAAACAAGGAGTACCGCAAGGAAGTATTCTGGCTCCATTTTATACGATATTCCAAATCTACCATTCGTTGATACGCCGATGATACTGCGTTATTCTGCAGCTCATTTAGACCGTCCACCATGCATAATCGTTTACAAATAGGCATTTCACGTTTATTGCGATACTTAAAAAATTGGAAAATTACTAAACAATACTGCCACCGAATCGAACCGTTGAATACGAGGACATTGCTCGGTCCGAGAACATCCGATATTGTAATCGTAGATAAGCGATTGACGTTTGCTGATCGCATCGATTACATTTAATGTCAAGGTCGATAAAGCGATTAGTGCAATTCACCCACTTTTTCTCGAGGAAAATAATTCCTAAAAATATATTAATCCCTTATAAAACTTATTCGAACAATTATTACACATATTCCTGTCCGGCTTTATAGTTCCAATACGAATTTTAATAACTTACACTTAATACAGAACCGGTGCTGTAGGATTGTTTCTCTTTAAATAAAAATTATAAATGTGCACGACGAATTATCAAAAATTAGATTCTTTTCCTCGCTCGAAATGTTTTTATTAATTGCGTACCCTACATCCAAACGAACTAATTAATGTGCCATTGGTAGATACGATTCTAAGCAACTACGGCAAATGTACACTAAATATAAGCATCGCAGTCCTAAAACATTATTTGTCATTCTGCATAATATTTAATCCTAATTTTATCTTATTTTAATGCATTGGATCATTCTCATTTGTCTAATGATCATTTTATAACATCTTTATTTCAAAATTTATATATATATATATATATATATATATATATATATATATATATATATATATATATATATATATAACTTACGATTACTAATTTTCTAATTAACTCTTTTTAATCCCATTACTTTTCGGTATTCTTCATAATATAATATTATTTATACGTGTATATCACATATTACTGTTGTAATGGTGGTGAGGCAAGTTACTCCAATTATTTACTTTATTAGTTTATAATATATTTTAGTTTTGTAAATATTACTTTTGCTGTTATTGTTGTTGATTGTAATCAGTAACTTCAATGGTGTGTTAAGATATGTGGAGCATAATTTCGTTAACGCATTTTTGTATTCACTTCACCAAATTAGGCTTAATACTGACCCTGAAATTTTCACAGATATATATATATATATATATATATATATATATATATATATATATATATATATATATGCGTGTTTTAGTAAACGTGATAAAATAAAGTTACATTTATGACGATGAAGTGGAAGAAACATTAATTAAATGCATATCATTCGGCTATGTAATTTTCAACAGCAAACGATAAATGATAAGAAAATAATTAATCAATGTGTAATTCTACAATTAAAAAATGCTTCTGATAAATAAAAAATATTTCTGATATTTATAAAAAGAAAAAAATACACATTATTCATTGATATAATACGTATATTCATTTTTTGCGCCTTTTAATGGGCGCGTATGGTTTTATGTTTTCTGTGAAAATTAAAGGTTCTATGATGATGACGATAAAAAACATTATGTTTTTTTTTTTTTTTTTGGTCCCCAGTTCGTAAATTACGATGGGGTAAATTTATTTATAAGTGATATACATGTAATTTATAAATAATGAACTGAAAAGAGCCCATCCAATTAAGTTTACGGTGCTCAGTTCAGCCCATTTTACATTAAGGTGATATTATACGATTAATTTGATTAAAATATATGTAGATGTATTTTGCGGTATGTTATTTCTGATGCTGTGAAAACGTCAAATATTTTGAACTCCTTATCCACCAATTCTGTTGCATTTATATCTGCGAAATCAGCGTTGACGTAATCCTGTCAGTATATGCTTTACATGATCGGTTAAATTACACATTGCACATTTATTCGTATGCGATATTCCATACTTATATAAATAGTCTTTAAATAATCCATGTCCGCTAATAAACTGTGTATTGAAATAATTTGGCACGAATACAACATTTTTTAGTCTTCTGTCTACACTGGGAAAATATTGTTTCGCTAGTCCATTGTATTCATCCCATAACCTTTTATATTTTTTAACATAATATTCATCCAATACCATTTTGAATTGTTTAATTGTTAGCTTTTTTTCTTGATGCAAATAGTATGGATGCTGATATTGCGTGTTGTTAAATTCGTAAGTTGTATTTACATTATTTTTTATTAATAAAATATTAATATGTTTCTCAATCTCATACACCAACGGTTTAATACCAGCAATGACAATGCTAGCCATATAGCTAATTGTTCTGTAAGATTTGATTAATTTTGTGGAAATCATTCTCTGGAAAGCTTTTAATTTGTTTTGAAATCGTTTGATATTTAACATATCATTATAGATTACGCTGCCATAAAGTATGTTTGGTAATATTATACTTTTATATAATATTATTCCCTTCTTATAGTTTATTCTATTGTTATTGTTATAAAGTTTATTGAATTATAAATTTGCTAATTTTTGTTGTAATATGATTGAAATGATTATAGAATTTTAAATTATTATCAATTAATACTCCTAAGTATTTGGTTTGTGTGACATATTGTATGTCTAATCCATATTGCGTTAAATTTAACTTTTTATTTTGTAATTTTCTATTGAACAGCATATAGGTTGACTGAATTGTTGATCCTGAGATTAAATGATTGTAACCATTTATTTATTGCATGGTATACCTCACTTAATTTCTTACCTAATGAGATTTCATTTTTATCGCCAATTACTATTGCTATATCGTCCACAAAAGTAAAAATTTTTACATTGTTTGGAATCAGTATATTGTACATTTGTGAGAAAACTAAGTTCCACAAGAATGGCCCTAATACAGACTCTTGCGGTACTCCCATAACAATTTTTTGTTGTTTGGAATATGTACCTATTTCAAGTATTGTGGTTCGATCTTGAAAGTATTGATTAATAATATTCAGTATGCTGTAATCTAATTCTAAATTTTTTAATAATAACATAAGCTTATTTAAATCTAAGCTATCAAAAGCCTTTGAAATGTCAAGTGTAATTAGACAAGTACAAAAGTCTTTATTTTTAAAAGTTTTAATGTTATGCAAAATATTATATATCGCCATTTCAGACGATCTGCCTGGCAATGCACCGTACTGATTTTCATTAATTATATTTTTGCTTTCTACAAATTCTTTTAGTCTTTTATGTATGCATTTTTCATATATTTTGCTTAAGTTGGATAATAATGCTATGGCTCTGTACGATGTAGACAGATTCGGGTTTTTATTTGGTTTTGGCAGAATGACTGTTTTGCTTATTTTCCATGCATCTGGATAATGACCAAATTCAAAAAGTAAGTTTACAAGTTTTGCAATAACACACGGGAAAAAATTGTGAAATTTTTTAATAAATCCGTTGGATAATTTGTCTATTCCTGTAGCTACTTTGTTTTTCAATTTTTTAATTATTATGTCAATTTCATCATTGCTGAATACAATTTTTGTTTTAGGATGGTAAGTTTCCATTTTGAAAGGTTTTGTGTCAAGGAATAGATTCGACATCAATAAATCAACCTTGTCTTGATCCGTATTCGCATAGTTATCTAATGTTGGTATGCTTGTGGATTTTAACTTGTTCGTTAATATTTTATATTTAAGTCCAAAAACGTTTTTATCATCCATAAGCTTTTTCCAAGCTTTTAGTTTTGCACTTTTAATCATGAACTTATATCGCTTAAAATGCTTTTTGTAATTGTTGTAATAATTGTTTTTTTTTCTATATTTTTGCAGCCATTATACTTCTTGTACAACTTGTTGATCAATATTTTTTCCTTTTGCAGGGACTCCACCAGTATACCTCAGATTTTATAGTAGTATATGAATTTCTTAATACTACATCAACATAATCTTGGAATTGGTAAAACCATCTTTTAATTTCTGCTATGTTCTTACAATTTACAGTAGTATCAATCATATATGCGTGCTTTCTTAAATTTACTGCTAATCTATTGTAGTTAATAGCTTTGATAGTGCTATTCTGCGTCTCATTTGTAACTATATTTATGTTGAAGGTAACATAGTAATGATCGCTAGCATTTAATTCGTAACTGACTTCCCAAAGCTCAATTAAGTCTACTATATTACTTGTTGCCAATGTTAAATCTATTACACTTTTTTGATTTCCTCTCTGAAATGTATGCTTATTTTTAACATTAAATACATTTAAGTCGTAGGTTTGTATTATATTCAATAAATGTTTTCCTCTCTGATTATTTACTGTGTCCCATAATAAATTTCGCGAGTTTAAGTCTCCCAACAGTATGAATTTGTTCAAATTATTGTTTCGTATGTATATATCTAAGAATTGAAAATAATAAGTAGCTAGGTTGTTAGGCGGAATGTATGTTACAATGATGTTTATATTACAAATTTTAACAATTATAATGTTGTAAGTATTGTGTATATAAACTGTACTTAGCGGTATTCCAGATCGATAGATTATCATGAGTTTATTATGTATGATTTTTTTATAATTAGTCGGAATGTAATTTGCACTTATCACCAAATAAATGTAATGTCTATATTCTTCAGTATAATTTTACTAAGTAATACATCTCTAGCTAAACTAGAGTGGTTTTCATTGTACTGTAATATCTTAATTATTCTATTGATTTAACTTTCTCGCTGTAAAATGTTAATTTTGAGTCAGTTAAATTTATAAATATTATTCATCAGTTTCTGAGGCACTGCTTCTTGAGACGTTCGATGATTTATTTAATTTATTTAAAAGTCTTACAAAACGACCTTTCATCGCAGCATTTTGTAACAGCCCATGGTTTTCTGTTAGCATTTTTTTCAAACCTTCAATGTCATCAGTGAAGCCGCGTATAACATCCAGAGGTTCTTGATGCCCTTTGATCATATCCATTAATACAGTGAAGTTTGTAAATGATAATGGATAAGTTTTGTTAGTTATTATGTTTTCTGCAAGAGGTGCTAACAAATCTTTTGTTGTTAGTTTAGATTTTTTTAATTATTCTAGGCTGTTCTTTTTCTCGAGTATTTGATTTTGCTGTAATAGATTGGTCACTGTTACCATCGCTTTGATCGAAATTTTGATTCAGTTTTTCCATTGGAGGCATCTGTGTTTGTGGTTCTGGAGATATTGGATGTGGCCGCTTTATGGTAGATTGTTCTTTTCCAGTATGCGGTGGTGCGTCAGTTTTTACTGCCCCTATTTGAACGTGTATTTTACTCTGCTTATTTAGATCGTGAGTACATATCTCATCTCCCGTCTTGTTTTCTAATTTCTCCTTTGCTACGGCAGGTAAACTTTGCACTTTCATTGGTTCTTCCAATGAAAGAAATACTCGGAGGCATTGTTCACCTTCAAACGTTATTAATATCGAATTTGGTATTGTTAGTGTTTGATGATTTTCTATGTCATTTTCCGTTACATATACCTGACGTCTAAAACTAAAAATGTGTTCAAATCCATTTTCAAACATTCCAGCTTTAATGAAAGACATTTGCCATACTAATTTTATGCTAAGTTCCTGTAATGCTTGCTCAATTACCTTATGAGGAATGTGAGGTGAAACATTTGAAATAACTAGTCGTTTCGAAGGGTTTATAAGTTTCCGCACAAATGTTTCTTTATTTGATACTAATATTTTTTTATAATTATGCGCGAAAGAATGTGCAATAAGTTTAGAAGCTAAATATATGCATATTCTGTTGTTAGAATAAAAAACATTATGTTGAGAGCTAAGATTTAATATTAACCTCATATATATATATATATATATATATATATATATATATATGTATGTATCATAAGTATAGAAATTTGTGAAATCTTATAGTACTACCATATAACTTACGATCATCACCAAGGGCAATTGCGTAATTTAACGCGACGGTTAGAGAAATTACGAGGTTAAACGACGTGGAACGATGAAAAACGAATGAATTAAAAATAATAATTATTGATCTTGTTATTTTCCCTAGAACTTAGAATATGATTATTATATATTAATTAAGTAATTATACATGGTAACAGAAGTGGAAATATTTGTAACGTTTTAATTAATTTATTACGTAGCTTATAATCCGTATGTAATATACGTGTAATTATTGCTGTATTTCTTGTCGCATTTTTTTAGTGAAAATGGGCTAGCATTCGAGAAATTAATTAAACGGGAAAATGTTAGTCAATTTTATCCGGTATTAACTAGTCGGTCACGATTAAAACAATTAGAAAGTAATTAAGATCACGAAAATTTTCTTTGCGTTACAGTCCTCGTCGGATTATTTTCTAAATACCTTTTTCTCATTTTACTAAATTCGGTAAATTGTTTATATAAATTAATATTTTTTACATTTTATAAATTATATATACGTTTTTATAGTTTACTTTTTACGTTCACTCTATAATATAGCTTAGCAGATTAATCCCCTGTTGTCGAGCATTGTTCCAATCTACAGACGTCCACATATTTTTCTTAAAATTGTTTCCCATCCAGACGATTCTGCGTTATACTACGCATCCGGATCTTTTTCCGTGTATATTTGTCAATATCGTCTTCCACCTTAATTTTGGTATTTTCCTCAATCTTTTACTGTCTAGTGGTAATCATTCAGCGCATTTCCAGGCTGTCTGTTTTCGTGTTCGAATAACGTGTTCAATACAATTCCGTTTCATTTCACGTATTTTTTTGGAGAACGTTCTTTCATATTGTCCGATCTTGTTACACCAATCATTTTCGTTTCCATTACTCTTTTGAGCTACCCGTACTGTTTTACTTTGTCTCATCGTTACTGATCATGTTTGTGTACCACGTGTTATATGTTGGGAAGGACATGTTATAGATTTGCGCCTTTTTTCATCGGAATATTTTCTTTAATGACCAGAATTTTTTCCATTCCAACGCTATTCTGCGGATTACTTATTTTTTGTTCTATCTGTAAAGGTGATTATTTGATCTAGTTACATGATCTACCTAAATTTATTTATTAATTTTTTTTTCATTTTCGTTTGTAAGTAAGGAGGTAATTTACTTCTAAACCCTTCATTTGTGTGGTTTTTTACACTCCCGTTAACGAGATTTTTAATTGTTTGGCAGATAACGTATATTTCTCGGAAAAAAAAACGACATTATTATTTATTCTACTATAGTAATTAAAATAATTGAAATATTTCGTAATTAACCCAGAGAGAAAAATTTAATGGCCGTAAAGTGTAATGAATATAAACGAGGCATTTCCGTTATTTTTTTACGATTACCATCAGAGGGACAATAAATACGAATTAACATTATTTTTAATAAACTGCCCGATGTGTCGAAATATTTCTCGTCAAATTTTGCATGACTAAGTAAATTGAAGTTAATTAAATGACGGTTAATTACCTAATATATATATATATATATATATATATATATATATATATATATATATATATATATATATTATTGCAGGGATACGTAATTAAAACGTAGCTCGATGTAATTGTGAAATTGTAAAATTACGATCGATTACAAACATCAGCGTTGGTATTGATGAAAATGATATTTAATTTGACGCAATAAAATTGATTCTTTAAATTTATCTATAATTGACAGACATTATCTTGTTTAGGATAATTGACGAAGATATTAAACTACTCCCCAGCTAGTATTTAAAAAATGAAGTGAGGTAATGAACGTGGTAGAATTTTAGCCTATATATATATATATATATATGTACATCAATCAATTGGTGTATCTGCGTGTTTCCGGAAGTAAATTATTTGTCAGTTTCCAGGGGGCGCCCGATTAATTATAGTCTGTATCATCGTTTATAAACATACATCGACAATCTTCGAGCAGGTATGTGTTTCAGTAGCTCAATGTACGGAAAAATTCATGTTATACGAAACAGGTGGATTTGTAACAGGCTGTTCGAAGCTGACAAAAATAGAAAAGATACAAATAGCACCTACTGAAATAAGAATAGAAGTAATAAGGAACGAGCCAAGCAAACGCTGGATGGCAGGCATCCGTTTTATGGCGACACCGTTTCAAGAAGTCGACTAAGATCTAGGAAGAGTTTTCTAAATACAACCGCTGATGGAACAAGCATGATTTATGAGAGAACGATTATTGGAAGACTGCTGCTGGAACTAACCGGCAGTATGCTCAAGAGACGCTGGACAACAGGTCGTGATATATCGTGGAAGATTTGTCGATCTCTTAATCGATTGAGAACCGGGATGACACTGTATAAAGCTAATTTGAAAAAATGGGGAATTCTTGACGATGATAGATGTGATTGCAGCGATATTCAAATTTCTGTTCGTTCAAAGGACAAAGTTATTTATCTCTGGACGCGGGAAGTAAATAATCGGTGTATCAGTCTTTGGGCTGATTCGTCATTGTTATATTTTTTCCGCTCTGCAATTTTTTAGTTCAATGTAACTCTCGATGTTCACTCCTTTCTTTATTGTCCGTCTTGGTCTCCATTTTGGTCTGCACGCGGGTATTTTTCCTTCTAAAATATCTTTCAATACACCATCATGTCTTAACACGTACCGCCTTCCATTTCATTCTTATTTTTCCAATCGTTTTCAGCAGCGACCTTTCCTACATTTATATAATTATATAATCCCTTGATCTTGCTTCTGATTTTCGAGTCATGCACTTTTTTTTACAAACAATCGGGTCGCTAATTTCGTCGAATTTCAAGAAATAAACGAAGCCTTTCTAACACTTTTCTTTTGGTATTTAACAAACAAATATCACAATCCGGACTGGTTCATTTTTTAAAAAGTTTGAGGTTTTACATGTTGCAGCTTTATCGGAATTCTGATACCGTCAAACCAGCCTGTGTACAGATTTAGTGATAAAACTGGAGCTTCTCATTTCTCCGACACACGCATCCGTTATGATAAAATTCCGCTTATTACTATAAAGTAAATAAGGACGTTAGGGTTGTCAACTATTTTCTTCGTCTCCTTTAGATGAGATTTCCCCGAGCCACGCCGATTGAAATTAGCAAATATATGCATCTATTTTGAAACATAAACATTCTTACGGCCACGATCAACTCTCCGCAACAGTGAACTCACGTGCTCTCAATTCGTTTATACATCGATCAAAGGTTTCTAATATTAATTAATAAAATATATCAATTACGGCGATATCGATAAAATAAAGCTTGAATGAAATGTTTTGTTAATTCATAAAATCACTACTCTCCAATACATCAACATTAATATAAATATATATTTCGTTTTTCAGCTGCAGACAAAATGTCACAATTGTTTTTATCATGCTTGCGTGCAACGTGAAAAAGAAAAGATGAAATTTCATCTACGGATATAATAAAAAATATTATTACAAATCTTACAATACATTCTCCTACACTTGTCCTATATGAAAATTGTAAATAAAGTAAAACTTAACATTAACGATGGCTAACATAAAATTAATTCTGCAGTTAATCATTGCAAAGATGCGCAATCAATATTACTTATTAATAAACCATATAATAGTAATTTTTTAACCATTATTTGTGATCCATATTTACATGGTAACGTAAACGGTAACGTTTTAATTCACTCTAATTACGTTGCTGTCTGTAGTAACATTAAAAATGTAAGTTGTATCAAAGTTTCTGATTACATTATTAAAGTTAATGTAAACGACATCGGTCATTTTTTGGAATATATTTTCCACCTCATACAGACTTGCGGCATCAATTTATGTTATTATTTAACCGATAATATTAACAAATCTAAATTTAAAGAATTCGAATCGAACATAAAAATTTCACAAATAAATTAATATAAAACGTAACTTTAAAATTATATAAATGAAAAAGCCTGGAGAACTTACTTCTTCTAGGGATTGGGTAAAACCGTATAAAATTTTAACAGAATAACCGTTTTAAATTTCCTGATTTAAAAACTCATGACGATACTGACTTCATTAATCACCAATTTAGATAAAATGAGTTTAATTATGAAATCAGTTTTTAATTTTAAAAAACCTGTTTCTATTTCATTGTCTAAAATTACAGATAAAAATAAGCGTTCACATTTTGATATGACATACCAACAGCTTGAAAGTATTATAACGAAACTTAACAATAGGATACCACCATCGTCAGATGATGTAACTAATAAACTTATTAAAATCATGTTTAGTTTCCAAATTTATTATTAACGCTGTACAACGAATTGTTACAACTGAATATGTTCCCAGACAACAACAACAACAACGTATATTTCAACATAATTTACAAGTGAGTAGTCACAAACCAAAAATTTTAAATAATAATTACGTAATGCTCAGGATGGCTCGCCGTACGTCAGAAATAATACAAAGACCCCCTAATAAATAAAAGAAGTAATTATACTTATACTTATAATGACGGTAAAAAATAATTGAAAAAAAAACTGTACAGCAAAAAACAAAAAGTTAAGATAGTAATAATAAAACAAAAGAAAAAACACGTTAGACATTAAATAAATAAAGAAGGAATATTAATTCCTAAAATAATCGCCATATAACGTTACAACAGGTTATGTTTGAGCCTCCTATGTTTATACTATACATAAATTGGAGTTAATCGTAATTACCGATGGTAGAAATTAAACTATTATCGTGGACTAGTCATCGCAGAACTTACGCGTTAAATTTAAGATATGGTCCTTAATATATAAGGCATGTTTAAGGTAGCATGCGTGTCAACGATTTTGTGGTATCTAGGGACATTTAGCACACATATGAGACACCTATTTTGAAATACTGGTAACTTGTTAAAGTTTGTATTGAAATAAAACTCCAAGCTGGACAACAGCACGTCATTGTGGGACGTATAAGTGTTTTATACAGAATTAATTTATTATTTACATTAAGAAATGATTTTCTGTCGATTAGTGGATATATATACTCCTGTTAGCTTTCAAGGTAGTATGACATGTTCGGAAAAATTAAGTCTGTTATCCAAGACTACCCCGAGGTACATGTTTTGACCAACTCACAACGGTAGAGTTGACCTTAACTTCAGCAGGTAAAGTGGGACGCCTGCCGGTGAAAAATATAGCCTCAGTTTTATCACAATTTAATATCAATTTGCCATTTTTTATAATAACGCAAGACACAATTTATTCCTGACTGTAATTTATTAGTAATTGCTTTAGGTATATAAGAAGTACCGAAAAGAGCTGTATCGTCTGCATAAAGAGCAGTCTGAATATCAGGTAGGTTTGGGAAATCAATTTGGAAAGGTGCTAGTATTATAATGTTGAATAAACGAAATAAAGATTTAAGTAAAGTAAATGGATATAATATGTCTATTACATTCGTTTAGCAAAGTTGATGAAAAGATTATTTCAAAATTTTTAAATAATGAAAAATAATACATCCGTACTTGATGCATATCAATATGGTTTTTGAAAAATTTTTTCTACGGAACTTGCTATTGCGGATGTAACAGATAACTTACTGTATAATACAGAACGTAACAATTCATCTATTGTCGTGTCGTTTGATATTGAAGGCGCATTTAATTATTCGGCAAGTAATAATCGACACTTTAATCTGATACGGTTTTAGTTTTAATGTAATTTGTTTCATACGTAATTACTTAAACAACAGAAGAGTAAAGTGGATTTATCGAGATCGTAATATCGAGGTTGAAAATAACTTTAGTGTTTCATAAGGATCTGTTGTTGGTCCGGTTTTGTGGAATATTTTATATTCTAATGTACATGTTAAAGAAATATGTATGGAGGTCTGAAATTATACAGCTACGCTGACGGCTTACTTTTAGTGTACAATTTAGATATATGTTCTAAATTAAATCTTTCACTCACATAAATAGATGTAATGAAGTAATTAGTAAACTTAAAACAATAGCGGACTCTTTTAATCTTAAGTTTGAAATTAGCAAGTCTCAAATTATGATTGTAACTGGCCGTGATCAAAATCGTGTACAAATTTTATGTAATAATATTACGCTTAATAATCATGTTTTCAGTTACACTGACCACATTAAATATTTAGGTTTTATTATTATAGATAATCAACTGTAATATAATAAGCATATTCGATACATAAATGATAAGGTCGATAAATATTATTTGGGGAATAAATTATAATTCAAAGTTAATATAATATATGAAGGCTTGGTACAGAGTTTATACGCATATTGTGCTGTTATCTACTATAACCGCTTAAAGCTAATTCATAAAGTAAATTCGAATTGCCGAAAATTTTTGATTGATTTAACATTCTCATATGCTTCAAATATTGCTATTCAAACTATTGTACGAGTATTACCTATTGATCTTCATATTAAAAAACGATCACTTATTTTTGAAATTAAAAAAGAACATAATGGAATTATAAACAAAGAACATTTTAAATAACTTGATTTGCAGATTTTTAATGAATTAAAATCAAGATACGATGCTCAAAAACTAATGGTAAGTTAATTGATAAATTTTTCCAGATATAATTAAACGTTTTAAAAACAAAAGGAATAAAGTAAATTTTATAAGACACAGACACTTACTGGTCACTATCGGATATTTCTTGCATAAATTACAAATCACCAATGATGGAAAATGTGGTAATTGTGCAACTAATGAAATAGAGGATGTCCAGCACATAGTATTAACTATGTAGTAAATATAACCATCTGAGAAAATTGTATAATATCGATTGCTAATCCTAATGAATTCTATTAGAAAAATTTCCTAGTTTTATCTTGGAATTATTTAAGATTAAACATAGATATTGATAGTCACTACCGGTAGCCGTAGCTACTTTCGCAGGCTACTCTATATTTTTTTATAACGTATGTATATATTATATATATATATATATATATATATATATATATAAATGTATTATAAGAAAAAAAAATATCATACATATATAAACACACATATATTGATATATGGTGTTACTTCAAAAATACGTGGAACGGAAATAGTTGTTTAATGCCTGCATTCTCACATTTGGCATTGGATCTAGTCATACTCGGGAACTATAGAACAGGTTTTTAAAATCTATTTTAAGATGTAATTTATGCGCAATAGACCTATTTACCGGTTCCGGTTGCTTGGATTTCGGCGATCGCGATGTGAGAAGATTAAAGAAGAAATCCTTCTCTCAGAAAATTAAATGTTTCTTAAATTCGTAATTTAAATATCTATATAATTTTTAATTACGCAATAGAAAATTCTTGGGTATGTATATATCGAATGTGGAATACATTTAAGAACTTCGATTTTATTTCACTAGGCGTTCAGAAATGCTAATTTTTCGTCAGTCTTAAATTATTAAAAAAAAAATGGTCAGCTTTAGAGCTGACACTTCAGATAGAGTAGAGTGCGAATGAACACGTTCAAAAACACATCTGAACAGTACACAGCCTTGGACGCAACTGACAATTTTTAACAACTAAAATTATTAACGATAGAAAATATTAATAAATAAAAATTTTAAAAACTTACACATCTTCTTATACGATTCCGAGTATGAAAACATCATTATAACACGAATCTGTCAGTATGAAAAAATTCTATCCTTCGAGCTTCTCTCGTGATCGAATTATTCCGAGTACGTTCTACATTCATTATACAACACGATAATAACTAAACGATCGATCTGAACGACGGTTAACTATACAACTCGCAAATTTTAATAGATGAGAGCAACATCGTAAGGAAAATAATCAATTATAATGGTATCTTATAATATTGTTATCAATTTCCGTTATAATTGATAACAATATTATAAATTACGCTAACGTTTTCGCAAAAATTCTCGGATATACATTGTCCCCTAATTTATCAATAATTTTACTAATGTATGTACGTACCTAAATATAAAACGTGAAAAAAATATACAAAATATACAAAGTACGAAAAAATATCCTACCTAAAAATAAAAACATACGAAAATTAAAAAAAAAAAAAAAAAAAAACACCGAGCCCAATTCACCTACATGACACCTCAGTAGTAAGGGCGTAATCTTGAGAACACAACGACCTTCATGACCTTCAACATACACCTCAAGGTCAAAGTGTACTCAAGTGACGCCCTTACTACTAATATGTTTCTGCCATGTCAATTTACGATTCGAGTGTACGCCTAAGTAACATATTTTCCTTAATAATCACCCCGTTTATTTTTAACGGTTCATACGTAAAATTTCGCAACACAAAATCAACCTGCGTGCATTTACTTTCGTTTGATACGTCAACGTCTCAGCCAGTTTTCAAAATTCAATTTGTAATTTATCAGAAGTTTCGCTATTTTCTTTACCAATAGCTAATAATGCTGTATCGTTCATCGTTTTTTCCATATGCAACTTAAAGGGACTCTATCATCTACATCCTGATCGTGTTTTTTTTTTTGTAATACTTTTCTGCGGCGCCGTTACGTTCTCAGCTTTATCTTTACTACTTTTCTCGTATCTATGTGTAATAATCATCTCTTCTCCATCTGGATTAATCTACGATTATTCCCTCGTGTAGTAATATTTCTAGGGAAATTAGCATCTTTGATTAAAATATAAGCAGTCTATATTGGGTAAGTCGTGTATCCCGAAACAAAATAAATTAACCGCGGTTTGTTGCCAAATATCGATAATGCAACTTTGTGATAGGGATAAAATCGAACACTCACCAAATAACGACACCGTGTAAGGAGGACCGATTAATAATAAACATATCAATACGGCTCTTCGATATCCGGCTCGTTTTTTAAACACAATCGGTACTCCTTGAAATAGTAGTAACGGACTGAAATTATTCGGTTTATTTACCGGCCGTTGGACGTCGTCCGACGCGACAGTCGGATCGTCAATTTTCGCGTACGATATCGTTAAAGCGACTATCGCTAAACCGATACACGTCAGGAAAGAACCGGAAAATCCGAAACCGCGATTTACGTATCCGGCTAAGCCGGAACCGATTAGAATACTGCCGTACTCTAGAGCTAATAATAATCCGAATCGAAAACTACGATTCCGTACGCTACTAACGTGCGTTATGTAAAGTAACGAACCTGAATACATACTTATCTTACTACCGCTTAAACCTTGTACGATAGAACTAACGTAGGTAATTAAGGACGGATCCCAATGCCAGAAATAACAATTAAACAAATCGAATAGGCATTGAACGATAGTACCAATTAATGGCAGATATAACATCGGTCGACAATCGCGACCGTGTCGATCACTCCATACGGACCAAAAAACCGACGATATCGTCGCTAAGATGAACATCATACTGATACGAATAGAATTAGCCAGCGCGGTATACCGCTGTCCGGCTAGTTCGTCATCGCACGGAGTATCGAGATTCGGTTCGGTATCGCGATTATTGCGACAGGATTTTTGTAATAAAAGATTATTCTCGAAAAATAGAATAAAATCGTACAAAACGTAAAAGATGACAACGGCCGGTTCTACGGTCATACTCCGCCATAGACGTAATATCGGATTACCGTCGTTCATATTCGTTATTACTATTATCGCGAACGACGACACGAATAATAACGACGCATAACCTGGATTACCGATCGATACAGTGAAACATGTTCGATACGGCGTCTAACTGAAATAACATACAACGCCGGGTCTTACGATAAGCTGCGTAGAAAAGATAAGATTTTAATTAGACGGGATTTAATTAAATATACTCCGCGTCACCCATAATATGCGCATAAACATACGGTCAAGAAAAATGAAAGACAAGGATATGTAATACTTATCGATAATGTGTAAGAACGGTATATATATTTTAAGAATAAATTAGTATTACGTATATATATATATATATATATATATATATATATATATATATATATATATATATATATTCACATATAGTATATACATATAAGGTCATGACAGACTTCCCGAATTAATTTCAAGTATATATCGGGATGGTTCATGGTCATCCATAATTGTTCCAATTCCGAAAAAATCAAACAACAAAAAAGTAGTTAAAATCACTCAAAGTTTTTTCTTTATGAAAAATCGCAAAGCTTTTCGGCTCTTAGGTCATTATTAAGTGAATAGCTAAAAAAATAACCGTGTAAAAAAATATAAATTTAAGATTATAGTTTTCATAAAAAATCAATAATAAAACAATCATAATGGCCTAACAGCTGAAAAGCTTTGCGATTTTTCATAAAGAAGAAACTTTTAATGATTTTAACTTCTTTTTCATTGTTTATTCTATTAAAAAAAAAAACCTTCAACATCCTACAAATCCAAAAAAAATCATCTGCAATATATCGAATTATAAGCTTCGTCCATCCTGAATCGAAAATATTACTTGAAATAATTAAAAAGCAAATGGAAAGTTAAACAGAAAATTTTTTTGGTAAAACCCACATTTTCGGTAAAATAGGTCTAGGAGTTTTGCGATATACCTGTGAATGCATTGAACACGAATATATATATATTTAATCGATTATGTCAAAGCATCCGACACAGTCTGCCTCCATTATACCAAATTGGGTACCCCCCCCAGCAAATATCAAGATACAAAGGAGGTCTAATTAGTTTGGTCGGGTGTCCGATAGGGTAATTGTCATAATACATCACGGTCGGATACAAACTACACACGTCGATGTAACGAATTTTTTTCTCATTAGTATTTCCAACGTTCATCTTCAATTTAAACACCTCTGTACGACCTCCGAAAAACGCGTCTCGAGGGTTTAGAGGTGTAACGTAGTCTCTCTTACTCTTTCTATATTCGATGTATTTCTTCCACTTACATTCCCACATCTCAATCAACTCGTACCCCGCGTTTCGTATAATCTTGTTACGTTCCATTGTTTTCTCGTACAAATCTCCTATACTCTCCTGTTTAACGTTATTTATCGTATCCTCCTTATAACATTCGGGGCAACCGTGCCAGAAACATCCGTGACATTGGTAAACGGTTTTAGTCGTCTCGTCATAACCATCTACCTTGGCTCCCGCGATTTTCACCTCACCCCCATTAAGAGCATACCGAATATTATCGTTTTTCAACGACTCCAGTCACGCTAAGGAATCCAAAGAGTACTTGTCTTTCGGGTCGTAGTCGAATACGCCTATCGTTTTAGGCTTAAGGTATTTCGACCCGTAAATAGCCATACACATGCTAGCGATCGTCTGAAACGGATCTATATTCGCAATCTCGAGGAATTGCTTTCTTAACTCTATACATCCTTTCCTCAATATATCGACTTCCGAATTACAATATTCCTCCAGTTCCTTTTTTAAATTAAACGTGTATCCTTCTTCGACCTGGGCCGCGTACCATTCCCTAAACCGGCTTCTATCTTCCGCCTTCATTTGGTCGTAACAGTAGTATTTTTTATCGGGTATGGGTCCAATGTACGTCTCGTTTTCTCTCGTATTAAATAAATGCGGGAAATAACCTTTCTTCAACTCGTTCAAATTAAATATTTTCGGGAACGCGTTCAACGATGTTTGAACGAAATTATGGCTATCTATAACTTTTAGGTTAATACTGGGAACCTCCAACAACATTAATTTCGTTCCGTTATACACCGTGTACGGTTTTATCGTATTCTGCACACAATACTGTAAAATAAACTGACTGTCATACCCCTTGGCATAATGGGCGTTCGCTGTATATCTTTTATGCGTCCTCGATATCAACCATGCACAAAACTCTTCGTTGATTGAAAACTTGTACACGTTACCCGAGAAATCGTGGGCGATGACTAAATTGGGAATATGGATACCCGTCTCTTGCTGCACTTCGTAGTCGAAGAAAATATACTTTTCCGTGTACGTACAATTTTCATTTGCGCATCTCGCGTTACATCCAGCGTCGCAAATACTTCCTTTCTGTTTCTTGACTCGCATAAAACATTTATGAGTCGCCGTTTCCACTACCTCGAGGCAATTACGACATTTACTGTATCCACACCTATGTTCGGTCGTTCTAGCGCATATTTTACCGCATTTCTTACATCTGTATACTATGCGGCATACTTGTTCGTGGTTCTCGAAACATTCCCGATTGTAACAATAACGATTACATTTCACACAATACTTTTTCTGTCTCGTAGTAGCGTCGTGGTGTTCCTCTCTCTTTCACAATAAACATACTTGTTTATCTGCCGGCTTACACGTGTGCTTTTCTCTATGATCGTACGGTTTGTCGCACTTGTCGCAATAATACACCGAACCGTAAAACGCGTTCATCTTGGTAATCAAATCGAAATGGTTACCTCGTTTATACAATACAATTGTAACGTCGCTCTCGTTACTATCTCTGTAAATCACGGTATTCATATTTTCCGCGCATACGACTTTTATTTTAACATCCAACAAATTTTCGACATTCCTGATATCTTCTAACGTAAATCCTTCTTCGTTATACTCTCCTAGTTGCGCGCACAAGTCCTCCGCTAAGACAGTTTGAAGCGCTCTACCTATACATATTTGTTTGATCTGATTCGCGTTATATTCTCTTCCTAATATTTTATTTCCGTGGTACGTTAACCCCGTAACTATAGCTCTCGGACAACAAAGATTGTCGGTGTTTTTTATTTCAGTTATACACCTTTTCGTTCGCTTATCCTCGTTCAAATTTACAATTTTCGCACGCCCGGCTCTTTTCGGGATATTTACCGTGTATATGTCGAATATATACAATCGAGTAAATTCACAGACTCTCGTCCGAAGTCATTATTTGACACAACTTATTTTTTAACTTTTCCACGTGGTCGTCGCAAGTGTAACCCGTTGATAATGTATGAAAAAATTTCGGATTACTCGCCACAACGTTCATTTTATCTCCCTCGTTAAACGATGTTTTCCTCTTTGCATAATCGATCATCTCTCTCAAGGCTCCTGTTATTACATCTACGTTGTTTTTTGGTAGGTTTTTCTTCAACGCTATTTTGTACGTATTCCTCTCCATTTTGAATTTTTTATTTCGACTCGCCGATACATGTTTAACGTTAACGTTAACGTAGGCCGATCGCGAGTAGGTACGATTATATCCTCGTCGAAAGGAAATATTTCGCTAAATTTTTTATTACTTTTTTTCTTCACGATACCCTGGTCGTTTACAATATCCTTTCCTTTACGTTCCTTTTTACCTCTGTATTGTCTGTTCAAATGTAGTAGAAATCTTTCGCGAGGTTTTTCAAATATTTCTTCCCAAAAAGGGAATATATCACTAATGCTCGCCATCTGTACAACTTTCGCGTCAACTCGTTTCTTAACATGACGATCCATCGACACGGGTCGAGTTTTTTTACTCGCTACTACTACTTTCGGTTCATTTTCCATAATTCTCTTTTCGATTTCTTCGCTTATTTTCCGATAAAATTCTTCATCGTTATCATTGATCATCGTTATTGATTCTTCCAAGTATTCATTTGACCGAATATCGACTTGTTCCTTCGTCTCTTCTGTTACAGGTTGTTGTACGCTCGTGTCCTGTTCGGTTTCCACTTGTTGAGACATCTCGGACGTTTCCGTCTCTCGTTTAATTTCTTTAATTACACGCAATATGTCGTTAATCACATCGTCGACTATCGAATCGTTATCAAACTGTACATTTTCTTCCTCATCCTCGGAAATTTCCAAGTCACGCACTAATTGTTTGTACGACGAACACGCATCCTGAATATTTTCTTCTCGACTAACTCGTTCATTGACTCCATTCCATTCACTTTTCAAATACTTTATAACCGGTTCCATATCGACTGTTTCCTCTTCTTTATCATTTTCAACTAGTTTTTTCTTTTCTTCAACAGCTCGATTTAAATCCACAAGTTCACTTTTAGTTGCTTTTACCTGTTCCCTCAAACTATTCAACTCTTTTTTCGTCATCTCAATTTCTTCTTTCATCTTTTCCAAATCGCTCTTTTCACAACACATTCCCGCTCATTTTCCTCCTCTTCCTTTCTCTTTACATACGCGTCCATTTTTAATGGTCTCGTTGGTTTTGCACAATGTTGACGGATGGTTCCTGATTGATGATTTTCTTCACCATTGGTTTCTTCGCGATGGCAACCGATGACGTTGCGATGACGTTATTCTTTAAAGTTGGCTTATTTTTAAACTTATTTCTACTAGGTACAAATACATCGTCGTCGAAAGGAAATATTTCCTTCAACGGCATGGGATATAACGAACTCATGTGGCGTCCGATAGCGTCCATCAGCTAGCCTTTTCTCATCTTATAATAACCCTTAATATTTAATTGCTTAGCTTTAGTTTTTAAATCTATTACTCTTATTTTACTATTACTTCTAAATATATCGTTACTATAGCCCTGAAAAGGACTGTTTCCATTAATACCTTTAATACAACTCATATTCAAAATATAATCGTTTTTAACAAAAGCATAGAGCTATAATGAACACGTCAAAAACACGTCCGAACAGTACACAGCGTTCCACACAACTGACAATATCCTACAACTTAACTTACTTATATAGACTTTCAAACAGGAAGTAATACAAGAAATACTATAAAAATTTGGGAAAGACCCACAAAAAAATTCGATAAAAATATGAAAAAATTCCCAGAAAAATACGATAAAATTATGGAAAAACAGAAAAATAATATAAAATTATAAGCTAAATATACGATAAATATTAAACGATAAATAATGAGAAAATAATGTAAAAAGTTTTAAGTATAATCGTTTCCAATAAAGCGTAGAGTGCAAATGAACACGTTCAAAAACACGTCTGAACAGTACACAGCCTTTGAGGCAACTGACAATATCCTACAACTTGACTTACTTATATAGGCATCGTAAGGGATGAAAAAATCTCCTGTTTAGAAACGACGTCATTCAACTCGTTCTTTCATCCTGCGACTCTGCGCATTCAATCAAGGTCATTTTGATCGACACAATATGATCGAAGGTAACACATTACACATGACATTGTGTTCTATTTTTAGAAATGATGTCATCCGTTAACTTACATAACATTAACGTTTTTTAACAACTAAAATTATTAACGATAGAAAATATTAATGAATAAAAATTTTAAAAACTTACACATCATCTTATACGATTCCGAGTATGAAAACATCATTATAACACGAATCTGTCAGTATGAAAAAATTCTATTCATTATACAACACGATAATAACTAAACGATCGATCTGAACGACGGTTAACTATACAACTCGCAAATTTTAATAGATGAGAGCAACATCGTAAGGAAAATAATCAATTATAATGGTATCTTATAATATTGTTATCAATTTCCGTTATAATTGATAACAATATTATAAATTACGCTAACGTTTTCGCAAAAATTCTGGGACATACATTGTCCCCTAAATTAATCAGTTATCGAAAAATACATTGTTGCAAAAATAAAACGGTAACAAGAAATGAGATAATTAAAAATGATAATAATTACGACAAAATACTCTAAACAATTAATGATAACTAGCGACATGATAAAAATGCGTACATGACGATAGTCTAATATTACTAATGTACGAATGTACGTAAATATAAAACGTGAAAAAAATATACAAACTACGAAAAAATATACCTAACCCAATTCACCTACCTAAAAATAAAAACATGCGAAAATTAAAAAAATCACAAAAAAAACACCGAGCCCAATTCACCTACGTGACACCTCAGTAGTAAGGGCGTAATCTTGAGAACACGACGACCTTCATGACCTTCAACATACACCTCAAGGTCAAAGTGTACTCAAGTCACGCCCTTACTACTAATATGTTTCTGCCATGTCAATTTACGATTCGAGTGTACGCCTAAATAACATATTTTCCTTAATAATCACCCCGTTTATTTTTAACGGTTCATATGTAAAATTTCGCAACACAAAATCAACCTGCGTGCATTTACTTTCGTTTGATACGTCAACGTCTCAGCCAGTTTTCAAAATTCAATTTGTAATTTATCAGAAGTTTCGCTATTTTCTTTACCAATAGCTAATAACGCTGTATTATCGTTCATCGTCTTTTCCATATGCAACTTAAAAGGACTCTATCATCTACATCCTGATCGTGTTATTCTTTTTTTAATACTTTTCTGCGGCGCCGTTACGTTCTCAGCTTTACCTTTAATACTTTTCTCGTATCTATGTGTAATAATTGTCTCTTCTCCGTCTGGATTAATCTACGATTATTCCCTCGCGTAGTAATATTTCTAGGTAAATTAGCATCTTTGATTAAAATATAAGCAGTCTATATTGGGTAAGTCGTATATCCCAAAACAAAATAAATTAAGCGCGGTTTGTTGCCAAATATCGATAATGCAACTTCGTGATACAGATAAAATCGAACACTCACCATATAACGATATCGTGTAAGGAGGACCGATTAATAATATACATATCAATACGGCTCTTCGATATCCGGCTCGTTTTTTAAACACAATCGGTACTCCTTGAAATAGTAGTAACGGACTGAAATTATTCGGTTTATTTACCGGCCGTTGGACGTCGTCCGACGCGACAGTCGGATCGTCGATTTTCGCGTACGATATCGTTAAAGCGACTATCGCTAAACCGATACACGTCAGGAAAGAACCGGAAAATCCGAAACCGCGATTTACATATCCGGCTAAGCCGGAACCGATTAGAATACTGCCGTACTCTAGAGCTAATAATAATCCGAATCGAAAACTACGATTCCGTACGCTACTAACGTGCGTTACGTAAAGTAACGAACCTGAATACATACTTGTCTTACTACCGCTTAAACCTTGTATGGTAGAACTAACGTAGGTAATCAAGGACGGATCCCAATGCCAGAAATAACAATTAAACAAATCGAATAGGCATTGAACGATAATACCGATTAACGGCAGATATAACATCGGTCGACAATCGCGACCGTGTCGATCACTCCATATGGACCAGAAAACCGACGATATCGTCGCTAAGACGTACATCATACTGATATGAATAGAATTAGCCAGCGCGGTATACCGCTGTCCGGCAAGTTCGTCATCGCACGGAGTATCGAGATTCGGTTCGGTATCGCGATTATTGCGACAGGATTTTTGTAATAAAAGATTATTCTCGAAAAATCGAATAAAATCGTACAAAACATAAAAGATGACAACGGCCGGTTCTACGGTCATACTCCGCCATAGACGTAATATCGGATTACCGTCGTTCATATTCGTTATTACTATTATCGCGAACGACGACACGAATAATAACGACGCATAACCTGGATTACCGATCGATACAGTGAAATATGTTCGATTCGGCGTCTAACTGAAATAACATACAACGCCGGGTCTTACGATAAGCTGCGTAGAAAAGATAAGATTTTAATTAGACGGGATTCAATTAAATATACTCCGCGTCACCCATAATATGCGCATAAACATACGGTGAAGAAAAATGAAAGACAAAGATATGTAATACTTATCGATAATGTGTAAGAACGGTATATATATTTTAAGAATAAATTAGTATTACGTATATATATATATATATTCACATATAGTATATACATATAAGGTCATGACAGACTTCCCGAATTAATTTCAAGTATATATCGGGATGGTTCATGGTCAATAAAATATTGCAGTTCCATAATTGTTCCAATTCCGAAAAAATCAAACAACAAAAAAGTAGTTAAAATCACTCAAAGTTTTTTCTTTATGAATAAAAAGCTTTTCGGCTCTTAGGTCATTATCAAGTGAATAGCTAAAAAAATAACCGTGTAAAAAAATATAAATTTAAGATTATAGTTTTCATAAAAAATCAATAATAAAACAATCATAATGGCCTAACAGCTGAAAAGCTTTGCGATTTTTCATAAAGAAGAAACTTTTAATGATTTTAACTTCTTTTTCATTGTTTATTCTATTAAAAAAAAAAACCTTCAACATCCTACAAATCCAAAAAAATCATCTGCAATATATCGAATTATAAGCTTCGTCCCTCTTGAATCGAAAATATTACTTGAAATAATTAAAAAGCAAATGGAAAGTTAAACAGGAAAATTCTTTTTATTAAAACCCACATTTTCGGTAAAATAGGTCTAGGAGTTTTGCGATATACCGGTGAATGCATTGAACACGAATATATATATATTTAATCGATTATGTCAAAGCATCCGACACAGTCTGCCTCCATTATACCAAATTGGGTACCCCCCCCCAGCAAATATCAAGATACAACTTATAATAGAAAACAGACGTAAGACGCGGATGTGTCAAAGCTAGCAAAAATAAATGAAGGATTATAAGACTAGGCTGATTTTTGTCGTCATATATATGTTTAACGTATATGCCGAAATCGCACTTAAGGATACGTTAGAAAATACTAATTACGGTATATCCATATATGGAGAAAGACTTAAAACTAATAAGTTTGCAGATGGCCAAGCCATAATTTCAGGATTTCCAAATTTACTCTAGAAAATAGTTCAATCTATAAATAATGTAAGAAACGCGTATGGGGACTAGAAATTAATGGAGGTAAAACAAAAATAATGATTAATAAACAGCCGCATTGTTTCAAATTAAAAATGGAGTACAAATCAAACAAATTCCCAGTTTCAAATACCTCGAATAAATAATAACTGAGGACTTTTATTTTTACGCGGAAATAAATCTAAGAATTAGGCTAGCCGAGTTAGCATAGGTGGGGGGAACGAAATATATACGCCAGAAAACAGTGCTAATGAATTAAGCGCATTATAAAATGTTATATTTGCCCGGTAGCGCTGTATTGGGCCGAAACGTGGACTTTGAGTCAGCAGAATATTCGAAAGCCGAAAGTTTTAATGATGTTAAAAATGGAACGTATTGCATGGATGCATAAAATCACAAACGAAAGAGTACTGAATAGAGTTGAGAAAACGAATATATTGCTCTACAATATAAAAGAAAGGTGATTAACTTGGATGGGACATATGTTTCGACATGGTGGATCATTACAACATGTAATGAAACGAATAATCCAAAGGAAAGGACGATGAGGCCGAGTTCGCGGCTATGTTACTGAAGGATATACAAATAGATATATACTTAAGTATATACATATATATATATATATATATATATATATATATATATATATATATATATATATATGTTGAAAAAGAATAATATGTGTGTGGATAGTTCCAATAACCATAGGAGGGATGATACAACATAATCCGTTTAAACACCAATTCTCGTCAGAGTAAACAATAAATAGTATTCTATTTAAATTATATGATATTAAGAATACAGGAAACAAAAATAAATTAAAAATAAAATTAATGTTAGCAACCAAATGTACGCTTTACATAGACACTATTACAAATAAATTAATAGGTCAGCGTGTATATAATTAACGCTGAGCTAAACGATAAAATAGGGAGTAAGCAAAAAAAGTAGAAACAAAAATGTTGGCCATGTAGCACTTTTGCGAAGATATTGGATTCACGATTGGATTTCCCTCAGTTGAAGTATTAATGTTGAAATTTAAATTTTAGACGCCTAGCTTTATTAGTAAATTCTAGAGAACCACGTGTCTATTTCAAAGGAGGAGTCGATTATAAATAAAAATCTACTGAGAAAAAAGGACGGATAAAGTGTTTAATATCATCTACAGATCCGCAGCAGGCGTAATTTTTTGTAACCTACGAAAGAATTATTTTAAGATTTCAAAATTCATATAAAAAAAAAAACCCAAACCCTATCATGGTGTCATCTTTCCGATATTTAACAAAACTGAAATTTCAAACACATTACACTCATCCGTATACATACACACTAGCAAATTCCACCTGTACATAAGAAAATATTTTTACGCGATGAATATTATAATAAATACGATAAAAAAAAACGTTAAAAATTATGAATAAGGCTAACAATGTGAGTTCGATGAGTTCTTTAAATTCAAATAAAAACTGACGCGAAAGCGATGTAATTCGTACAGAGCGATACATATCACGTAAATTACAATCGCAATTAACGAAAGACCTTAGCGTTAATTATATAGTGATTTTTTTAATGGTATGCCCTTACAGCCTAGTACTTACTAACTCGTATATAAACTCGTACGAACTGCTCCGGAAACATCGCTCTATGTCCGGAAATAGATGTAAATTCTCAAGATGAAGAAGAATACGTTATAAGAAGGACCATTATGAGAGGCGCGCAGTAATTTAAGATAACAGTTCGGAGCATAATGTTATTAAATAGTCGCATTCGAAGAACAGGTGATCAGGATTGTAAAATGCACGTGCAGCATGTAGAAGGCAGTAAGGAATTTCTCTAAGCTGCATTTAGGAACAAAGTAATGCCCAAGCCGCAGTCTTCTGATAATACGTACAATTCGCTTGATGATTTTTAAAAAGTAGAACCGTGGAAATCTAGTTGCAATTGATAGTATACATCTGTTCCCAGAGATATTTTATGATATCGAGTGTATTTCTACAACACCGCTGGAAGACTCGTCTTTAGCTAATGAATGCATAATTTCATTGTCGGAGATTTCTCGATGTCCCGGTACCGGTAAAAAAAAAAGATACAATCGATTAACGATATAATACACAGGTGGACACGGACTTTCCTCTTAATGTGTAGAATAAGACGCAATCGTGCGAAATCCGAATAAATGTTATCAACGTTTTTCCACGACGAGTCTTCAAATCGATTTTTAAACTCCGTTATATTCGATCGGGCCAACGTGTCCTGTCTTCTTATTCGGATTATTTATTAATAGGCGGAATTTTCGTTCTACCCGTATATATATATATATATATATATAGCCCGATTTTGTCCTACTGCTGTCCGATGAAATTTTTAATTTACTAACGTTGTTCGATAATAATAATTTAATAATCATCCTCTTCTGTTCCCCGATCCGTGGATATGACTTAATAAATTTAACTTTAAAACAAAAACCGTCATTTTTTATTAACCCTTTATTCTTCGTTATTTTTGAAGAATACATTTCTTTCTCGGCCTTAGGCTCTACGAAACTCGAATGATATATCTGTGCGAGTTGCCTGTCCGGTAAATTCTTTCTTCTTTTTAGTTCTTGGAATTAAGCTCCCTGGATTCGTGTAGGTTTTTTTAAAACTGTTTTTTTATTTTTTGTTTTTTCGTGGTCAGTCTACTCCAACAACGACTTCCGGAAGTTTCTATCTTTTTTTTTATTAAATAAATTCGGCGGTTGATCGTGTTTCCGATCCACATATGCTCCTCATTAACGAATATCTTCCCCACTTTCCAATCTTACGTTTCTCGAGAAGATTTTCTTTTTTTATCGAAATTAAATTTAGCTCGGTCTCTTTTTCTTTTAGCTCGTTGAACAACTGCCATTTTTTTTCTTTCTGTTTTTTTCTATTTATCGACGTATTACAATACTGAAATTTCCAGCTATTTTATCTACACCCTCCGAGTCTTTTTCATTTCACTCTGTTTTTTCCGCGCACATATGAAAAAAAAATCCGGTTGATAAACAGCATCCTCGTCTTACTACTTTTCCAATTTATGATTTCTACTTATTTTTTCCCAGAAAATGTTTTTATTACTCTTTTATCTTTATATTCCATGTACATCGCATAGAAGGTCACACCTTCATCAACTCTATCAGAACCCTTCAAGGTTTTTTTTTTTTTTTTTTTAAATATATATACGTATAGATTAGACACTATAACTGGCGAATCAGATAGCCATCAAGCAATCGGTCGATGAGGAATGACGTTTGTGAAGAAACTTAGTAGTCGGTCTTTGTTATCTAGCAAATGTGAGATTAGTTGGTTTAATAAGATCCAATATCGTTTTTCTATTTACTGTCCTCGCCTTTCCTATTCCTCGAATTTTCGGCAATTCGTATTAAATTGACCCTTCAGTAATGCACATAAATGTATATATATATATACTTTTAGTACTGTTTAGAATACGTGAATTTTTTTTATCGATATTTTTAATAGATACGTTATATTTAACGATTTTTCGAACTACTATTATAAATTATGTTCTAAACTAGTCTTTGGTAGCGATTTAAGACATTACGCGAGCCGAGAAATCCATTAAAATAATCGCAGTTATCTACCTAACCTACAAACGTAACCGGTATTTAATTAATTCTACAACGGTACTTTGTGAATTGTACCCAATGGGTCGTTATTACCTCATCTTTAAAAAAAAAAAAATGATTTTGTACTAATTTCCTAGTAGCGTATTTTTTTTTTTTTTTTATTAGCTAGTTCAATGAGATGAAGAAATAAACGACGTCAAACGTTTTATTTTCCCGGGAGTTATATAACTTCTTTTTCCGAATTAAATCCTGAACACTTTTTCTCGTTACGTTATGAATTTAAATTTTCTCAAAAAGATAATGGGGGAAAAATGGGCCAATTATTAACTCACTTATCTTACTTTCAGTTTATATATATATATATATATATATATATATATATATATATATATATATATATATGTATATATATACAAATGTACATGGTGTGTAGAATTCCGTTTCGTTAATTTACAGATTTATAAGCGAAAATTTCACTTTTGACAAATGTCAGAAGGGATTAATTGATTTTCCGGATCGATTTTTTTTCTTCAAAATGATTCTTTCGCAAATTAAATAATATTACCGGAAGATTCGATTCCCTTAAATCGAAACGCTGCTCAATATGTAAAATTTTAATTCTATATACTAAGACGTATGCTGAAAAAATTTCTAATGAAATAACATTCGAACGGTTAATGAGATCGAGCTGAAATTTTTAACGTACACTCGGATAAGTATCGAGAAAAAGAAATCGAAATTGCCGAAATTTTAAGGAGTGTACTCGGACTCACACATGGCTTAACATTTGAACATTCGTAATTACCATTCGGGTTATTTTCAAATGACCTAATAATAAGTTACAGATATGTTCAAAATTTCATCCGGAATCGTTACAGCTGTTTCCCATATAGCCGAGTATATATATGTTAACCCGGATGCACTTATAATATTAGATATGGTTGAAGATCGCAGGCGAAGAGGGAGACCACCAACGCGATATGTGGACAATGTCAAAATGATAACTGGCGCCAGCTCGCTACAGAAAATGGTCAGATGCGCCCAGGACACGGATAGATGGCGATCAATTACACCGAAAAATTAAAGTGAATCATAATATTACGATGCTCGGACCGAGCCGAACAACTATGATGATGATATATATATATATTTATTTATAGATTTATGTATCCCCCCCAGGGGGTACTTTGTACCTTCTGGGGACCGGAGCTCTAACCGGTATGGGGCGCGTCCACAGGTGGCGGATAGTGGAACGGCCTACAGATATGTAGGTTAGCTGCGAATAAGACGTCAGTCAAATAAGCAGTCGCGGACCAAGTAGTGGAAAGTCTCATGTAGACGATTCCAGTAGTGACAGCGTAAGAGACACGAGGTGCAGATGGGCAGCTTGAGGACCTGCCTATTAAAAGTCTGCATAAATCCTACGACTGTCTCTCCCTCGGCGGGTTTAGGTCGCCGTAAAAACCTTAAATCGTTACCTCCTCACTAACAACCCGCTGCCTTGCGGGTAGGATGTTTATCTAAAGGCTAAGGGAGATAATCCTGACAGAAAACAATTACTCTTGAAGAGGGCAGCAGCCGTTTCAGTACCAGCTACAGGTGGAGACCATGTGAGTCGGAACAGCTGTAGTATGGACATTATCTGGCGACGATGGAATCCATTAAATCAGACAGCGATGGAGAACGGGAAACCAGTCGATTAACGTCCCAAGACAACCTCTATGATTATGCAAAGAAATGATTATGTCTTGCCATGTGATCTGACTAGCAATCGGCGCTATACCGAGTCCGGGTCGGTTAGTGTGAAATGGGCTACCGGCCACCCTGTAGTTACGCATCGGGCTCAGAGTCGAAAATATGCTACTGGTGCAGAAGTAAGGAATTTGGGAACATTAAGACGTCAAATAAATATTGCCACATGGAATGTTCAAGGATTACTGAAACCAGACAAGTTAGCAATAATAGAAAATGAAATGGATTCATATAACATCGATATACTGAGATTATGTAAAACGCACCGGAAAGGATATGGATACGTACAAACAACTTCTGGACACATAATATATATGTCTGGGCATGACACTCAATCCTTATCCCTAAATCTTTAGATAAACTAGTATTGAACTATAACCCCATAAACGATAGGATACTAACACTCAAATTGAACACAATGCCAATTAAACTAAATATTATTCAGGTATATGCTCCTACCTCTGCAGCGTTGGATGAAGACATAGAACAGTTTTATAGCATATTACAAGAAACAATAAGTAAAATACCGAAGAAGGAGATGATAATGATACAAGGAGATTGGAACGCCATAGTCGGCAACACAGAAAATGACGATGACATAAGGACTGTTGGAAAATACGGTATTGGATAACGCAATGATAGAGGGGCTCTTACAATACTGTGCGGAAAACGATCTTACTATAATGAATATTTGTTTTAAACAACCGATTAGACGTCTATACACGTGGAGATCACCGGGGGACAGAGTAAGAAATCACATAGATTTTTTCATTACTAACTCAAGATGGAAATATAGCATTCTCAATACTAAGACATACCTCGGAGCAGACTGTGGCTCAGACCATCAGCTATTAGCAGCTCATTTACGGTTACGTCTAAAATTTAGAAATATAACTACAGGAGCCCACAAAACAAAACTTAATAGTGATTATCTTAAGCTGTTTACAGACCAAGTTAAAGGGAGATTAATGAAATATAATCTTAAACAAGATAATCCAGAACACTCTTGGACACAAAGAATACCATAAATGAGGCAATGATATCTATAAACGCGAAGAATAAAAATGGTACAAAAAGGAAGCCGTGGTTGTCAGACACAACTTGGCACCTGATAGAAGAAAGAAGGAAACCGAAAGCGAAAGCACAATGGAGGCGCAACAATCTTATATCAAAATGAATCAAGAAGTTCAAAAAAGCTGCAGACGAGACAAAAATGAATATATTCATAACATATGTGATGAAATTGAACATAATGCGGAGAAAAATTAAACCAGAGATCTCTACCAAAAGATAAAAGTATTATCAAGAGACTTTAAACCGCGTAACTGGATAATTAATGACGCTAACGGGAATGCAATTACGAATAAAAACGAGGCAGTTCAGCGTTAGAAAGGATATTCGAACATTTATACAAAGAGAAGCCAGTTGTAGTAAACGAAATGAAAAGGGAGAATATAACACAATATGAACCTGATATATTACAACCGGAAATTGAAGATGCAATCAGAAAACTAAAAAATAGGAAATCTCCGGGAAATGATGGTACCTATGCAGAATTACTGAAGGTACTTTCAACCAATGGGGTACAGATAATATGCACACTGTGAAATCAAATATGGAAAGCGGGAATATGGCCAAACGATTGGACAGAATCTATTATCATACCTATATATATATATATAAAAAAAAAAGGTTCTAGTAGACAATGTGGAAACTACAGAACAATTGCACTGGTATCACACGCAGTAAAATTCTGCTCCGCATTATTATTAACAGGTTGAAACAATATCTAAACTGGCAAATATCAACAGAACAGGCTGGATTTGTTAGTGGCAGAGGATCCAGAGAGCAAATACTGAGTATCCGACAATTAATTGAAAAAAAATGGAATATGACAAACCTATGTATTTATGCTTCATTGATTATCATAAAGCATTTGATTGCGTCAAATGGGATAAACTATTGTAAAATATTAACCTCGATGGGTGTACCAAGCCACCTATCCTATTTAATATACAATCTGTATGTACAAACAGAAGCCACAATGAGGCTTGATGGCGCCGTATCTGAAAAATTTCATCCACAAAATGACGTAAGACGAGGTTGTATATTGTCTCCCATACTTTTCAATATATATACTGAATATATAATGAGGAACGCCTTAGATGGCTATAAAGGAGGAGTGAAAATAGGCGGATATATCTAATCAGCGATACGCCGATGATGATACTACACTCATTGCTGCAGCTAGAAAATAAATTATAGATTTACCGAACAGAGTAGAAATGGAAAGTAGAAAACTGGGATTATTAATTAATAAAAATAAAATTATGGTAATAGATAGAAACAACAATCCTCAGAAGCTGCTATACAGGATATAGAAATTATAAATTCATATACATTGGATCATTAATAAACAGTCATGGCGGAAGTGGAGAGGATATTAAATGCAGAATGGTGTTAGCAAAAGCTGCAATGATGAGACTAAATAAAATTTGGAAAGATCATTCCATTACTCGTTCAACAAAAATAAAGCTAGTAAATACTTTAGTATTTGCCATATTTACATACGGAGCAGAAACTTGGACATTACATAAGCAAGATAAATTGACGCTTTTGAGATGTGGGTATGGCGCAGAATGCTTAGAATTCCATGGACAGCAAGACAAATATCTCAATTCTAGAAGAGCTTAACGTGGAACAGCACCTTTATACTTCATGCCAACAGAAAATCTTGAAATATTATGGACATATCATGCGAAATAGCGAGAACTGCCTAGTAAAAAGCATAGTAATTGGTCAGATAGAAGGACAAAGAAGTAAAGGAAGACCTCCGACTCGATGGATAGATACTGTCACGACGCTTACTGGATTAACAAGAGTTCAAGCTATAGTGGAAACCCGCGATAGGGTCAGGTGGAGGAAAATTATATCAGATGCATTAAAATAGAGGTCACGTTACTCAGTCATTGAGTTATCGATTATGATAATGATGATATATATATATATATATATATATGATTTATTCGTTTAGTAAAAAATTAACACTTTTTATTAAACGCTCGTTGAAGTTTTATATATTATCTCTCACATTATTCTTTACATTTTTATTCAGTTACACGCGCATTTTATCGCGGATTACCAGGCAGTTGTAATTAACGTTATTTAATAATATTTTTAATGGTTACTTTCTTCGCTTTCATTTCTTATTTCGAGCGCTTACGTGTCAATCTTATCGTATCAGATAGTCGCGACTAAAACACCGTCATCCGGAACTTGACGTCGGAAAAATAGTATTCGTATTTTTCGTTCGAAGAAAATTAACACACGTTTAACGTTTTGTATACTTTTTATGTCATTCGCTATTTTCTTTTTCCGAGTCTCGAGGATACAGTATTATGCGCGAGATTTTTATCATCAGTGTGACTTGTACAGAAGAAACATCAGCCAGTGGAAATACCTTTCTTTCTTATTTCTACAACAACATTGTTATATGATATCTTTGTCCTAATTCGTGCACATTTCGTTACTAGTTACATTCGTCGGATAGTATTTTTAATATAACCGAAATTAATAAAAAATAAAAACCATTCGATGAAGCAATTAACATTTCCAAAAGTTTTCACATTGTTCGATCGATTTCATTATGTTAGGCACGTATAGACGCTAGATATTATGAACAGTTGTATATATATATATATAATATACACATAACCCGACAAATTAAGATATCGCCAATATCATTCACTACTCATCGGTGCGAAGTTTTAACGACTTCATAATGGCCACCTGCAGATTTTATTGCGTTTAGCACGTACCGACAATAATTCTCTGCACGCGCGTACTAAGTCAATTAATAATTCATCGACAGCTCACGCAGTCGATACCACATATCAATCGCACGGGTCTAACAGTCCAGAAACTGCGTCGGAAATATTGTAATTCGTAATGACGTTTTTCACTCTGAGGTATAATCGCCGATATCTTTGGGTCGGAATTTAATGGCCGGCAGAATCTTAATCGTTTCAGTCGCAATGTCCATTATATGGGACGTGAAATTTTAATGTTACCGAAAAAATTCCGACACACGAAATGTGTCAATTGTTTGAAAATATTTATACAAAAATACGTTGAAAATTATCTAAGGCTTACCCAACAATCGGTATTGTATAATAAATACCGCTGTAAAATTTATAATTCAATGTCGAGATTTTATAATGTGCGACTGGAAGTTGAACGAATGAAATGATTCGAACGATGTATATTGGTGTTAGGAAAATGAACGAAAAAAAAAAAAAAAGTAGGAAAAATCGTTCAATTTTATTTACATATTAAAAAAAAATTGAATTCACCAATTTTTTTTTATTTATAAGGATTTTTCGATTCAAAAATCGCCACCATTTTTTTTCTTTCCTTCTTACGCCTTGTACGGGCTATTAGCGGATGGTAATTACAATTTAATCACTTATAACCCCATCCATCGATTGTGTAACTATATAGCAGCTTTTAATGCGCCATAGAGTAAATCTGGTGATTTCGTCCGTAGTAGCGAACCTTCTCCAGATTATACATCCGATAGGATAATTTAGGTCCAATTTGGTACGTCTATCTCAGCATGCTTATTTGTTTTTTTTTTAAAATTACTTCTTGTATATTCACGGTGTCCCGTTACCGACGTACCAAAGAGCATCTGCAAGTGCGTTCTCAGAGTTTTATTCCCTAATATCTGTATTATTTTCATATTATTTTTCGCCCTGCATCCCCACAACTGGCATCCGCGTGAGCAGAATAGAATGAATACTATACCAACGTTATTTAAATTTCGATTCCTAATAAATAAAACGAATACAATAGGAAGTGGATCTGACGCGGAATAACTAAAATGGCTTGGAAATAAACGAAAACAAGGAAATCCTAGAAGGAATATCTATAAAAATCAAATCATACAGAAAAGCGGAAAATGAAACTGTTAGGACATGTAATAAGACGTGATAACAAGCTAATAGAGGGGTAAAAAAAAGGCGAATGGGAAAGAATATCTATAACGAATATACGATCGCTTGAATATAACTAATCATTAGGACACCGGCCATGCAACAGGACACATATTGTCGAAGTTTATGATTAGTAAACGTAATACAAAAACGTAAAAATAAACGTTTAGAATAATTACGACTAAATAAGACGCGAAAAAAATATATCGTAAATAGTCGAAAAAGTTGGTGCGTATTTTTATAGTTATTTGCATATTAAAAAATGACCGCAATTAATAATAATTAATTAATTAATTAATCAAATAGTTAAAATCACTAACAAATTTTTCTGTATGAAAAATCATACAGAACTTTTCGACTGTTAAACTATTATCAAGTGAATATGAAAAGTATAAATTATAAAAATATACACAAGTTTATAAAAATATAAAACGTAGAAATTACTCAGATATAAAATTTATACGAATTATCAATGATAAAACCGCGTTTTTAAATAGTTTAATAGTGAATTCCAACAACAAACTGCCCCCTATGCGGACATTTAACAGAACCAACAGTCACACACTTAATCTACAACTGCCAAATACTCACACCACACAGGTTAAAACACAAAATACTTTCAAACAACCCTCAATCAATAGGTTACACTCTGGCTTTTGTAAGAGAAAGCGGACTCCTAGCATACATATAAACTAGACACATGTCTCCTTATGCTGTAATAACCGTGGTAGTTAGGCATATTGAGATTTACATAATATTAAAAAAAAAAAAAATAGTGAATAATAATAGCGATAAAACCACCCGACAATTTTATTTTACTCGCTATTCTATTGTTTATGTATAAATTTTATAAATTTTATTTTACTCGCTATTCTATTGTTTATGTATAAATTTTATAAATTTTATTTTACTCGCTATTCTATTGTTTATGTATAAATTTTATAAATTTTATTTTACTCGCTATTCTATTGTTTATGTATAAATTTTATAAATTTTATTTTACTCGCTATTCTATTGTTTATGTATAAATTTTATACAGAAAAACGCCCGTATAAAACTTATTTTTATTTTATTTCTTGTTATATTTTTGTTTGTATATCAATTTTGGGTTACGTTATTTACCACAGTCATTATTTAAAAACACTGCTTTATCACCGATGATTTGTGTAAATTGTGTATCTGAACGATTTTTTACATTTTATATTTTTATAAATTTGTATATATTTTTTATAGTTTTTATATTCACACGATAATGGCTTAATAGTCGAAAAGCTTTATGATTTTTCATAAAGAGAAAAAATGTTTAGTACTTTAAACTCCTTTTTGTTGTTAATTTAAAAAATAAATATTACGAATTAGTTCCGATAATCGTTATCGCGTATTTACTCTAGATCGAACAACGTTTATAATTTATAAATATGACCTAGGAAAATTGTTAACAACCTTTATCAGGCAATAAACGATTTCGAATGTCAGCGTTATTGAATAGGATAATCCGCAATACTTCAATTTGGAAAATGAAGTATTCTCAAATTTCAAAAATCATCATCACTTCTCGTGTTTATCATTCGCCAACTATTACATAATCTTGTCTTTTTAAACAAGCAATTCATTACGCGGCTATTTCGGGAACGACTCTGACGGTATAGAATTTTGAACATACATCTAATTTATTAAGTACTTGAAAATGGCCAGTACGAAAACGACGAATTTTGTAATTTTAGACCCCCACCCCCGGCATAATTCTTCAAATATTTTTGGGAAATTTCATTTTTATTTTTGTCGTACTTATATAAATGTATGTTGAAAATTTCAGCTCGAGCGCATAACCGTTCGAATGTTGTAGGTTTAGGAATTTTTGGTTTTTATTACGTACGTTTTGGGAATTATAATCGAAATTTTATATCTCGAGTGGCGCTTCGATTCTTTCGGAAATATTTTTTAATCTACTTTAAGGGAAAGATTTGATCGAAATATTCCAAAATTCGTTCAAAATAAATTAAGGTTCCTGTTTCGTCAAAATTGACATTTTTTTGTTATGCAACTCCGAAAATTTACGAAACGAAATTCTGCAATATTTAAATAGTTATAGTTCTGTACGTAAATGTTTTTACGCAATTTAAAAAAATAATAAATTAAAATAAATATATACAGCAAAACTCGGTCGTCTAGATATTAAGTTTCTGATATAATATGAAGATATATATTTTATATATATGTACATATATTATATTTATTTAACTACAGAGATGTGTATACAACACAAAACGCTCGCACACACGCATAAAGCCGAGTACGGATAGCTATGTTTTTATATTAGTACTATAATATAACTGAAGTTACAAGAACGGAAAGGCGCGATGACCCGCCATCTTGGCTGCTCTTGTAAATACCTTATACTAAGGCAAAATCTGAGATTACCGATAAAGTGGGAACGGAAATAACTGTGAAACATTGTTACACTGAACCGAGTGGCGATTATGTTATTAGCAAATTGTTATATTATAACCAACTAGACTAAATTACACAAATTTTTATATGCAACACCCGCATCAATCAACGATAACTCGATATGCTACACCATGTCTTAATTGAGTCAACTAATCGGTGAGGTAGGTACATACCATATACATACATACGTATATATGTATGTATATATATATATATATATATAATTTATTTGTTCGTCAATTTCAGGGTTCACATTATAGTACTCACACCGAATATTGAAATTAAACCGAATCCAATACTATGTAACGTAACAAGAAAAATAGATAGAAAAGTATAAAAAAAATCATCAATTGACGAACAATGTAGGATAATTAAAAATGACAAATATCCGAATAAAGAAGATACACATATTTATTATTCGTTAGATGATGGATAAAAGGTATAAATGTATTCGCGATAAATAACTATATCCAAATATATACATTTATAAATTAATTCTATATAGGAAAAGTTGAATTTAACTGAAAGTTGAAGCCTAGGTTCATTCTAGAATCATAATATGCCTTAAAGCACCTACAAATTTACAATACGCGTTTCACGTAGGTTTGAGTGCACGTTGAAGTTTCGCTATTGCTTTTACACCTGATCATCGCTGACAAAGAGTACAGCTTCGTTGACGATAAATGTCGCAGTTATTGTATCCTCATTGGTCGATAAATATCGCGTAGACGCGCCAAACAGGTCGTAAATACACACGCACTGGTAGATGGTGGGATTAAGTATCTTTGTGCACCACGATTAATAAAATACGGTTCTAGAAGTTTAAAGTAGTTTCCTCGAAGATATAAGGTCCTAAGTGACAAACACGATCGAAAGTTTGGGACATGTCGAGAAAGACGGTAGAAAATATTCACTATCTCCTTTTTTTTTTTATTACTCGGTGAACCTAGTTAGAGGACGAATGTTCATTTCTGAAGCCAAAGATCAAATAGATCGATAAATGGATTTAGATGTTCGAGTAAAAGTTTCTCGAACAGTTGTGATACTAACAGAATGAATGAAACAGACCCGTGTTAATTATATAGTAATATATATATATATATATATATATATATATATATATATATATATATATATATATATATGTATATATATATTTATATATATATATATTTATCAGTCTATCGATTGATCGATGAAAACGAAATCTCTCAAGTCGTTAACCTTTCCAAATATACGTATATAAATACACATATTAAAACACACATAATCATCATCATCATTCGCATCATGTACCAATGGCTTCTATCTAAACGTGTCGCAAGTTTTCTTCTTGAATTTCAGATGTCAGTATTCCGATTTCTTTTATGTCGACGAATGTTGTTCGTGGTCTTCCATGTGGGTTTTTACCCGTTTTGCTGATAAATTTTGTTCAAAATAATGTAGAACACGTTTCAATAACTACTTTTTGTGAAGGATTTTAATTTTTTTGTCTTATTTAAAATACCGAGTGGAGGAAGGGTACGTATCGAAATCTATAAAAACAAGTACACGCCGCCGTTATTCGATTAGAGTTCACAGAGGTCGTTTATTTTTATTATATTTACCGGTGATCAGTTTAACCTAAATTTTAGATATAATAACGAGGCGCTAGAAAATTGTTCATCGATGATCCGTCCTTACATAAGGGGACGTTTAATATAATCATTACGCCCACAAGAAAATTGTTTCTGGTTTACCGATCACATTTAATACATATAGAGATGATATTTGCTGGTCGGGTTAGAATCTAGTTCGCGTGGGCTCATTGTTCAGCCGGCGAATTGGGCAATGGATAATAACACTGTTTGGAAGTCAGTTCTTGAACAACATCGTCACAACACACAAAATAGAATTTGCGTTCGCAAAAGTAAAACCAATACGAAAACTGGATCACTAGCATGTTTACGATATATATATACATACATACACATTATACATACATACATATATATATACATAAATTTATAACAATGTAATAGATCGCGCTTATCATGGATTGTTTTTCATCCTTCCTTCTTCGCTGTCACGTCTCTTCTAATGTCTGGCGGTGGTGTTATGCCAGCAAGTTCGTATAATTTGGCTAAGGGCGTTGATCTTAAACCGCCAGTTACTTCTCCGCGTGTCTAATTTAAGCAACGCTAACTTTTTTCGCATTCACGAAATGGCTCCAAGCCGGACACAGGTATGAAAAGACAAAGCCGACGTTCGTAATAGATGCGATTTAGCTCCTCATTTACTGCCGATCAATTTTCGAAAAAAATTCGTTCTAGTCATCGCCTACTTCTTTGTGGCTTCGCGGTGTTGCTTGAACGCCAATGATCAAGTAAGATACCTAGGTATTTAGGATTATCAGTATGCTTCAGTTTAGGCAGTTAGTTTTCTTATTGTTATTATATATCATACCATTTATTTATTATTAATTATTTTAACTTGAAAATTGCATAACTGCTGAAAAAGCTTCGTTGTTAATTATTAACAATTATTTATTTTTACCAACAACTCTACTGTTTTTATATATATATATATATATATATATATATATATAACTTTGTATATGCATACGTATGAGTATGCACATATGTATATATATATATATATATATTTATGTGTGACTGTGTGCAGATATGTGTGCGTCAATGTATATAAAAAAAGAATAATATAATTCAAATGGATAACTTTACACAGTGGTATCGAACGAAATGAGGTAGTTGATAGAGCAGCTGGAAAAATAAATCGAATTAATGGCGTAGAAAAAAATTGGTGATGGATCGTATAAAGCAAATAATTAATGATGAATAGTAAACACGATACGAAAATATCGGTGGAAATATTGGGACGAAATATTTCGAAATTCAGAAAACTATACAAAAAAGAAACCAAAATGGACGAAGAATTTTTACGGTATACATGTCGAATACAGGCCATAATTCCGGCGAAACATTACATAAACTGGATATGTAATATCGCGTGTAATTTATGCGAATGGGGGTAATTTGCTCAATCGAACATAGTATCTGGCATATATATATATATATATATATATATATATATATATATATATGTGTATATATATATATATATATGTGTATATATATATATATATATATATATGTGTATATATATATATTTTTTTAACAAAACAAAATAAAATTGAAGATAATCACTAAAAAATTTTTTTATTACACGAATACGAAGCTTTTCGACTATTAAGTCATTTTCAAGCTTTCTTAATAGTCGAAAAGCTTCGTATTCGTGTAATAAAAAAATTTTTTAGTGATTATCTTCAATTTTATTTTGTTTTGTTAAAATTCATAAATCACTACTCTCCAATATATCAACATTATATATATATAGTGACGGCAGAAAAGATTTTATAAAGAAATTATTACCATTTTATACGGCTAGGCTAATAATCTTATTACAGGTTGTACCCAAACCAGATCAATACCGGCTTACATGCTATATCGCGGTACGTAAAATATAATAAAATAATCATATAAAATATAAACTAATTCAAGTAACTAATTAAACAATGTAGAATATGACGAAAGCTAGGCATAATTCGTTCAAATCGATAACCTTTTAGCCCCGGAAATGGGCGTTGAAAATGTACGAAACTATTTTTCGAAAGTTGATAATGAAATCTTACCGCAAAATTATACAACCCCGGTAAAATTCCATACGATAAATAAGCCCCTCGTTTATTTTTGTTATATTATCTTTAAATTTATCGCAGAATTTTTTCACACCCAGCTCGGTGCGCAATTATTACTAAATACCGCTTAAACGGATTTATTATTAAATATAGCCTAATTATAAATATATGCGTTTAATATAAATCATATTTATCGACAATTTTCATAATTCGATTATATAATAAAGATCGTCGAGAGCTTTGTTAGTATAAGAGCATTATTCCGACAATTCACGATCCTCATATTTTGTCGTCATACGAAGGACGAGGAGGGCAGAATTGACGAAATTATATCGACGTGGGGGGTAATAGTAGAGGGAACATCGAAGTATAACTTTTACGTCATTGGACCGCGATTTTAATTAATTTTTTTTACGCGTTTTTTCTTTTTTATTATTCATATTTAAAGTATAATACAAGAATATGTCGCGGTAGCGTAGTTGCTAGAGTGCTCGACTGTTAACTACCGACACCCGACGTAGAAAGTTTTCATCATCATGATTTAATTCTTAATTATCACGGAGAAGGCAGTGTGGCACCTCACTCCGTATAACATCGTATGCACTTGCTTCATTGCCTCGAATGCTAGCTGATTTATAACCGTACAACAGCTAGTCACGACGTTAAGACGATGACGATGACGATGATAATAAAAAAAAAAGGTACAAATAACAGTTTGTTCAGAGCCCATACGTTTAAATGAAAATTTTACTATCGAAACCTGTGCCATACGGTGTACAATATAAGGGAATCAAAAACCGTCGTAAAAAAATTAATTAAAAATAATTATTTAAATGTATAAATACCTAAATACGGCATTAAGGCTAGCGGATCGACCAGTAATAAACAAATCAATATAAATCTTTTGCGTCGCGATTTTTTGCTGAATAGAACGCTTATCGACTTGAACGCTTTCCATATCGGATTAGTCTTTATCGGATTTTTTTTTTCGTAACCACGGCCGCTACTACGATTATCATCGTCCGACCACGATAAAACTTCCTTCCGATCGACATCGTCGTTAACGGCTATCGTTCGTGTATTCGATTTCTTTCTTAGATTCGTCGATGGAGTTTTCTTGTTACTATCGACGATTTTGAAATAACCGATCGAGATAGCGATTAATTCTAACGGTATGCAAATTAAAAACGACCAGGTAAAACCGAATTGTCGAATCGCGAAACCGGATATACCGTTGCCGATCGGTAGAAAAATGTAATTAATCGCGGTTATAATTCCGATACGAAACGAACGTTCTACCGAGCTGGTTATGCTGCTAATGTACAATTCCGAGCCGAGCACTATGCAGATTTTCGCTCCGGTTAAACCTTCTAATAATGCACCGCCGACTACTAATATTAACGGATTCCACGACCAATAGTGAGCGTTTAGTAAACCGAAACACGACAATAACAATTGACCGATCATCGGTACGAAAATCATGTGACGTCTTTCGAAATTACGTCGTAAATCGCTCCAGGCGGACGCTGCAGCGGTGAATAAAACGGCTCCGGTTAATATGACGGTAAATCTCCAATTAACCGAAGCTACGTATATTTGACCGAGTTTTTCATCGTCGCATTGTGTCTGTAGATCCGGTTCGAAGCGTCGTTCGTAACGACAGGTTTTCTGCAGAATCATATTAGTTTCGGCGAATTTGATGAATTCGAACAAAATCAAATAAATCGCTAAAGACGGTTCGACCGTTACCTCTCGCCAACATTTTCGTATAAACCGAAACATCATTTTATTTATATTTCTTCGAAATTAAAAAATTAAAAAACGAAATAAAAGTCCGCGGTCGATTTTCGAATATTATCGCCGTCGATAATTAAATATTATCGAGGGCGATAATTACGGTAGGAATGATTAAATCCGCGAACATCCTCGTAAATAATATTTCGCCGCTCGACTGAAGCTAACGATAACGGGATTAACCGCCGAACCCCGTGGAGTAACTATCAAGTATTAGTAGTAGTAGTAGTAGTCGTAGTAGTAGTAGAGGTGGTAACGATGATCAAAATTTATCGGTAAACAAGTTGCATCTCACGTACGTAAGGAACGTGTCCGCATATTCACTAACACATATACAAATACACCCGTCATTCCATGTATATATATGTTATATATATGTTATATATGCGCGCGTGTGTATGGTGAAAAATTCATTTTCAAATGTTTCGTGTAATCTTTCTGTTAACCGGTTTATACTTGTTTGCTTTTATCGAATGAACTTATTTAGAGAATTTCGCATTTTCTACGCCTGTATATAATCATCATTTTGTTGCGGCTCCTTTCAGGAGTTAGTTTGCGCGCCAAGAACCATTAGTCGTCTTATATTTTTCTGTTTCTCTAGCTGCGTTTATTATTTTTCATTAATACCCAGATTGGTTGTTATGTACTCCATCCTCTTCCTTCCTCTTGTTGCCTTTCCAATTATTTTCCCTCGGACCGCCAGCGTAAAAATGCCTTCTTCTCGTTTTTTTTTTTTTTTTTTTAAATATAGTCAGTTCTTTGCATCGATTCAGCACATTTTTATTAGAAACGAAACCGGTCCACGGAATCTTAAGCAGCCTTCGATAAGTCCGCATTTCGAAGACGTTTAATTTTCTCTCGATTTCAGATGTTCATTGTCCAACATTCTGCCGCGTATTTCAACACGGTACGTAATAACGCGCTATTCTTTTTCTTAACTCCGAAGCCATCTTTTTGTTCTTTAATATTCGTCCCAAATTTATAATTACTTTGCCAATCCTATCCGTGATTTTATTTCTTTCACATCCCGACCGTCATTTGTGAATATTGCGCTCAAATACTTAAACTCAGTTACCTGTTTTATTATTTTGTTGTCAATTTTGACTTTTACGTCTCGTTACTAATAGATTTGGAGAATTTCATTATCTTCGTTTTTTCGGTGTTTATCTTCATTCCGTACTTTTTCCCTTCCTTATTAATAATATCCAGCACCCTTTGCATCTTCCGTTTCTGCGATTATTACCAACTAATATCTTTGATCAGCTTCCCGTTTTAAGCTGATTTTTTTAAATTTATCATTTTTGATTATTTCTTCGGCATATATATATATACACATTAAATAACCGCGGTGATAATGAGCACCCTTGCTTTACTCATTTACGTATTTCGAACATTTCAGCGGAATAATTATTTTTGATCTTAATATTGGCCGTTCGTACCCAATAAAGGTTTTTAATTATACATCACTTTCATCTATATTATGTTTCTGCAGAATATTTATTAGCCTCGATCAAAAGCCTTTTCGTAATCTATAAAGCGTTTGCTTGTTTATGTTCGAAATTATTTTCAACGGCGCTATTCTCTTGTTCTTCGATTCGCTATAAATCCGAACTGGGTGCGGCTTAGTCGCGTGTCTATCTTGTTTTCTATTTTGGCGTTTATTATTATTAATAGTATTTTTTGACTCGTTAAACCTATTGTTCTATATCGTGTACATGCCTGGGAGTGTGCCTTCTTTGGAATAAAATCATTCGATAATATACCGTCGTTATATATTTTGTTTAGAATATTCAGCAATTGCTTTTTTTTCACTTCCGGTCCGATGCATTTTAATAAATCTGCTGATATTCCGTGTCCCCCCCCCCTGGTTTATTTTTTCTAATTTTTTTAATCGAATTCCCACATTTCGATTAAAGTTTTCTCTTCTTCGGATTTTTAATTTATTCGGTCTAGGCATCATCCTTGTATAGTTCCGTAATGTAATCTAGCCGCGTGTTAAAGATTTCTTCTTGATCAATGGTTTCTATTTTTTATATTCATTATACCATTGTTTCTTTTGCTTTTGTGTTGTATCATCATTAATTTTATTCTCGTCTGCTAATTCTAATCAATGGACCTACCTAAATTATCATTAGTTAATACTGCACTTTACGCGGATGATCTAGCACTTTATCGTTCTTCTTATAGACCCGAGTCCATTAGTAACCATCTAAAAAAAGCTGCGTCCTCAATTTTTAAGTATTATAAACGTTGAAGACTAAGAGTTAACACTGATAAAACAGAAGTCATAATATTTACCAAGAGACATGGCTCACTACCTGCCGAAATTATTATCAATGGTAACGCAATTCCTTGGAAGGAAGAAGTACCTTATCTAGGAGTCATTATGGATCGCCGTTTAAACGTTTAATAACCATATTAATTACATAATTGGCAAAACTCATAAAGCTATTCGTATGCTTTCTCCCATACCGTTGGTCACACCTTACTACCCTAAACAAAAATCTGATATATACATCCATTATTCGTCCAAGATTAACTTATGCCTGTCCTGTTTGGTTTTCAGTTTCAAATAGTACTATCATCAAAAAATTACAGTTGGTTCAAAATATCTGCTGCAGAATTTCCTTAAACGCCACACTAGATACCACAGAATTAAAGACACGCATTATAGATTGCACCTGCCTTACATTTCGAATTATATCTGTAATATTTCGGCAAAATTTTACGCAAACTGTCAGGTGCATACTAACAAACTGATCACAGTGGTGGGAGACTATGGCGCTGCTCCGCATATACTCGTTATAAACATCGTCGTATTAAAGATAGATTACTCTTAAGATAATTTTAATCTATAATCAAATACTTTCCTACTATTACTTATTTTAATACTTTATTTTTTCTAGTTTTAATCTTTTATCTTTTCTTTTGTGCAGGTTTTTTCCACTTTTCCTGTCTTATTAACTTTTAGCTATTTATTATTATAGATTAAGCAACTATTTATTATTCGTAATGCGGTCGAGGTTGTTATATATGTACTCTACTGTATAAATTTTTATATTATGTAAAATCAAATGAAAAAATATATAATATATTATTATTATATTGTGTGCATTTCTCTGCTGTTGTTTCTAAAATATTCTATTTCCTTGCATTTTTCTTCGTACCATTTGTGTTTTGTTTCTGTGCATTTCTGTATTATTTGCTTATTCATCTGGCGATACTGCCGTATTTATTATTTATTTGTCTGCGATTATTTAATCATATCAGTTATCCAGGGTTTGTTCTTACACGTGTCTGTTCTCTATTCAAATTACGTTTTGCCACCGATAAGACTGTTCCTTTCCACTCTGTCCATTTGTCATTAATATTTTCATCATTATATTTATTGCTTTCAAACTGTTGTCCAGCTCTTTCTTGAATTTTTCCAGATTTTTTAATTATCTAGACCGACAGTAATCCACCTCTTCTTACAATTATTTCGTCTGTTAATCGCTTTCGTGACAATTTTACATTTTGCAATTATCAATTTATGATCTGATTTACAATCAGCGCTCGGATACGTCTTACAGTTGTTTACAATATTTTTATATCTGTCTTTTACCAAAATATAGTCTGATTTCTATATTATCCGTGTGTATCGTCTTGTGGTTTTCGAAACATGTATTGCTAACGACGAATCTGTGCTGCTCCGCGAAATCAACAATCGTCCTCTATCGTTGATTTGTCCTAGACCATATTTCCCGACTGCAGTACCCTGTCGTCCTTCTCATACTTTATGAAATCGCCCATTACAATGATTATATCATTTCGTTTCGCGTGTGAAAGCAAATTCTCTAATTCGTTATAAAATTCTTCAACATCATCATCACTATGTTCTACAGTGGGAGCATTGTATAATTACAATTGGTCGAGGCTTCACATTCATTCTTATGTATAGTATTCTATCCGACTTTGGGATAATATACATTCTCAATCATTTTACTTATCGATTTTTTGATCATTACTCCTACTCCAAGTTCTTGTTTATCCATTCCTGCGTGTATGAATTCATATTTATCATTCACATTAATTCGACCATTCCCTGGCCATTTTGTTTCGGCTATTCCCATTATATCTAATTTCAAACTTTCCGCTTCTCAATGTTTGCTAATTTTCCAGGTTGATATAATGTCCTTACGTTCCACGTTGCTATATTGAGACATTTAGCGTACATATCGTAAATTAAACACGAATATATATATATATATATAAATAAAACAGGAAGTCCAAAAAGATGATGGAAAGATATCTGGTCAAATATGACCAGTTGGATGCGGAAAGAAAGAGATAGAACCATTTGGAAACAAATGGGTGCTGGATATATATCTTTAAAGTAAAATAAAAAAAAGGAAAAGTTCTTTGCTCTAGTTGAGCTTCCGTCATTTAATTTTTATTATTTGTTGTAATCAGTTCGGCTTCCGGAAACATTATAACATAATCGAACAAGGGTAGTTTCAATACGAAATATATTGTACGGCTCCATTCCCAGATATTGCCCAGGCGTTGTTCGATAAAGTGGAGCGACACCATTGGTCTTAAATAGAAGCTCAGTCGACTATTGCCGGGAAACTTCTGTCGCCTACTGGAATCTTAAAACAGAACCTATGACAGACATACCAGATTTGTATCAATTGATAATTGGCGAAGAAAGGTTTATACGTGATTAAGAAGAGGATTTTTATGTTCTTGAAAGCCGCCCAATCCATCCTAACAACCTATAAACTCCCGCGCCATGTACACTATTAAGTCCTCAAGTACTTTATCCGACAAAACTGGCAAAAGAACTGCGCGGTAACTTCCTACTTACTATCAAACCCAATGTTAACTTCTGAAAACCACCTTATAATTTATCTCGTTCTAACTATACAACAGTCGGCAGGCTCCACTTTGGCCACGTATCATTCTCTCATGACCGTCTTCTCCAACGTCCAGTAGAGTGTTAACTCACACACCCCTCTCTTATTAGCCATATTTTACTATACTGCCGTGTACTCCATCCTATTGATCCCGTGTCCGCATACATTATCTGGCTTCCTATCTAAAAGTCCTTCAACAATTCCCTCATTTATACATTCTTTTCCCTCTCCAACCTAATTTTCTACATCTAACTGTTTAGTCATCGACATACTAATAACCTCGGTAGTTACACACGACACTATACGAATTAATAAACCGTTAAATTATGATAAGTTTACGAACAAATTGAAGAGCTTATTATTACAAGCATCGACGATCGATATAATTTTATATTACTAGGAGGCGATTGGAACGCTGAATTAGGAGAAGAAATAAAAAAACATTTTAAAGACGGATTTGGAACAAGAAATGAAAGTGAAAAACGTCTTTTAAAAATGTGTAATAATCTTATAAATACGTTATTCGATCAACCGAAAAGACGAATTATGTACCCGAATGACCCTAGGAGATGGTATCAACCGGATTATATTTTAGTTTGCGGTACGAAATCAAGTTAGAATACGTAAAAGGTACCCTGATATACAATCAGATCGGTAAAAATGACAAGTAGATAATGGAATATGAACAAACTGAAACATGATTATAAATCGATGAAGAAAATGCTCGAAGAAGAAACAAATAAGATAATTACTGCTCAGATGAAAAGTCAACATAACATTAATGACAAATGGGACTATATCGAAGAGAAAATGCATATTCTAGCGGAAAAACATACCGATGGAGAGAAAAAAAAAATATTTTTTTGTCATAATAAAACTTTTACCATATTATTATTATTATTATTATTATTATTATTTTATATGGTTATCGCGTATTATAGTCGTATTCAAGTTTGCTCTCGTTTATTATATCGTTTACTTTTTGTGTGTAGTTAATTAATTAAGTGTTTAAATTCGATTAAGATTACATTATTTTTTAACCATCTTTACGTCTAAGAAATTAATTTCCGAAAATACCGGTCTTATAGATACGAAGGTTTTCGTCGGGGTTATTTTGGTAAGAGCGTTCATATTCATTCTTTATATTTATACACTGTACTAATACATAATAATCGTGTCATTGTTGCGTGGTAAATGTAGTACCGCTCTACCGAATAACGGTGAATTTGATACTTGCGACGGTTGCACGGGAAGTTTACACTTCGCTTGTTCGGGTTTACAACCATCAACGTGGATTCGAAAATCAAAGTCCGATAAGAAGGCGTGGCGTTGTTCTAGCTGTCGTTGCGCGGATACAAGCGCACACGTAAAATCCAGTAGCGTGAACGATAATCAAAGAGATAAGAATAAAGATATTGATATCTCGTCTATTCTGTACGACATCAAGGACGATATATCACATTTACGATGTAAAGTTGACACACTACAACTTTCGCGGTCGATGATAGCGCAAGAAGAAAGTTAGTGGATGCACTAGCGATTATAAATCGGTGAAAACAAACAAATAAAAGAAGAAAATCAGGCACTACAGCAGCGTGTGAACGGATCTCCAGCAGTATAGTCGAAGAAATAATGTTATAATCAGTAATGTTCCGATCTCAGAGAATGAAAACATACCAGATATCGTAAAAAAAATTGGGGAATTGACAAGATCGACGGAATCGGATATCGACTGCTGCCATAGACTAAGAAAGAGCCGTAAACAAAGATTTCCTAACATAGTTGTTAGATTTTGTCGCCGGACAATTCGGGACCATTTACTACAGAATAAGCGTAACAACAAAATACAGCAAGGAGATTTAAATTTATCGGGGCTAGCGTCGAATCGGTTAATATTAATGAACATTTATCGACCGAAAATGCAAAACTCCTAATGGCGGCGAAGCGACTGAAGAACCACGAATTTAAATTTGTATGGTCAAGGGACGCGGTAAAATTTTAGTCCGTAAGCATGAAAAATCACCAGTCATAGTAATTAGAAGCGCCGCTCAATTATAAATAGTGGAACCGACGAAAGAAAAAAATGGGTTATGACTAAACTCTTATTTATAATTAATATTCGATTTGAGAGTTTGATGTACGTGTGTGTTTATACGATATTACTATTGTATTTATTGTTATTGCGTATCTTTAATCTTTTATAAAATTTTAATTTTTATTATTCTCATATTTCGGGGATCAAGTTTTCTTTGCTTTATAAATAAGGAAATCGAATTCATAAAATTTATAGTTTGATTATGATTACGTCCACTTATTAAAACCCTAACGTTAAATATTCAAAGTTTACGAAGACATTACGATGAATTCATAATATATCTTACTAATCAGAATGTAGACTTCGATATTATAATTTTAACAGAAACTTGAATATACACGGATGAAATTTGATCGTTATTCCCGGTTATGATGTGATCGCTCAATGTAGAGATAATCGAAGATCTGGAGGAGTAGTTATGTTAAAGACGGAATAGCGTATCATAGTACTAATCGTGTTATGAGAACAGGAAATTTGGTTCATTTCTGTGTTTTGACTTAGATAATGGTAAGCTTTTATCTTTGGTTGGTGTGTATCGATATTGTGATTCGTCAATAAATGATTTTCATTCTGAATTTCAGAAAATTCTATTTACTATGCCGCCTTTAGCGATAGTAAGTGGAGATTTAAATATTGATCTGTTCGAAAAGAATCTAAGCGGTGATTATCTTTATGTGTATGAATGGGTTCAATAATATAGTTAATCAACCTACTTTCTTTCGAAATGAGGATACTTGCGCATCGTGTTTAGATCATATACTGATAAGGGGTCAATACTTCGATTAATCTAAGCACCACTTGTGACATTATCAGAGTGAGTTTCTCAGAACATTGTGGATTAAGTGCTTTGTTTACATTCACATCAAAGATTAAATCGTCATTTAACAAGTACAAACGTTTTTTTGACAAAGTGATAAATTACTACACGAGCTAAATTCGAATTATATGTATTCAAGTTTTGCTTCTATCGATGAAAAATTTGAGTGGTTTATATCTAATGTAACGAAGCTCATAAACGAATGTACGCGAGTAAAAAAAAAAGTAAAAAATCTTCACCACCGGAAAAGATGCGAATGGATCAATTCCGACGTAATCGATGTAAACGGAAGAATACTTTGTTCAGTCTTACCAAAATATTTCCATTAGATGATGAAGTTCGAAATATTTATCGGTAACAACTACAAAAAGCTATTAGAAAGGTAAAATTTTTAAGTATTACACTAAACTATTAAATAATTGTAACAAAAGGATTACTGGGCTCTTATAAATCGAGTTACTGGAAAAGAAAATTTTAAGATTAAAGAGATCTCAGTTGATAGTATAAAAAATAAGGACTGATGGAGATGAGATATTTGTTTCTAATTATTTCGATAAATATTTTCGGGATAGTGTACGTGAAACAGTGGCTCAGTCTAGTTCGATTGCACAAACTAAAAACAATAATGGAACATTCACTAAGATTCGTAGCTCTTTCGTATTCTTGAACTTCTCGACTGAGGATGTCGAATTACCAAATAAATCATCGTTTGGTCGCGATAAAATTTCTATAATAATAATTAGAGAAAATATGAATTATTTCCTAAAACGTTTAACATATTTATTTAATTTAATTATGGTAAATTTCCTGACATACATAAACTCGGTAACCCCCGTGTATAAAAATGGCGATAAAGCCGATGTAGTAAATTACAGGCCCGTGTGTATACACTTTCGACTATCTCCAAAATTTTTGAAAAGTGTACGAAATTATATTAATTTACCTCAAAAAAATTAATATTTTTAGCACAAATCAATATGGATTTACGAGTGGAACGGGCACCGACGATGCCTTGTTCGAGCATATATCTTTCATTATGTCTGGAGGCAGGTAGATCAGTTATTTCGGTATATTTTGATATACGTAAGGCATCACGATAGATCATTCCATTTTATCGAATAAACTTTATGATTTCGAGTTCGGAGGAACTATGTATAACTGGTTTAAAAGTTACATCGAGAATAGAAGATACGTTGTAAAAGTTAACAATGTATGCGGTGATGATGTAATACAATGTACGGGCGTGCCGCAGGGTAGTGTACTCGGACCTTATCTCTTTTTAGTTTACATAAATGATTTGTGCAATTTAGAGGTAAGTGGGCGTTTATTAAGTTACGCAGATGACACGGTACTTGCCGTCGATTCCCGCTTTCCAAATATACTTCAAGAGCTTGTACAAGAAGATGTAGATCGTATTCAATGTTGGTTAAATAGAAACCGTTTAACCTTAAATGAAAACAAAACAAAGTTTCGTTATATATACAAATCAAGATTTAGGTATTTGGAATGAGACCAAGATAAAGTTAAAACAAGATGTCATGATAGACAGGGTGTATGAAATAAATATCTAGGGATTCTATTGCATTCCAGACTATTGTGGAGTAGACATTCGCTGTACTTATTACAAAAGTTACGAAAGTTAAATTATATATGTTTTTATTTAAAACAATTCTTTTCTTCTGATCATTTAATACGTTTGTACGCAGCAATATACGAACCAGTTCTATCCTATGGGATACTACATTGGGGTGGTATGGCAAAATGTCATTTATCATCTCTACAAAATCTACAAAATTCAATTTTTCGTCAATTAAATAGTACATGTTTAACTGACACGTTCGTATTAACCAGCGTGCGAGAACTGTATAAATTGCATCTGTTAAATTTTGTTGTGGAACACGAAAATATATTATCATTCTACGAAGGAAACACAAGATCACGAGGTGCGAATGTTGTTCCGCGATTTATTAAATCACGAACTCGTGTATGCAAGCTATTTATGCAGGAGCCGTTACGTACAATACTTAGGCAATTAAGAATAGATTTATTAAATTATAAACGACGGAGAAGAAAACTTTTGATCAAATTTTTGTTATCCGTAAGGGATGTGGATCACATCCTACGATAAATGTAATGGTGGTGTATCTCCTTCTGTTATTTTATCAACATATCGTAATAGCTAGCTCTCGTATACAGCATGATCGCGATATATGTATGTATGTATGTCGGTAAAATTAGTGCGTTCAGTCATAAAATATTGTTTGCTTACGTATTTCTGCTTATTGCATTGTGATTTCAAGTATATGTGGGCGTATATGGATAAATATAATGTTTCGCGACTATTAATTAAGATTATTATCATTTTTTATTTATTTATATGTGTATATGTATATACGTATATATGTGTATGTATAAATATAATATTTTATTTCAATTTTTATTTGTAAGCCTGTTGTTCGCGCATTATTGCGCATTTACAGGTATTTTTATTTGATATTTATTACGGTGATTGTAAAAATGTGCATAGTAATAAAGATTTTATTTGATTTGATTTGATTATTATTATTATGAGATAAAGGGACTAGGGATACATTATTCTGTGTGTGAATATATTGATTTAAAAGTTTAAAAAACGTAAATTGCTCACTGTGTAAGAATTGTATGTTTAATTCTTCTTTATAAGAAATAATGGTACTTTCAAAATTCGAGTAGGGGATCGTAGAACAAGGGTGCAAAGTGGGAATACACGGTTTCATCGCCTCGCTTTAATAAGATGTATATGAGGGATCAAGCTGCATACATGGAGCTACATTGTACAATAAACTACTCAGGGATCTGAAAATAAGTCCCTCTTAAATATAAACGAAAGCATGAAGAACTGGTATATTTAATTTTGGGAATTTGTACCCTAGGTAAATGCGTAATTCTCTCGAATATTATTTTATCGAAGAGAAATTGATTAATCCTACTATATTGATATTCTACAATAAAAATCTTTAAGTGGAGTAATGCCAGTTGCTGTAATCCTGTCGTATATAGAATCAAAATAGTTTGGTTATGAACATTTTGAGAATAGTGAAGCACTTCTATTTGTTAAAGCGACAAACTTTTTAAATAAGTTTGACCATCGTGCCAAGTACTGTCAGTCCACGGAAGAGTATAAAGAATCTTTTATTTCGTGTAAAGCTTCCTGATCAAATTGCGTCTATAACAAGATACTCGCGACGTACAAAATAACCGTTAAGATTTCGCATTCTGAAATAGACTACGCCGCTCATTCTAATCCTCGTTTATTAAGACGCGTGAAGAACTGAAATAAAAAATTGGTTTCTTTTAAGTATTCTTATTTAAACGTTGAGAATTTTTTAAACATTTCGAGTTGAACCATACTTCGTCTATGGTGCTCTTCTCATTAACACCATTATTTTTATTCTATATACGCGAATATAGGATTGCAATGATAATTAAAAAAAAAAAACCAAAAAACATTAACAGTTATTGGTAACTAATAAGTTTAATCTAAAATTCTTAAAATAAGGAAAATTATTCTAGTTTTTTTTTTTTTTTGTTTTCCGCGCTATGTACAGAGCGCGGCCAGCAAATTTAAATTTTGTTAAACAGGTTTACCGACCTAAGCTTAACAAGAAAGGATGAAACGGATGCGGAATCTTGGGCCAGAATTGATGAAATATTTAAGGAAGAAGGTTTTGGGATTTTTGGACATTCTGTTAGGAGGTGGTGAATTGTAATCGGAACGTCGCATCTATCACAGGTTGGTGGGACTAGTTTTTGAAATATGTGTCCATGTGTAAGTTGCGTATGATCCGGAGTCGACACAGCACCACCTGATCCCTTCGATCTTCAGGTTGAAACTTCCATTCGCGAACTGACGGTTTTATTGTGTACAGGTGTGATGTATGTTCAGTTTATCTTTTTTGCCACAACCTACAAAATAGGCCCTTGGGGTCTTCCTTGATATCACTGAGTGGAATCTTAATACGCAGTGCTGGGCGCATTTTGGAAGCTTCTTTTGCTGCTAGATCGGCCATAGGATTTCCTGGTATGTTTGCGTGGCCCGGAATCTATACGAAGGTTATCGCCGTTTGACAGTTCTGTACGATTGTATTTATGGAGTTTGCGATCGGATGATTTGATTTCCGTTGAATGTGATGTAAAGCTGCCATGGAGTCCGTAGCTATCGTTATAATGTGATGGTAGGATTTTACCGCGTGTTCCAACGCTAGTAAGATTCCGTACAGTTCTGCGGACAGAGCGGAGAATAACGGCGGAAGTGAAGTTGAAAAGACCACATTTCGATTAAAGACCACCGCGCAATCAGCGGATTCTGCGGAACTTGAACCGTCGGAGTAGTATATCTTTTTCATTTGGGGAGATAATAATTTGTGGACGATGCAAAGTGAGAGTGCTTTTTTTGGGAGCAGTGTAAAATCGAATGCGGCGTCTTTCGAAGTCCATGGGGGAAGGATTTTTGTAGGGTTGCTTTCTATGTTGTATAAATACGATGCAGCACTCCCTAGGCATTTTTCAAAATTGAACTCGGACAGTTTTTCTTCCAAATTCAATAGTAATATCGTCGAAATTTGTATCAACAATGTTGTACATTCCTAACCTACTTCGTGTGAGACGCAGTCATGGCTACTGGTGCGGAGTTATGGAATATGATAATTCAATATATAAAAGATAGAGTTAATATTGCTCGGAAAAATAAATGCATACGCGATTAAACCATTTATTGCCGGTAACGTTTTTGGCCAATACAGTATAAAAAAAAGAAATATCAGAATCCGGGTTTGTACATTGGAAAACTTTTGTTAATGGAAGTACGGCCTGATGAAAGTTTTGTAAATTGTTGATCAAGAACCGGGTGGGGCGGGTTGTTCCCGACATGTGTTCAAAATTTTGACTTGGGGGGGTCTGACAAAAAATAATATTTCCATTATTTCGATATTCGCGCTATCTATACATTAAGGTGAAAAGTGTAAAATGTACGTCGTAAGATAGCGCAAACAGTAGATATCATTTAATCGTAATTAAAATCAATAATTTTTATATAAGCTATTAAATACAGGTATGCATATTTATGTGTGTAAACATATTACAAGATGCACGAATAACTAACTAAATTGTACAAATATATATATATATATATATATATATATATATATATATATATATATATATATATATATATATTCTTCCTAATCGGTTACCCCAAGGGCGCCATGCTCCTCTGTCGTGTACCCGTCGCACGCACTGATGTAGTGTTAATCGGCTCCAGTTTCTTATTATATCTGTCCACCTCTGCGGTGGTCGGACCTTCGGTCTGTTGCCTTGAATCTTCCCCTGTACTATTAATAGCTTCAAGTTCCGTTCACTACGTACGATATGGCCAAAATATTTTATCACTTTAATGATAGCCGTATAACCGCTGCGTTAGGGAAGCATTTGTTCATGGTATGCGGAGAAGTTTCCTCCAGCACCATATTTTGAAACTGTTAAGTCGGACTAGGCTAGTTTCATTTAAAGTCCATGTTTCCTCTTCATATAGTACTATCGAAAATATAAGCGTCTTTACTAATTTTACTTTAACATTCTTATTAATGGAGCCATCCTTCCATATTTATAAATGTACTTTCAAAAATCTACACCTTAATGAGAATATATCATTCTATCGATCTTTGTAAGCAACTGCGCTCTCTCATGCGGTCATTGAATACTGATCACCCACAAGAAACGAATAACGTTTACATATATCTGATTTATTCGGTTTCGTGTTTCCGCTTTATTACTGTGTTTTTTTTTTTACGTTAAACAATCAAGTCGGTAAGTAATCGTCTTCTTATTCAGTAAGTCTGTTCTTTATTTGAAGTCGCTGTCTTCTTCTAACAGCAGATTAGATAAGCGATGTAGATAGGACTGTACACATACCGTACTTAATTGTATTTTTGTAGTTTACGTTTTATTATCAAAATTATCGATAAACATAGATTAACTGCATAAATCGGTCGTTCGAAATATTTTAAAATCAATGTGGTCATTTAGTTCACAAAAAAAAAAAAAAATGAAGAAAATTAAACCACTACTCAGACTGTATACGCCTCAAGCGAACTGGAGTTATGAAGAAACTAAAATTTTTAATCATAATCGTGTCTGTACAATAGACAAAATGCAATCAAGCTAATGCACCGAAACCGCAGACATCTACAACCACACTTGAAAATAAATCGAAAAAATCATTTAAATGTTCTAACATTGTCAAAAATACGAGAAATAACAAAAATGCTTTCAACTTCCCCCACAGAGGAACAAGCCGTTATTTTTCCTAATGAAGAATATCTTACGGAAGTGAGTAAATATAAATATGTACCACCGTCTAAGATTAACTTCCTATCACGTATGTCTAACAACGGAATGTGATTTTATTTCGATTCAAATAAAACGACGGAAGAATTCCTCTCGAAACGTGGAGAAATAAAAATAAATAGTGCAATGATAAAGGCCCGACCGTTAATAACACCGACTAGAAAATTGTTATCTAATGTATCATCGATCATATCACAACAAATTATTGAAAAGATACTCGCGGATTAAATTAATTTGAACCCAACATCCCCCCTATGCCATTTATATTTATCCGTAGTTCTGAATTTTTCATCGCGGATACAATTTTATTCAATAATATTTGTAAATCTTGTGCCGTGTTTACTACTGTCGCCACGTCGTCTGCATATCGGATATTATTTACTACCTTTCTATTTGATGCTCTCCTTGGATTCTTGTAATATTTCCCCTATGTAGTTTTCTGCGTATAAATTAAACAGTAATGACGACATATTACATCCTTGTCTTACACCTTTATTAATTGGAATGTAATCTGTAAGACCGTATTCTGTTTTTAAAGCCGCTGTCTGTTCCTAATATATTTGTTTGATTATATTTATGTCTTGTTGGTGTATTCCAATTTTTTGTAGATATTTTATTCATTTATCATGCTTTACTGTATCATATATATATATATATATATATATATATATATATATATATATATATATATATATATATATATATATATATATATATATATATATATACATAAACATATACATGTGTATTTTTTGTCCTACATCGATGGTGACCGCTCTGTATTTAATATTAATAATTGTTGCCATTTTTGGAAATCTCACTGTTTGTGACAAATATGTAAAAACCAGCGAATACAACACTGATTATCTCTAAAATCCGCTTTAAGAGTGTTGGTATTATATAAAACCTTTATTCGTTCCAATATGCTCCTACGAGGTTTCATGTTCGATATCTAAGGCGAGCTTCAATAAATTTAAGATAGTTTTGAATAAATGTTTCAAAATGTACTCTAGTATACTAATAAAAATAAAGTTGTTCATACGCACGAAGCTTATACGCTGTTACTTAAAGATTATATCTTTTCAGATGTATACTAAGTGTTCTCAGCTTCACTACAATTGTTCGTATGAACCTTTAACTATACGTTACTACTTAAAAATTATACCCACGATGTTGCTCGCCCGTTTCGTGATTATTATGATTATTATAGATTTAAGTGAATTTTCAATTTCTCCAGTTATTTTTGGTTTATTTGGTATCATTTAATTTTGTTAACACACTTTTTTTTTAGGTTCGTACTAGGTTTAACAGTTTTTATTTATTATTATTATTATCATTATAATTAGGTTAGGATTAGTATCAAGTTTTCGAATACCAAGTGGTTATCGTTAGCGCATATATTTCGAGTATCGGGTAAAAAATCTGTTAGTTTGATATCTAGGCCATCTGTATTATAAAGTGAAAAATATGAGATGTATAAATACGTTGTAAGATAGCGCTGGCAGTAAATATCATCCGGTTGTAATTAAAAGGAGGAATTTTTAATAAACTACTAAATACAAGTATGCGTGTTTATTTTTGTGTATATATATATGTTATAATGTGCTTTTAAAAATTTAGAAGTTAATGAAAATAATGTAATATTTTATTATTTTATTGTTGAACATCTGAAAATAAATTACAGCGATATATATATATATATATATATATATATATATATATATATATATATATATATATATATATATATACATATATTGATGCACTGCTAGACGTATGTTTCTACAGTTTCTTCCACATTACAGCCTACTTGAAAGACATCGATATCGATTCAGTCCTAATGTCAAACATAAATCATTATAAACGGCCTATTTAAACTGCAAACCCTGCACTAACCGGAACTTGCTGTTGATTGAAAGGAAAATACATATATTTGTTTGTAGCCAGTTTTTTTGGATTACTAATTTGATAATTTTAAATTATTTTTATATTTTTCCGTACGTATACAACTACGTTGGAAATTTTCTTTAATTTATACTAATGTATATTATGTATGTCTGTTCATATGAGTATTTTCTAGTGCAGCTAAAGAGGCGGCTTATATGCGGCCTACTCCCGATCTTCCAATAGATCCAAAAGATATCCGCAGCATAATAAACGAACAACTCCGCGCAAAATGGAATATATTGTGGTTATCAACACCAACTACAAACAAATTACGTTCATTCAAACCTGATACTAATTTATGGCGATCTCCTCCTTCATTGACACGATTCGCCGTATGTTGCTAGGACATACGATTCTCACTTATAGTCACTTGATCAGAAGAGAATAACCACCGATTTGTTCATGCAGCGATGTTAAATTAACAATAGAACACCTTCTGCTGCACTGCCAAAAGTACAAGGCTGAACGTATTCGATATGGTCTGCCATCAGCATTGTGACGATTTTTGCAGCCAAATGCAGCCGGTCTAACAGTAGCGTGTTCCTACGTTAAATCGGCATATTTCAACAACTATAGCTTCCGTGTCCGTGCCTCTGGCCTCGTAGCAGTGCACGTAAATGTATCATCATCATCATCATAATTTAGTGTAGTGTGTGTGCAATTGTAATTTTTTTTTTCTTATGTTTATGTACATTCTCCAATGTACATTGCGAGTGTGACTGTGTTTACGGTATACACGCATGTACAGTTGTATAGGGTTTTTTATTTTTTTATTTATATTACTTTAATAATTTAATATCGTTCATCTTTGTTGCGGTTTAATTCAGCACTATTTCGAAATAGTCATTTTACGCGAACCTTATATAAAGAAATATATATATATGTGTGTGTGTGTGTGTGAGTATTAAACGAATGCACGTCTTATAATTGGCGAGGACAATGAATTTTACTTGTGGCAGGTTATATACTTATTTCATAAATATTACCGGATACGCGGTCGAATTAACCCGATACGATTTTTTTGTTTTTATCCAACTCGAAGACCAGAACCAGGAAATGAAAATTGATCCGGTTTTTATGATAATACTTTAGAAAGGACCGCTTCGTTCAACCGCGAAATATTACGCCAATCGAGAGGATAAAATAATTGCTAATTGGTTCCCGTAATTAAAATTATAAATTTAGCTTCTGTCCCGTTAGAGGTGTTCGCGGACGATTTATATCAACTTACTGATAATAAAATTACAACAAAAATAATATATAGTAATAACGATCAAATAGAATAAGTAATAATCGTGTAAAATATTAAAAATAATCGAACAGGCGTAGTTTTATTAATGAAGTATGGGGTCATTTATAAAATATTAACATTAAAGAACCATATTGTTGTATATATATATATATTTATTCCGATAATTAAGCTCTATCATTGGCTTAATGAAAATAGTTCATCTCGTGATCGTATTAATTAGGATCGTTGTAATGATTTTTAAACGACAATTTACGACGCCGTACCTAAAATCGAAATTGCATTTCTCGTACAGCATGTCTTTCTATATGATATTTGAGTACTGACAAAATTGTATATTTTCCAGTTTTAAATGGTTCAAAAAAAAAAAAAAAAATTGAAAATTATCTTGCGTCATCTAAATTTATAATATTTCTAACGTGTGCCCGAAAGGGTTAATATTTATTCGGGGTGGTCGTAGTTTAAAAATGACATAGAGTCGATGTGATAAATATTTACATCCGCCAATTTGAAAATGGGCTACAACCGGATCGTTCGGTTATTATAGAGGATGGTCTTAATTAATTTTATACCAAATAAGCGACGGATTTTTTTTATTTTATTCCTTTTTTTTTTTATAAGGCAATGCCTTGTCGGTGCAGCCATCGTGTCCTATTAGGTAGCCGGTGTCCGAAGTTCTCGGTATTTACTCATATTCGAGCGATATTGTATACGCTATTCGTTATAGACGTTCCTGGCCTTTTGCCCGTAACTTTACCCTCTTTTATATATATATATATATATATATATATATATATATATATATATATATAGTTTTTCTTTTATAAAATTATTACGTCTTATTACATGTCCTAACAGTTTTATTTACCGCTTCAAGTGGCCAAAGTATTAAGTACTTTTGTTCCGGAATTATTTTCGAAGTAAAAGTATCGCTCGTTTGCGTGAATTAGCATTTTCAATTTCGACGTCCTCTATACAGCGTATAAAATTTTAGTTCTCACAAAATTTGTTATTTTCCGGTTAACGTGAAATGTCTCAATTTTAAAAATATTTATATAAATATATCGAAAATTATCTACGATTCAACGAAGAAACGGTATTTTGTGTAATAAACTCTCGTGTACAGTCAAATTTCGAATTTTGCGTCGAAATTTTGTAATGTTCGACTGAAAATAGACGAAATCGATGCTGTATTATTGCCGGAATTTTAATTTCGACTCCGATTCAAAGGAGCTACTCCGCTGCTCGCTCGTGTTGCTACTACCGACGTACATCGAGCAGCGGCTAGAAATTACGGACGAAGTTTTAAATACTTCAAAACTTATCCATCGGAACGACGCAAAAGAATTAGTAAAAACTTTTCGGATAGTGACGAATTCAATTCTAAAGGTGCCAAGAACGGAACTATGTATCTCCGAAATAAAGTGGCTAATTCTCAACCTATCTAGGACGAGTCGTGACAGATAGGGTAAAAATTAGCCGTTGTAACTTTTAATTAATCGCTGACCACCTCGAGCGGATAATGGCGAATATTTCCATCTACCCTACCTATATAAATATATATATATATATTTATTATATATCTATTGCAACTGGACTATGACCATCTAGCAATTTTTATGGAAATGAAAAGTGGTATGTATTGAGTTCCCCGATGGAATTTTAATTAATTTATGTTAGAATCGAGGGTCCACGTTCAATTCCCTACTGTTAGCTAATAGATTTATCCCTAACGTGTTAAGCTCATTAATCCTGCTTACGTACCTTTTTAGTTGATCTACGAATTCGTCCGTGATATAGGTAATTTCAAAGTATCCACGCAAAAGTTGCATATACTTTTAGATGGAGAGACAATTATATCGACTTACTTTGGTAACTCGGGATTTTATTTACACTAATGTATTTAGCGCAGCCCCACAATGTAAGATCTCATACGTCCACACGGGTTTTATGATTGATTTATAAATTAATGATTTATTTTCGATGGTTAAGCCCGAATACTTGCCGAGTATCTAATCTAACCGTCAGAATTTCAAGTCTGATAAATAATATATATATATATATATAAATCGTACAAATTCAATATGATGTGCGCTTAATAAGAAAGTTCTATTGGAAGCAACAGGCGAATATTAAATTAAACGCGAAATACTCAGAAGAAACGAGCGGTATAAAACAAACATCTAGCGACTGGTCTGAAATTATATAAGGAAAACCAGTTCAACTATCAACAGTTATGCAATTGGCGAGGATTACAGATTTCATAACAGACGGTTTTAATCAACACGCAGAATTACTTCTCATAGATATTCAGAAAGCCTTTCATACTACATGTTTATGTAGACTTCCCACTTGCGGAGGACATTCAAAGGGCGGGTTTACATTCCACCTAAACTGCCGCGCGACAAGTTGTTGCATATCGTGGATAACTCGGCGAATTTTAGTCGTATTTTGGCAAACCTTTTTTTGTTTCGTTCCTAATCATCCCCTAATTATACCGCACTCGATGGGTAGCCCCCTAAGTTAGACTTATTAAAGGTTATTTAACAAATAGGAAATTTACGGTAAAAATAAATAATTGTAATTCTGTGGCAAGGTCTATCTTAGCTGGAAGAGTACCTCGAGGGAGTATACTTGCCCCGATCTTTTTCACTTATTTATTAATGATATAAACACCTTCAGACGGCGTTGTATTCGACGGCTACATATTGTACGTCGTATCGTACAGATACTATTTAAAGAAGGCTAAACGTAGGATTTATTAAGATCATACTTCAATAAATGTCGATAAAAACACAGTCAATATTATTTACAAAAAGTACACCTAACTCTCTAACTCCTATAATGATTAACAACATACCCGTAGAATGGAAGACTCAGATCAAATATCTCGGTGTTATTCTAGATAAAGGTCTTACCTTAAGCATATAGAACACGTTAATAAAACTCACGCATCCGTATTTAAATTATATCCTTTAATAGGAAATGCTAATACCGCAAATAAGTTCTACAAATGTATCTTAAGATCGATAATGTTGTATGCCCTATGGTCTTACGCAAGTCTAACTTATCTAAATTGCAAACCATGCGAAATAAATATTGTAGAGTAACGTCAACATGCGACTAATATATAAATTTCGAACGATAATATTTGTCTCTTTTTTAAGATTTATTAATTTCAAAACTTTCGTTTCTATACTTTAGACGGGTAGCATTCGAGAAGGATAATTTATCTTATCGCGCGCGAACTGTTTATTGTATAATCCCTCGAAAATAACGCCGAGTGTGTTAATCTATTTTGCGTATATTTTATTTTATATTTGATGTAAATTTTTATTACTTAATTCCGAGCAAACTGAACGAATAATATAAATAACGCCAGTGATAAACTTAACCGATAACCCGAGACTATTCGCTACGTTACGAAAGGTACCGAGATAAAATTATAATCCGTCCTAATTTTAAAACAATTAAAAAATAATAATATATTATAAATCCGATTCTCGGTAGAACAAATAAAATCCTATATAATTTTCCTTTAACGATAACGAAGATTAATGATCACGGTAATAATAATGATAATAATAATAGTCTAACGGCGGAGTGTTTAACTAACTTCAGAAAAATCCTTCATAATCCGTCGGAACTTATTAAATATTCGAGTATCGCACTTTTATAGTCCAAAATTTAAGCTTGTAAAATAAAATTATCTCGTGTTTAACATCATATTTTAGCACTTACGCCAACATGCAGAAACGCACACGTAAATATATATATTATGTTAGAAGGTTGCTGATATCACAAATATTACAAACCTCGAAAAATCTAAGATTCAACACACACACACACACGTAACACTTGGAAGCTAAACCCTATTTACTATTTACAAGGTGTCCTCCGAAATCGGTGTATCCTTGTTAACGGCGCCTGTATTTCTCGATCCAAACGATCAAAATACTTAGGGAGGATTACACTTGGTCGACTAACCACCACCAGCCACATAAACCGGGCTATAGATAGCGCATACAAAAGCATCCGGACGCTTTCCACTATATTGCGTCGGGGGGATCGTATAAACATATATATATATATATGTATATTTTTTTTGTTGCAATCTGCATTTAATAAGCAGCAGTGATGTTATTATCAAAAATCAAAATAAGGACAGGATCCCAACGGGTGCTGATCCTATTTATCGATGATTACTTTTACGTTAATTTAATCATTAGGACCGATGTTGAAGCTGGAGAGGATGGAATCTGCGTATTCAATTTAATTATAAATTTTTCACGCAAAATTAGTTCATTATTACCGTTTCTTGTGGATAATTTTCATATTTATATAAATATTTTTTAAATCGAGACATTTCACGTCAATCGGTACGAAATATCGCCAGCACTAAAATTTCCTGTACCAATTATCGAAGTTGCTTCATACCACTATCAATTCGGCCGAGATTAACATACACGTCTTCAGTTAGGGGTTTCAATCTCGGACGGTACTTACAGAAGGCTACAACAAAACTGGTTACATTAAATACTCGTAGGTACCGGCATAAAAAAAAAAACAAAAATCAAACTTGGACACTTAAACCTTCCAGATTTTCACTCGTTCGTTAATAAATTTTCAGTGTAAAACTTTATTAATTTAATTAAAGTTTTTACCTATTCATCGCCGACTGAGCATCGTTTACTCTAAATTCGTTATTGTAATCTTATTTAATAATTTTACGTCGTAATTCAAATAAAATCATCGAACGATTGAACAAGTGGAAAATTGTAATAAATGAAAAACCAGTCGCATTATCTTTAAATAGAAGAAAATCGTACGTAATAAATACCGTATTAAACAACAAGCAAATACACGCACACTCGTCCGTAAAATATCTTGTAGTACACCTAGATGAAAAACGCTATAGCTTCCGTATTAAGACCAAAGTAACGGAACTTAATAAACAAAGCAACTATATCGGTTACTTGGACGGCGCTCTCAATTACAGATTGGAAACAAAGTGTTGATATATCGCACGGTGCTAAAACCAATACGGTTGTACGCAGTCGAACTATGGGGATGTCCAAAAGTAATCAGAATACAACGCTATAAAAAAAAAAACAAGATGCCGAGGTCGCTGGTGGGAGCACCGTGGTATGTATCAAACCATGCACACTACATCAAGATCTATAAAAGTCTCAAGTACGTTACAGAAGAAATAGAGCTGTCGTCAATCACTCGTCGAGATTGGAAAAACATGAAACGCTCTTGCACTGAACCTTCTACAACAATCAGTAGGTCGCGAGAGATTGAGAAACGTTATTGATTTTAACAATAAATAAAATCGAGATCGTGCTGATAAATCTTCATCCTGTCATCATTAATATCTAGTAAATTATACTGGTCAGTTCTAGATATTGAGATAAAAAATAAAATAAATAAAAAAAATACGTGATTTTCCCGTTATATAATTTAATATTTATTCTCTAATTATGTTAATTTTTTATATCAGTTGCTGTGGCTTTTACCAAACTACGAATGCTATATGTCGTTTTCTCTACGTAAATAAATCTTTTTTTTCTCTGTTATTGTATGTATGTATATCACGATCGCGATAAGCATTTATTCATCCACTCCCGGATGAAGGCTTTCACCAACGTCTTCCGTACACTTCTGTTCTGCGCTTTAACCAATTTTTTTCAGATACCTTTCGTATATAATTGCGTCACCGCGTTATTGGCCTTCCCTGTTTCCTTTTTCTGTCCATTCGTCACCACTGTATAAGATCCGCTTTGACCGTCTATCTAATTCCATTTTATTACAGCCATCTACTTCACTGCATCATGCAACCGTGTTTGCTTACGTATCCGTGTATTCTTTTCATTGATCCGATAATCTTTTACACATACATATACGTGCATAAATATATATGTTTTAAAGCACGTCCATTCGAGATATAGTAAAATAACTCCAAGACCAATATGAGGGTTCTACGCACAGCCTTATCACCTCGGTTTCTACAATAATTTTACTTATATTATATTATATTAATTAGAATGAAATAATATTAAAGGTGATAAATAAACGAATAAATTAACAGATAAACAGCTATACGATAATTAACCTGACAGTAGGGATAAAATGAATCTTCTAATTTTCCCGGCCAGCACGGCGCATTAGGCTTTATTTTCCCCAACATGAGGTTAAGGAAAGGTCGTAACAGTTAAGACCATAATTGGCAACCGGATATGACACCAAAAATTGGTCAAAGAAAGCGCGAAATAGAAATAAGTGGAAGACGTTGGTTCATTCAGAAATGGACAGAAAAATGCTTACTGCGATACTATTTATTATTCAACACTCTATAAAAAATATATTTTCTTCGTTTTTTAAATTATTCTTGTTTTGTAAGTTTCCCTTGTACAACATTTTAATTTTTAATTAATATTTTATTTAATAAATCTTATTGACATGACTAGGCTGTGCATTTGCAGCTGTATTGATATTGTTTCTCAAATTTTTGGTCGGTGTTACATTGTCATCGTAAAAACTTAAATTTTATAATTAAACTCTTAAGCTATACTTTCATTATTTACAATAGATCGAAGTTTTCATATATATAATATATATATATATATATATATATATGTGTGTGTGTGTGTGTGTGTGTGTGTGTGTGTGTGTGTGTGTATTGTCTAAAATATGAATACAAAAAATTGTAAGAAAAAGCATTAATGAGGATAAGTTATGGCGTGTGATTTTTACCAACACACAATTTGTTTCGAACAGAAATGTAGTCAGAAAAGTACTGAAATTTTTGAGATGGAATATGTAAAATATTTTAGTACGTAACTGGAACAAGCGTGATTAGCTTACTCGACTATTTAAAATAATACTCATATGTAAAATACAAAATTCGAGTATACTTTTACATTATTTTTATACAAATTTCGTAATGTCTTTAATACGTTTGACAGCTTAATCATAGTAGTATGTGATAAATATTGATGGTAATGTTCAAGTCATGCACTAGAATCATGAACAGTTAAATTTGGGTCAAAAGTTGGTAAAGTGTAGGTGAAGGAGAAAGTGAGAAATATTTGTATTTAAACCGACAAAATTAATCAAATGTCTTCATCGTTTTTCTGTCTTTTCAATCGTCTGTGTTGTTCCGAAGAATACTATGTAATTAGCAGTCTATAGACTGGTAACGACTACATATTATATATATATATATATATATATATATATATATATATATATATATATATATATATATATATACTCAGGAAAGTTACTGTTTCTTAAGAGTTCATTATACTTAATTTTAAGTACGATGTATGTATAAATATGAAGTGTTGATAACGTACGTGGTTTCAGTATATGCGTGTGCGTGGTTGAACTATATGTTTTAATATGACGAAATGGTCGTAACGTAATACAGCAGATTGATCGAATATTCGACAGTAGGTTAAAATTTTTTGCTCGCCTAAATTACGTCATGTCATTTCCTTATATTTAACCGTAACTCGAATCAATCTATATAGAATCATCCGTCATATTTCTTTAGTTTAGGCTGTGTCAGTTTGAATGTTCAGAAAGGAGTAATGTTTAAAAAACGAAACGGATTATATTAAATATATTCCCGAATTGTATATTTCTACTTTCGTATATATTCGAGAAATCGCTTGAAAAATCGTGACCTAAAATTCCGACGCTCGCGCTAAACGTTCGATTTTTCGGACGCTCGAAAATGGTATTAGGGAGATTACGAGAATAAAAGTATAAATATAATCAAACACACAAGCATAGACGGCTCTAAGGTTGGTGCTGGACAAAATTATACGTATGGCTAATTAGACAGGCAGTGATTTATTTCACTTGAAAAGCACTGCACATTCTCCGAGTCGAACTTGGGACGAGTCCCTTTATGTTTATATCGCCGACCCGTTCCTTCCAAAAATCTAGACAGCTTTCCAGTCACATGATCTCGTGACGCAATTGAGGAGTTGCGGAGTTTTCGAAAACCACGCTGGTAATCAACGACAATTATCATTCTGTGAGGCAGATCGGAAAAGAATTCCGTATTGTACGTGAAGTGCTCCGTCGAAACGAAATAGGTTCAAACGTGTGTAGCACTCAAAACGGACAAGCCTTAGACACACGCGTAATTACTACCTTTATGAACTGGGATTCATCGAAACAATCTTTCCAAGCCTCCATGGAGGACTCATTATCTTCATCCAGTAGGAAAGCCTCCACTAAGACTAGTTAAGAAAACGTTGTTCATCCACAAGTAATCCTATAATTTGAAACATCGACAAGTGGGAGCACCGGAACAAGTACCACTTCTAAACGATGCACGCTGATTACGCTTTCGGACACGATGTTTACTGCGTCACGACTAACTATCGATGATTCTCACATCGTTATATAATTCAAGGTCCTGGGAGCATCACAAACATTTATAACGTTCGACGTTTTGGTATGAACTCCTATTCCTTTTTCATTTATCCAGTAAACGTTTTCTGTCAGAGCGATTCGTGTAAAAAAAAAATCACATTAACTATCTCTATTTTTAACGACAACAAACTGAATGCCTCCCTTTTTTTTCTCTCTACGTTGTACCGACAATTACATGTCACAACCAACGGCGATGAATAAAAAAAGTAGTAAGGATAAGAAGAGGCGAGGAAGGGAAAAAGAAGAAATATATACGACTAATATCTCCAGTGAGATAAGTTTTAAGAAAAAAAAGTACAACGAGTCTATTAAGTAGTGCTATTTGGCAAAAAAAATTAACTATTTGTTCAAGTGATCGGCAAGGCATCACGACACCATTTCCTTGAATGGCTTTGGAGGGTTAGGCCGAGCGTATACATTCGATTGATATTTGGATTTGAGCTAAACTGTAGCTTATCGAAAAATTTTTGATGTACATACACATCGTAGACATACGGTATTTGTAAATCGGAATGAAGCGTCAGGTTTCAGACACATTTCGGAGCACATGCGATGGTACGCAATATCTTCGACTGCTGTTGCTGAATAAGATTACTTGTGCTTCCGTATAATTCTATACCATATAATCCAGATTTGCGCCACGATTAAAATACAAATATCGGTAAAACACCAATCAAAAATATTACGTTTTATAATAACGGAAATTATTATGCCTCGCTGTAATCAATACGCTGGAACCGTTATATTTAAAATTTCCATCAAAATTGTACAATAAATTATAAACAATTAATTCGATCGAAATTAATTTATCCGAAATAAATGTATAAAATAATATATCATCGCGTAACAAAACTTGGATAGTCCTAATAATTTCACGAATACACGATGATAAATATTTGCCTTATCGATAGCAGCACCGAGTATCTACCGTTTTGTTAGTTTGTTAGGAAAACATTGTGAAATTTCGAATAATGTACAAAATATATTAAAATAATTTTTTTTTTCTGTAATTTAACGTCATTTAACAACTGTAGTAAGTATACATTACGAATTTAAAAGTGATACCTCCATTATTATCGCAGAATAAGTCGTTTTTGTTTTGGATAGCTGAAGTTAATATCAATATAAATATATATATATATACACACATACACGCACACATATATATATATATATATATATATATATATATATATATATATATATATATCGCGGAGCATAGTTGTTAATCGACTGTCAACTGACATCAAATCGTTATAAAGCTTTTTGTAATTACCTATTTTTTAATTATCGTGGAAAAGGCAGTGGCACCCCCATTATAACACCATGTGCGCGCGTATTTGAGTATAGTGCCCTAAATAGCCCATTTTGTACGTAAAATAAACGTAGAATGGCTGGTCGCTATGTTCGGCAACGAACAACTAAGATCACAATGATGATTAGGTATCGCAAGGAGGTACCTGTTATCGAAACTGTTTATCGCTGTATTAGAATCTATATTCAGAAGAATAGATTTGTATAAAGATTGATGGAGAATATCTTAATCATCTTAGATTTTCAGATGATGTAGTGACACTAAGCACCAATGCTGAAGAAAGGCACGATAACGGAATTAAATACATATACGAATAAAATAGGATTAGAAATAAATTTACAAAAAACAAAAGTAACGTCAAATACGAAAAAGAAACTACGAATAAAAATTCGTGGCATAGATATCGAAACAGTAAATGAATACACGCATACGTCGGACGAAGAATTACGACAGATGTACGTTAACGCTGGCAGAAATAAATCGCAGAATTATCATGGGTAGCCTTTGGAAAACTAAACAGCTTATTCGGAAACGAATGATTAGCGATATGAAAAGGAAATTATATAATCAACGTGTTTACCGACTCTAATATATGGCCCGTTTAAAAAAAAAAAAGAAAAAAAAAGAATTAAAGAAGATAAGGAAGAAACAAGTAGCGCGAGAAAGACTAATATTGAATAACATAAAACTATCTGACCGAAAGCAAAATCATGGACTCTAAATGATAGATAACATAAAACGGGTGTTATGGTGGTCAATTGATAAGAAAAGAAACTGGGTAGACAGTCAAAAAGTTTCGAAGGAAATAATTGGATAAGAATAGCTCGAGATCGTAATAATCGGAAACAATTGGGGAAATCCTACGTGCAGCAGTGGACCTGATGATGAAGATTATATATTTTATATATATATATATATATATATATATATATGTTATGTGTATACATATATTTAGTGAGAGAATAGGTTATGTTGGAATACAATCAATACTTACCGACTGTGGGTAAAATATGAAAAATATCGATCAACAGTAAACATATCAGAATGGTCCTCTTGTTGCTTGATCGTTTTTTCAATATAACATTAACTAATCCGGTAACTGTTGTCATTCGACCGGAAGCTTTAGACGTTCCACAAACGCTCGCAGAATTACGCGTATTCAACTTTCCGTTACAAACGTCGAAATTAATACTTTTATTATTATTATTATTATTATTATTATTATTATTATTATTATTATTGTTATTATTATTAATACGATTATTTGACGGTCCTATCCACGCCAGACCGCTAATTACCGCTACCGCTCCTAAGGCTAAACATACGATAAACCCGCCGACAAAACCGATCGACGTATTCAAATAACCGGACAGAGCAGCTCCGAACGGTAAACAGACGAAATAAAGCGATACGATCAAACCGATGCGAAACGATCGATCGTTTAAATCGGTAATATCGCTAACGTACAATTGACTACCTAATATAACGCATATTTTACCGCCGCTTAAACCTTGTATCAACGCACCGGCGATTACTGTTATCATCGGATCCCACGACCAAAAATAAGCGTTAACGCAACATACGGCCGAATGTAATATCTGACCGATTATCGGCACGAATATCATATGACGACGTTCCGGTCCGCGACGACGTTCGCTCCGAACGGACGCCGTCATCGTAAACGCGACCGCTAGCGACGATACGAGCGTATTACGCCAAGCGTTTACGCCGGATACGAATTCTTGACCGAGTTTTTCGTTATCGCACGGCACACGTAAATCCGACGGTTCGACCGACGAACGGTCTAGACGGCATTTTTTCTGCAGTAACATGTTCGTCTCGAAAAACGTCAATAATTCGCTAATCAAATAATAGACGACTAAAGTCGGTTCGACCGTTTTAGCCTTCCAGATGGCGACCCATCTAGACGAGCAGAATATTTGGCGAAAAATACGGTACGTGCCCATTTTTCGTTTATTATTATTTATAATAATAATAATAATACTTATTATATCGTCTCGTTAATAGTCGAATTAAGAACGTGGCTGTCGAGTAGTTTACGGTCGTCGTGCTGCTGGAGTGGTCACGGCGATCGTTAACGACGCCGGTGTTAATAATGTTATTATTACGTTTACGAGACGTTTATTTTCTTCGAAAAATCATAAATTAATTTTAATCAAAAAATAAACACACGAATTACGAGAAAGCGATATATATTTATATATATATATATTTATTTATTCGATTCTGCTTCTCGCGTTATGTTGCCGGCGCGTAGAAAATCAATTATAAGAAATAAAGTTCGAAGAAATCAAAGTTTAATTACATTCGATTATTCTTATTGCAATTATTATTAACTTAATTATTATTCTTATAATTAACGTTATCATAGTAATTATTATTATGATTAATTTAAATTATTTTTCCTATGTTCATTATTAATTTAATTGTTAATATTATTATTATTAATTGAAATTATTATTATTATCATTATAACTTTTCCGCGCGTACGATTTATTATACTGTACCCACGATTCGTGCAGGCATTACCGATTAAGAAGTTACCTTAATGTACTTTTTGTATATAAAACGGACTCAATAAACTTTTATTTGATTCGGAAAAAAAAAATTGATTTAATTATTTGAATTATTATTAAATACAAATATCGTCGCTACGATTTTTAACTTATTAAAGGAACTTTTTTTTATAATGAAAGTAACTATTTCCTGGAGCTAGTTAAGTAACTTACTATATCGATGAATTTAAATATATATCATAGGATTTACACGATTTTGAAAAAAAAAACAACGAATTTTGTTCAGACGAACGTTGAAGAAACCTTCTCCTCCGGTTATTAAACGAGATAAAAGAAGCGATTAGTAATGAAGAACTTTCGACCTGATTTTCGGATTACGCATTAATAGCATTTAAGTTGCATATATTAGTACGTATACCACGCCCACACTTAAGACGATCTCGGGGTGCGTGGAAACAGTTTCAGTAATACGCCCACGAGATTGCTAATCGACACATTCGTTAACGAAATAATAGCTATATAATTCAACAATATTTTATTTATATTTTTTCTTTATTTATTTGCTGTTTTTTTTTTTTATTTAAATTTTTACCTGTAATTTTTAAATAGAATAAGATTATATATATATATATATATATATATATATATATATATATATATATATATATATATATATATATAATGTAATATAATTTTTCTTATTTTATTTATTGCCTAGATATAAATTTTGTGTAATCGATAGTTTTACAATGTAAACAATTATGTAATGCTTCGATTTCATTCGTTTTTCGTCTTGTTTCATTTTAACGTAGTCTCGTAGAATTAGATTGTAAAATAGGAAGAAAAGGTCGAATCCAAATTATCGATATTATTGTCGTTATCGTATTTGTCGATCCGGTTAGTAAGAACGGACTTATTTTATTCTCTTCGAATTTATGCGAGAACAACAAACTGACGCTAACAACTTAAAATATATTATATACGAATTAACCTCGCAGAATTAATAAGTTGGGTTTACCAGTTCATTCGGGAATTTTAGGTAATGAAAATGCAAGCAGCTAACTCGAGGGAAACCTGAAAATAGTTAAAGCCACTTAACTGATTTACACGCAACCATCAAACAGAAAATCACAGCATTGTATCAGAACTACTACACATTGCACATAACTAAATTACGCCTAGGGCATACACTGATCACGTCTCGACGTCTATTGAACGTAGATCCTGCACTTGTTTGCTCAACGTGTAACAACCAACTAAGCTTACAGCACATATTACTAGAGTGCAAAAATTACAAACTAACGGATCATAAAATAGACACCCTACTACTACTACAGGATAATACATCGAATACTTGTTAAAATTTATTACAACTACCGCAGGGATGATTAACGCAATATAAACTGAACAATAGACGCAAATTATCTTAGCAATCGAGCGTCTATAAATAAAAGAAGATTAAAGAAAAACATATTTTCCTTTCTTCCCATTAGCTCTTTCTTGCTATCGTCCGTTCACTTTTGCCCACTTCGATGATCTTTGATTTTTTTAAATCCGACAAATTTTTTTATTTTATTTCTAAATTCCGTTATTCATCCGTTAAAATTTGCACTTCATTGAGCTCTAAACTACTTTGAGCTGGTTTTGAACCTATTGAAACGGCGAGAGATTCCTTTTGTTATATCGCTCATTCTCTGGATACGCGCGTAAAATGCCAATCTTCTTTTACTTAATAAATCATTCCGACAGGTATAGCGCTTCAACGAGCGGATCGTCAATATACTGGCCTGCTAGAAAAATTCCAAACTTGCTAGATTTTTCTATAGGCAAAAGCTCGGCCTCAAACTACATTCTAACAGAATCAGAGTTTGGTCTTTTATCTGACCAAGCTTAGGATTTTAATAAACTATAGACGGCTTATTGTAGATATTTCTAAACCATTATAATAATTTGTCTTCGTCATATCTAGATGAAAGGTACTATCAAATCGAATATGGTGATGAATTATGCAACGTATATCCGATAAAAGCAAGCGTTAAGTGGGTCATTACTGTATCTTATACAGCTGATATACCTGTTGATGATTATATCTTTAATAGCGACTTTTGCTGATGATACTCTTCGGTTCAGATATAAGCCAAATAAAAGCAAATCATAACGTGCAAAGAGCGGTAGATAAAAAAATTATGTTATAAAGCGAGAAATGGCGAATTAAAATAAATTCGCGCTTACAATATTCTCAAATCGTCATACATAGAGCCGTTAAACATCGAAACAGATAAGATTGTACCATTTAAAAAACAAAAAAGTGTTAAATACCTAGGCTTGTACTTAGATCAAAACATAAGCATATTAATATAAAAAGGGCTGAAAAAAAGCTGTATCGGTTAATAGATATTCCAACTTACCTTAAAGAACAAACTACTATTATACAACCGAATACTCGCTCCAGTGTGGAGGTATGGATGCGAATTACGGGGCTGCAGTAAAAAAAAACCGGTATAATGAAAATACAAAAATGTCAAAATATTACTCTTAATCGTCAGTGCTCCGTGGTAAGGAACAAATCTATACACGATGACCTTGGCACGGGGTATGACGTAATTATAAAGAGAACGATCAAACAACAGGAGCGGTTATATGTAGTCACGCTAACTGGTCTGCAATTAACTTATTATTGGATAATTCGCCACAGATACAAATTCGCCGGCTGAGGAGAACGTTAGACCCGACGCGGGAATGAAAATTATGTAAATTACTAATTAAAACATAACATATTAAATATAGGGACTAGTCATAATATCATGATATTTCGCTATACTGATGGCCCATTGGCTAGGAATAGATTAAAAAAGGAAAAAATTACTAATTAAAACATAACATATTAAATATAGGGACTAGTCATAATGTCATGATATTTCGCTATACTGATGGCCCATTGGCTAGGAATAGGTTAAAAAAAAGGAAAATATTCCCTTCGATATTCTAATACGTAAATAAAAACTTATTACGCGTACTAAGGACCTACTGCCCCACTCCAGTCTAATTTTCGATCGCTAATATTACAATCGGTGGCGTAGTTGTTAAAGAACGAATCGTTTGAATCAACAAATAATTCACTCTCTCTCTCTCTCATTACGTTATAATAAAATTTTCCAGCAATATTAATCATTCGATGACACTATGGTTCTCGAAAGGTCAACTAGTTAATTCGATTCGTTGTATAAGCGTGTATCTAGGATTATTAATAACAACGAAAGCCATCGTGGTAATAATAATTATTATATTAACGATAATAATAGTAATCGAAATAGAAATTCCGGACCTGGAAGAAGGGGGTATGAAGACGTTTCAACTTTTTTTTTTTTTTGGCTAATTCCAAGATAGAAAATAATAAAAATAATCATAACGATGGTAATAATAACAATAATTATAATAATAATAATAAAATATAATAATTTAAAATTATCTAAATCAGTTTTAGCAGTATATATACATACGTTGTAGCGTTATAATACAACAAGCGGTTCATTTTTTTTTTTTCAAATTCCTCCCGTAAAAGTTGAATTAATCCGAATAATTGTCCAGTTTCAAGACGCACTAAGACGAGACAATCCTCCGTTGTTCTTGGTTGCAAACCTAACCTAATGATAGCTTATCCATCATCTCCTCTAGTTTATTTTCCTATACCCGAATAAAAGACCACCTCTTATTCGCTCTGCATCGTATATTTCTATTTTTAATTACGAGTATTTCAACTCCCGCCAGCTTTAACCCGATAGCGTTTCAACAGCACGCTTCTTTCTTTATATCCAGATGGAAACCGGTATTTCACGATAATAACTATCGCATAGCGTTTTGTTAACATATTTTATCGGCGCATTCCGTCCGTTAGTGTAACATAAATAACGTTAAGAATCCCGATGTAAGACGCGTATTTTTCTTTTCCACAGTTAATATAACACGGCAGAACACGAAAACTTTACGGGATGTTGAAGAGTACTACGTTCTTTTTGCCTTCGAGTTAAAGCTGAACAGAAATTTTCGGAATAGGATTTCCGATGTCTTAAATTTTTCGGTCATATTGTAAGACGAAACGGCATAGAGAAGCAAATTATTGGATGCATAATAGAAAGTAACCAGATCACCAACACGTTACACGGACTGTATCAAACGGATAACAAAATTACAGTTCATGGAGATTATTATGCGTAAAGCTGATGATCGGCAATTGACACAGTCAGTTCATTGCGATAGTCGAGATATGTGAAATCATAGGACTATTATTTATTTAGACGTACGGTATTAATTGCCGAAGAAGTTGTTATAGTCGTCTATTGCTGGACATCTATTAAGAGAACTAATATGTTTTCGATTTGTACAGAAAACGCGCTGACCGAACGAATCGCTGCTATAAGAGGATGGTGCGCATTGTGTTCCTCTCGCCACAGATTGCATCAATAGAGAATGATGAGGAATTAACGGAGTTGTTATTTATAAAAAGATATGAAAGACGTTAATGGAAGAATAAACGAAACTCTCATTCAGAAAAAAAGTATGTGTATATATATATATATATATATATATATATATATATATATATATATATATGTATATATGTATATTTATAATATATATATATCCATCCGTTATTTCGCTCGCTCGCTCGTTTTGCGGGTTAACTACCCATATAGACCGCACCAATAGAAGTTTCGCTTAAAAATGAAAACTAAAAATCCATTTCCCGAATAAATGTATCCTCTAATTATGTCCATATTCTTCACGGTCCTATGCAATTCCATCCTACTAACCCAGCGTATTCTACTTGGTCGTCTTTGTAACCAACTACCTCTTCTTTTTCTATAACATATCTTAATACATTCATCTCCGGCTCCATACTAGTTTTATACTAGTTTCTCCTTTCGATCGAAATTAACCGACAGAATTTTTAGAATTTTTAACATTTTAAAATTTTCTTTTCATACATTTTTCTTTTCTAATTTTTACTTGCGAACCGTAATTCGGAAATAATGTGATCTTATCGAATATATTTATTTTCAATACGGACGACTATAAAATATAACTTTTCATTGAAAAAAAAAAAAATGCTTTTTCATAGTTTGTACCGCTTTTTGTAAACGTTCAATAGCTGTTCTCGTTTCTATATCGAAGTATTAGAAACTAGAAAAAAAACAAGTTCAACTCACCCAGTAACGAACAGACTACCAAAGGATCTAGAATAGACGTACATAACAAGACGATTCGTCGATGTCCGGGTCGTTTCTTCCATAATATAGCGAACGATTGTAACACTTGTCGAGGGCTAATCGCTTGTAACGCGTCCATTTTCGGTTTAACATCGTCGTCTAAAGGCGGTCTAATTATTTTCCGCAAACCGATTAATAAACCGAGTGACGCTAATAGGGCGCAGAATAAATAGGCTTTGGTAAATCCGAGATAGATATTCAAGTAACCGGATAAACCGCTACCGATCGGCGCGCAGATATAACCGAGCGAAACTAGAAATCCCAGTCGCATAGTTCGTTCCTTCAGGCCGGTAATACTGCTAATGTATAAATGCGAACCTAACATTATCGCTAACAAACCGCCGCTAAAACCGGGTATAAGCGGCGTACCGATGGCTAACGCGTTCGGATGCCACGTCCAAAAGTAAGCGTTCGTCGCTCCGAAAATGGCCTGCAATAATTGCGCCGCTACCGGAGCGTAAATTAAATGCCGACGTTCTCGACGACTATTATCGCTCCATACCGAAGCTAATATAACGACGACGATTTCGATGTAAAATCGTAAACTATTCCGCCACGAATTTACGAAACTCGTATACAGTTGACCGGATCGTTCGTCGTCGCAATCTACGTCTATTCGTAAATCCGGTTCGACGGTCCGATTAAAACGACACGATTTTTGTAGCAGCATATTATTATCGAGAAACGTAATAAAATCGGCCGCTATATAGTATAAAGCCACGGTCGGTTCTAAAGTGGTCGAACTCCATACTGTCGATATAAATCGTAGAATCGGCTGCAGTATCATTTTATATCGATTAAATATTATCAAATTATCGAGTAATCTACTGTTATTATTAAATGAAAATCGGTTAAGTTATTAATATTATTGTCGTTAATAAACGAGTTATTATTAAATTTATTAATATTTTCAATTATATTATTTATTACGATTACTACTATTTTTATCTATATTATTATTATCGATTAATGTGTTATTATTATTTTTGACATTATTTATATCATTAATATAAAAATATTATTATCGATTTTATTATTATTATTATTATTATTAATAATGTTATCGATTAACGTGTTATTATTATTCGTATTCAGATTATTATCAGCGTTGGATATTATTCTCTCGATATTAGTATTATCCTTTATATTTATATTTTCTTTATTATTATATTTAAATCGTGATATTAATGTTATTGTTTCGCTATTGATATTTTTATTTAAATTAGTTAAAGGCAATTATTATTTATTATAATTATTAATTTCCATATGATTATTATTATTAATACGTCAGTAGTATATGGTATTACGAATTAAATATAACGCTTAGCGGATAAAGTGACGAATATCCAACGAAAGTTGAAATATTTAAAGCGATCCGTGACACACTTTTATTCGAACGATTATGGAAACATTGTAAAATTACAACTGAAAATATTTCGAAGAGAAAATCCTTAAAAATAGGAAATAATCAATAAAACAATAAAATAAATGGCAAACACAGAATAACAACGCAAAACGGTATAACTTAATCTAAGGAACCAGTGAGAGGAAAATAAATAGTAGAAAAAACAAGTTTGACAATTATTGATAAAAAAGTTGAGGAGTGGTTTTTCTTTTTTGGGTCAAGGTTAAATTTAAGCATTTCATCTAAGACACCGTGTTTATATATATATATATATATATATATATATATATATATATATATATATATATATATATATATATATATATATATATATATATATTTATATATATACATATATTTATATATATATATATATTAAGCATATATTATTTTTATACAAATACATTGAAGCGAGAACCACTACTGTGGCAACGGTGACCAAATATGGCACGGCATTCTTGAATTACGTGAACGTAACACCAGCATCACTTTCGTCTGGATTCCGAGTCGTCGAGGGATAATAGACCACGGTGAGATACACATTGTGGCACACGGGGCCTATACCCAAGTTAACTAGTTGATAACGCTAAGTGAAGACGATGCAAAATATTATAGCCGGAAACTCCTGGACTCATGGAACCGGTCCTTCCATATTCGGACAATTATACTAGGTAATATGAAGAAGGATTTAGCAATTCGGCATTTAAAAATTCGTAAAATCCGTTCACCGGGCTGGAGACAGCTGTTAATGTAGGATATATATTGACTACACGTTGCTGGTTACGCACTCGTATCTACTGAGTGTTCAACCACCGCGCCGATATGTGAACTATGCTGTACACCACTAACGGGCTATCGTATTTTTGTAATCTTCCAGAAATATACTCGATATCCTTACCATCTGTTGAAAACAGGTATCCCGGCCTTCTGACCAACTTTATAATAATAATAAAATTTATAATTTTCTTTAAGTAATTGATGATTCGAGTAATGAAATTAGAAAAAACGCGAACCAAATTCATTGATTATTGCACAAAACGGAATACACTCGTCACCGATTTCGGAAGCTAACTGATGAGAAAGAAGAAGATTTTAAGTGTTAAAGGAAGGAGTGCGGGGTTCAACATCGTGGTCTCGTCTCACCAGCTACTCGGATGATGTCTATTTAAAAGTCAAGTTAGCAAAAATGTACTCGTATGCTGTTAAAAACGCTTCCGAAAGATCTGTGTTTAAGAAAAACAAGAAACGCTGAAACTTTTTGGATTTGGCTGTAAATTACATTTTTCCATATATGCACTTATTATGCATCTGACATTCGCTAATTATCTTGCACTACAACTACAATATCATCAGCGTATAGGGCACCATTCAATATGTTTGGGTAATCTTGAAGGTATACATTTAAAAAGAAATGGGCCTAAAACGCAACCCTAAGGTAAATCATTGTTTATGCTCCACCATCCGTCAACTATTTTTATCCACCACGAAAGAAACGATCAGCCAACATTCTATTCGTGAAATTTATAATCTTGGAGCGAGGTTCTGACAACTTAGTCAGCGATATGTATCATATGAGGCTGTAATGTCTAAGAAAACAACCGCTGATTTTAGATTTTTCTAAAAATTATTATCGATAAATCAGGTTTACAATATCTGTTAATACGAAAATTGGCTTGCTCGGCAGCTATTTTCAATTGCTGTTGATATTCTGTTGTATTGGTTCAACAATTTTATACGGGACAGATAATAGGAATATCGTCCGGTGTTCCGCCAGATCGATTTTTTCTTAGCTTTTTAATAGCAATTATATACCTTTGCTTTTGAAATCCCTGGGCAATTGGCCGTCATCTTGTATTTCATTATAAACAGTAGTAATAATGAACCCTTTTGCCGTTTCTTCCATATTCTTCATAAAATTTTGGATAGATTCCGTCTCCAGCGTCCTTACCACTCTTGATGGATTTTAATGCAGATTCTGACTCATTAATTTCGACGTTTTTTGAGGTATTATGCGTTATTAGGAATCTTTTGAAATCTGATGATACTAACTTATCCATCTTGAATTTACTTAATTGCAGAGTCTCGTAGCTGTCCTGACGGGTTGTAATAGCGCCAGAATTTTGCGAATGTTTACCGGATCTGTCCTTAATATTCGAAGAAGATTCTACCCCTTCCGACTACTACTTGTGAAGTCGATGTTTTCAACTATATTGATCCATTTTTTGTCGTTTTTCGCTAATCAGTTTTGTAAGTAGTAATTCTGCAGTTCCCCTTTCTTACGTATATCTGAACAGTGTAGCAACTATTCGCATAATCTGGAATATATTGTTTTCTAAAACCACAAGGTATCGAGCTGCATTTTTAATAAGCGCGAACGAATTAACTGTAATGTTTAAGAGAGGGGTAATATTTTTAAACGGATTTTCCGTATGATCCCTGAACGTATCCCAATCTTGAAATATCACCGTTTTTTTTGGAACTGAATTTATCACCGGTATGATAGGCTATTAACATAATTGTGAGATGTTGGCTGCGTGGAAAAGCATCGAGTATATTATCCTTTGAGGTTTATCAAAACAGTTTTTCCTGTGTCGTTTGTAGAAACAACACACAAATCTGGTGTATATGACTTATTCCATCTTGCAGATCTAAAAGTTCCATTGTCTTTTGCATTGCACATCAGTTGAAGATTGTTTAACTCTATCCAGTTATTAAGCATCTTTATGTTTTCGCCTTCACATCGGCATATCCCCAATTTGTTGAGTGGCTATTGAAATCACCAATATAGATCGAAGGGTGATTAAATATTAGAACCAGTTTGGTTTCCACTTAACAATGGGGATTTATAAACATTCGTTTTAGTCGTGTTCGATATTTTAATTACAACGAAAAATATGTCGGTCTGACGTTTGAATTATCCTCGTGATTGGTTTAAGGTCATTACGGACGTACGTTGCTATACCCTAGTTTCTATGTGGTACATGTGAAGCTATTTTGTCTATTCGCGCTAGATCCTCATCAGGGATGGCGTGAGCATCTTGCAACTTACATTCTTGTATTATCTGCGCAATACAATATAGACCTTCGCCGTTTAAATTGTTATTTTAAAATTTCCTTTACATATTGAGAGTTTTTAATTTAATGTCATTATCATCGTAGCGATAAGATCGTAATTTTTAAAAGGAAACTCTCTGTTGCCTAATATAACAGAAGGCGTGCTTTCATTTATCCGCGAAAGATTTTGCAAACTGCTATATTTAACTTATTGTTTAGTATAGCTCATTCCGTATATCGAGAATGTATCATCATCATAATCTTTGTCGATACCTTCAGCGGTGCGTTTAGACCGGTATTTGTGTGTTGTGCATTAACTTCTCTCGTTATCGTTCGCTTCCACGTTACCTGTTTATCTATTCATTGCAGATTATTTGTTATCGCGTCGTATCGGTGAGATAGTTCCATTTATTTTTGTTACTTTTTGGACTATTTATCATATTATTTATTATTCTTCGTTTATTTGTATGCGTGTGTATATACTTCGATACTATTTATTACATGTTGTGTATGTTTACTTATATGTATATATGCGTCGTTGTTATCACTTATTATTTATTAATCCGCTGTTTTTATATACGTATATATTTTATTTTCTCTCCAGTACATCGACGCACGTTACTGCTGTCCTTATCATGAGGACAGTCGTGGCTGAGCCTATTTATACAACTCAACCGGTCTACACGATAACATGGCATATGCCAACACAATTAACTTCATACGCTATAGCGCGGCCATCTACTGATGATCACATTTACAACCCGTATTTATTGTACCACAACAAGCTAATAGCGTAATGCAATGTTCACAATCTATATCCCCACTATGCAAGCGTAAAATATCTCAAACAATAATAACGTTAATCAAAAGTTCGCTGCATTATCATCGTACGAAAATCCGCCATTACATACTGTAGAGCGTTAGTGAGGAAGCAGAAAATATCACCGAGGTAAAGGGTCATCCCTGTGTGAAGGTAATAATGACTGACAGTTAGTAACAGAGCGAAGAGGTAAGAAACGTCGCCCTATCGCTGATAACGACAATAATAATCATAAAAAAATGACTCGTAACCGTTACGACGTCCTTTCATCTGACGACGGTGTCAACGTTGATGAAGATCATCGCCTTACTCCTAATGTAAGCAATCCTCCTATAACAAAAGTTCCTCAGTTACCCCCGATATTTGTCCATGGTGTAGAAAATTTTCGGAAGATGCGTGAAAAAATGAAAACTATTGTTAACAAAAACAATTATTCGCTGAAAAGGTATTTAAAATTAATGTACAGGCTACGGAAAGTTATCGTGACTTAACACGAACTTTTATACAGAAAAGATTGTTTTTCATACGCTTCAGTTGAAACCGGATCGTGCTTATAGGGTAATGATCAGGCACTTACATCACTCTCTTAAGCCTGAAATAATCACGGAGGAATTGCAATCTCTCGCCTTTAGTGTCCGGAATGTTCACAATGTAAAGCAATTTCAAACTAAAAAACCTCTTTCACTATTTTTTGTAGATTTTGAACAGACGAATAATTGTAAACAGATTTTTGACCTGAAGTTTTTATGTAATAAAGTGAAGCCTCCAAATAAAAAAAGCCTCGATACCGTCAAAATCGTCAACAGTGGGGCCACAAAAAAGCTTATTGTACTAAGGCGCCAGTTTGTGTAACATGTGGGAGAAGGGCATTTAACTTACAAATGTACTAAAGACCACAACCGACCAGCTACATGTGGCCTGTGCGGTGGATCGCATCCTGCGAATTATAGGGTTTGCGAAGTATATATGCGATTAACCCATAATAAGACAAACCTGAATAATCAACTAAAAAAAATCTTCCATGGGTAACTATAGATAATCGAAGAAGAAGAAGCATCTTATTATTAAGTTACATGCACATAAGCATATTAAATTTTAAAAATGAACAATTTAACAAAAAAAAATAGAAAAGCTTATATGATAGGCTTATAAATATCAAATGTATAAATTACAGGAAAAATTTGTATAAAAAACCTGTTCCAATATATTAGAATAAAATTATAACTTACTCTATCACAATATAATATCTTAAAAATATCTGATACTAGAACTAGAATTTAATAGCCGGCTTACTATAAACAGATATGTTTTATACGTCTGTGCTTGTACCTCTTATATCTGTGTCGCAGAGACTGGTAGCCGTAATCTCCTATCGAATCCCATAGTTCAGTCTACTAAGAATGATGGATTTGTAGAAATTTATTAGTATTTTGGTATGTAAGTTGTAGGATGGTTTGGAGAGATACTTGAGAATGCTTAATAATTTCAAACATTTAGCTTTAAGCTGTGTTATATGAGGTCGCCAGGTCAACTGTGGGTCAAAAAGAAGGCCTAAGAATTTTATCCTTGTGGAAGGACTTATGTGGGTATTATAAAGTATTAATGGAGGGAAGGGAGTTATATTTCGTTTCTTGTGGAATATTATGAGGTGCGTTTTTGAAGGGGAGAGTAATAGCCCATTTTCAATGGTCAAATTTTCAAGATGGGTGAGTGTTTTTTGAATGAGCTGGTGTGCAACTAAGGGGTTGTTGGATGAGAAGGATATATTTATGTCATCGAAAAATAATCGTATGGTGAATGGAGGTTGAATCAATGAACAAATGTCATTGATGTATAATAAAAAAAGGGTAACACTTAGGGGGGAACCTTGAGGTAAACTATTTGGGGTAGGCAGTGGAAGAGAAAGAGTATTCAGAACTTTAAAGAGTCGACGGTTAACCATTTTTTCCACGAGTTTACCTATGTAAGCCGTCAGTGAAATAGGGTGGTAGCTATCTAATGTATGATTTTTCTTTTTTCTTTTGGGAATCGGCACTACAACTGACTGCTTCCATTCCAGGGGAATTGACCCTGTTTCCCATATACGATTGTATATTTGAAGGAGATGTAATCTGGCATGGTTAGGGAGGTGTTTGAACATGAGAGGGTGTAAATGGTCCGGACCAGGGGCTGAAGATTTTGTTTTATGATCCAATTGAAAATTGAGTTCCTGAATTGTGAAGGGCTTGTTATATGGGATTATGTTTTTAACATGGGTTTTTATCAGCTGCTGTTCAGTCTGTGATTGGAGTGGTGCGGATGAAAGGCAATGTGGGGCGGTAGAAGGTAGAGTAGTAAAGTATTTTGCAAAGTGGTTTGCAACTTCTAATGGGTCAGTAATGGTCTCGTCAGATATTAATAAGGAAATGGGAAGGGAGGGGGATTGAGATTCCCTAATGTTTTGATTTTCGCCCAGATTAATGATGTTGAAGTGGATTGTGAAATGGTTTATACTAATCTAGCCAGTGATTCTGTCTTACTTTTCCGGATTAGTAAACGGGCTTCAGCTCTTGCTTTTTTAAAGGTGATTAGATCTTGGAGAGTATTTATTTTTTTGAATGTTCGTAATGCTTGTTTTCTTTTAAAAATAGCATTAGATATATTTTTATTCCACCAAGGAACAGTATGTGTATTTGTACGTCTACGAAATATTGGAGTAGAATCATCTGCAGCTTGCCACATTGCTGATGTGAAGTTATAAACGTTGTCAGAAAATGACTGATGTTCTTGTGTTATTAGATTAAATTTATTTTTGTACTTGTTCCAATCAGCATAACGGATGCATAGGGATGGTGATTTGGGTTGTGACGGGATTGGGGGGAGAGATATGAAAGGATATAAATATGGGGAAGTGATCACTGAAGCATAAGTCATTGTAAACCCATAAGTGTAACTTGGGGAAAAGGGATGGGGAACAAAAGGCTAAGTCGATTGTTGAAAACTTTTCTGATGCTAAGTGGAAATATGTAGGTGAGACTGGGTCAAGAAGTATGAGGTCATTTTCTAAAATAATTCTGGTTAGTATGTTAACACGTGGATTATTTGTTAGAGATCCCCAATACAATGAATGGGCATTAAAGTCGCCCAATAACACTATGGGATGTGAAAGCTGTTGCAAAAGACAATTAAAGTAATTTGCAGAAATTTGTTGGCCTGGAGGGATTTAACAAAAGTAATAGGAGAATTAAGATGGGGTACATATATTACGGCTGCACATACTTGCAAGTCTGATTGAAGTGGTATTTGTTTGAATGGAAGTGAGTTATGAATAATAATAGATGAACCACCACACGCATTATAGCTGTGTATATAATCGTGGCGAATGAAGGTATAATTTGCTAAGGAAGGTTTATACAGAGGGGTGAAATGAGTTTCTTGCAGACATAGAATTAGAGGATTATATGTGGAAATTAATAACTCTAGTTCCTCTAAGTGGGTGTAATAACCTCGGCAGTTTCACTGTATTAAACTATGCATATAACCAAACATTATGTAATAAATAAGTTAAATTTTCTTAAAATTAATATAAGATAAACGATAATAAAGATTAATACTACTAAAGATAGGTGAGAGAGTGTGTGTATTGTTATGTCTCCTTTAATCTATTGAGCATAGTTGTTAAACGTGTTTTCACTTGTTTATTTCTGGTCAATGTGTACAATTTGGTGAACAAGTTGGATAATAATTTGCCGTCCATTTGATATTTATGTAGAAGTGTAGAATATTGGTTGTTTCCATATGTATCGTTAATGAAGGAAATAATTGACTCGATAGGAATTGGTGGTGGCGGATGCAGCTGCTGCAAATAATTGGCAAGGAATTCTAGAACCTGATTTCTTGCAGCTAAAGATGCAGAACGAGAGCGATTCTTAGGGACGGCATGGGTGAGTGAACGAGATCGATTGATACTGGCTGGCGGAGAGAGTGAATTATCAGGATTGGAGGTAATAGCAGATGGGCTGATTGGAAGTAAAGGGCCAGATTGAGTAGTTACTGTGTTGTGTGTGTTAGATGAAATTGTGTTTTTTAATTTAACATGCAATCGCTTTACTACTATTGATTTTCCATTATCAGACTCTGTAGGCGATGTAGGTAAACCACGTTTCTTTATGGCATTAGATGATTCTGTCATGACGCTGGCTAGATCCGCGGTTTTTGCTTCAGTTGGTTGTTTCGTCTCTTCAGTTTTCCTTTATTCTGATGGAGGCTGGACGTCAAAATTTTCGGTACTTGATGGGTACGGTGCTGCATTGTGGGGCGTCTCCTCAGTTTTCCTTTTATCTGTCGGGGGTTGGACGCCAAAGTTGACGGTGTTTGATGGACACGATGCAGCTTTGTGGGTCTTCTCCTTGCAGATGAAGCAGTGCAAATCGTCAGTGTTGATGAAAATTGTGTAATCGTGGTTTCGATAATTAATTGAGAAGAATGGAGGAACGGTGATTTCATCAAGATTTGTCGTGTAAAATTGTCTACGCCAACTGATAATATGACCAAATTCGTCATCGGACGGATCGACACGCAATATATAGATTGGGGAAACGAGAGTGAAGGCGATGACCGTTTTAAGGTGGTGTTCTAATAAATTATTTGGGATTACCGCTGAAACGTTAGATAAAACAATCTTTTTTGTATATGGAGATAATCGTCTAGCTTTGATACGATGATCATTGATGGTTTACTTCCAGCGCTCATAAAATCGACTACATCATTGGACGATTTAAGGAATATTAATACACGATTGCCACTATTTCGCGACGCCGCGATATTTTTTTTTGATTACATGATACTGGGAAGAAGGGATTTAAAATAGTCCTTTAGCGGGAAAAATTATTCCTTGGTTTTCATCCGGGTAGTCGAATTCTGTGAGAGGAGCAATTTTAGGAGCGTGACGTGATTTGGCTATCGAGGAATAAGTATTTGGTTGAGACTGACGTTGTAGAGGATGATTTGGGAGAGATAGGAGAGAAGGAATTGAACGAGTTAATGAATTAATATTTGGATCGGATAAAGAAGTTTTAATCGATTTATTTTCAAAATTGATTGAAGTTGTTCGTTCGTTTGACGTAACGGAACGGAAATAGTCTCTATTAATATCGTCGTGTATTACTCCAGATAAGATATTACGAACATCGTCGGTCCTACGATTATTAAAAGTAATATTACCTTGATTATTTGTGTCTGACGGAGCAGTTGTTTGGGATGGTGACGACGAGCGGGAATGATAAAGCGGCATGACGCCGCTGCGTTATCGGTTTCTAGCAACAATCACGCGCTGTGATCGGACGATGAGATATAAAGCCGAAATAAAGTTTATCGAAACCGATATATTAACACGATATCGAAAGACGATATAAACGCGATAGTGAACACAAAGCGAAACAACCTATCGAAAGACGATAACGCGTTGTTAAAATACTTGTTAAAGAAAAAGGAACACTCACACTGAGATGGTTTCGGACTAGGTTATCTCCATGTGCGCTATGATAACACGTCCTCTGAGCTCTATCCCGTCTGCACGGGTATGCTTCAAGGCCTTGGACCCACGTTGTATTTAGTTTACACAGCCGATTTTCCTATGACTGATAGTGTTCAGGTAGCCACATTTTCCGATGACATAGCACTTCTTTCTTCTGATACCGATCCAAGTACAGCGAGTAGTAATCTTCAAACAGCACTCATTAGAGCTCAAAACTGGTTTAACAAATGGAATATAAAAATAAATAAGAACAAATCTGTAAATATATTACTAAGAGAAAAGCTAAACATCCTCCCGCAGAAATACCAATCAGAGCAAGCGTGAAATATTTGGGCTTACACTTGGATAGCCGACTAACATATCGAAATCATATTCAAATGAAGAAGAAAGAACTAGATGTACGTATTAAAAAACTACTTCGGTTAATGGGCAGAAATAGTGTGCTGTCTATTGGCAACAAACGTCTTATTTATACTGCGATTTTAATGCCTGTCTGGGCATACGGGGTGCAACTGTGGGGTTGCGCAAAACTGACGAACATAAGAACTGTACAGACTGTCCAGAATAAAATCCTTCGGCTGATAACAAATGCCCCTTGGTATGTAGCAAACCAAATCATTCATCATCATTTGAACATTCCATATGTGTGCGAGGTCATTAAGCAATATGCACAGAGCCATGCTGTGAGGCTGGAGAATAATTCAAATACCCTTGCATTAGGACTGTTGGATACTGCCGGCGATATAAGACGCTCAAGACGTAGAAAACCCCTGGACCTAATCTGAGGTCGTAGTTGCCGGGTGTGTACCAGTAGGTACTAAGGAGAACAATGGAAGTATGAAAAAGAGATGTCTTACCTTGCTCCTTCTTTCTCGCAAAGAAAAAGTTCGGATTCCTTGGAACTTATAAGCGATGATGACTCTGGCTAGATATATGAAATTGGCCCTGATAAATAATAAATCTGAAAACATCGAAAGTAGAATTAACGAACCATCTGCTTTAGAAAATGCTACGCAATCAGAAGGAACATGACGAGTTAAACAGTCTTCTTAAGTATATGCACCTAGTTAAAAGGTTCCCACTGCATTAACAAGTACTGGCCAAGAACAGAATATTTTTTACAGTTTCCAAATTGGGCAGTTGTAGCAGTTTTCTCCACCGTATACATAAGAATATGCAGTTTTAATCCGACATCGAATATTACCACAAGTGCCTCAACATCGCCTGACAATTGATATGATCAGTTACAATTGAACAACAACGCTAAAATCTGTTTAGAATATGTAATTTGAACAATTTAAAACAACATCGTAAATTTGCAACAAAAAATTGTGCACTTTCAATCAAAACTCGTATTTTTTATTCACTGTATAAAAAAATATATTTTTTTCTTTCGGTGTGATACTTTCTCTGAAGACGGTGTTTCTTGTAATTCACGAATTCAAGCGTCGCTTCGAATTCTTCTTTGTCCAAAGTAATGACAATCGTTGCCAATTATTTTACTGATCATTTTCGGGTAACCATTTCAACAAAATTTGCTAATGACGATAAGAAAGTACCGAAACACGCGGCAATGATCCCGAGTTCAGATCGAAGTTTCCTGATCTCTTATTTAAACTGAAATCTATTATGCCTATCGATCTGTACTGCTGCTACGTGCATGCTTATCAGATAGCTCATTCCATGTCAACATAAATTCTGTAATTTCCAAGAGGTATAATGTCTTCGATTCCGGAGGAAAGTATACTTTGGCTTTTACTCTATTTACTATGTACACCAGACATTCCAATCCTATTTCCTATGTACGTTGATGACATCTGCGTTCTAAATGACGATTCCGCACACGCGTCTATTCTTATACAAGAACATGTCGATAAAATATCTGTACGGACTACACAGCGTGGAATTAAAGTCAATGTGAAGAGACAACAAGTAACGTTTTCACTGAACAACAAGCCTTGTCCACCAGTTAACACCGATAATATTTCTTTTACTCATTGTGACACCATTAAATATTTATGCCTGTTTTTGGACCGCCGTGTAACGCGAAGAACATACATTTAGTATATGCGTTAAAAAATACGATCCAAATTGAAATTTTTGCGCAGCATAATTGTAAGAAAGACATCTCTATAAAGTTATCCCGCAAACGTCCAGTGTACTTAATTAACATAGTCATAAAGTGATCACATACCTGAAGAACGAAGGATAATTAGTTTTATAATAGAAGCGTATATAGTGATTAACGATACTAAGAAAAGTAACGAGAATTGCAATCAGCCAGGTTCCAGGGCGGAAAGGAAGAGTTATAACAACGGAATAAATGAAACGGTGGAGATTAAAGTGGATTTTCATAGGTAAACGATCAGATCCTATAGGGAAAGGAACAACATCCCACTTATCGCATAAGCAGTGGTAAATCCTGACCTTTTTAGCGATACCGTTCTAGTAGTGTGTTCGGTGATCACAACACATTGTTATAAAAAGTATGCTTAAGTTCTGTGCTACGTATATACATAAAATGAACTGCACTCAATCCATTAAATGTCGCTCTAAAATCACGTCACCGAAATTTTTTGAAAAATAAAACGCATATATAAAATTGCATGTTTTATTCGTTGAAAAAAAAATTGAACATAAAATCTTAATTTTAAGATTACTTAATAATTCTTTTTCTATCGATAAGAGTGTCAGTTTAGTCATTCTGGCTTGCGACTGGATTGAGCGTGCGAAAGTTGTAATCGGTTTTAATGGCAGAGAATGAACACTCAACTGATACTGCTGCGGCTTGCGACTGAATTGAGCGTGCGAAAGTTGTAATCGGTTTTAATGAACACTCAACTGATACTGCTGCGGCTGACATTGTAGAAATAAAGACAACGCAACTTGAAAAGCCAACGCTTATGAAATACGTTTACATTCGGTTAAATTTCAAACTAATGTATAACTAAAAATACCTTGTATATATAGATATATATATATATATATATATATATATATATATATATATATATATATATATATATATCGGTGTACTACTACGTATTAAATAAAATTCCTTATAGCGAAAAGTTAATGTATAAATAAAATCACGAAACAAAACGATCGTTACATGTGCAACACTCGTAAACAACACGCGGCAGACAATCGATGCGTAAGAAAACCGCGTCGATCAAGTCCAGGCCTGGAGCGTACCTGGCGGCTAAAATTCAGCCTAGTACATATCAAGGTCGTCAGATAACAACGCATTACAGAATACTAAATTAGAGTCTAGCTCTAAACGTCGCAGCTGACGTATTATCTGAAGTGCACACAGCGGGGTTAGATTGCTTGCCTACGTGAAATATGGAAGGCTACTAAAGTTTGTCGCTTATTGAATTCACGAAAGATTTCAAAGTATTCGTTTTTATCCATTAAATATTAAATAATTTTCATTTGATACCCTTCCTCGTGACTAGACGGTTTGCCAATTCATTTAAAGATAGATTAATCTAAGGTGTTAAATGTTTAAGAAGGAGTTGCTATAGTTCGGTGCCAACGGCTATCATTTAACAGAGCTACGTTTGCGTTTTTGATTATATGGAAAACATTCTGATTGAACAATTTATTAGGATGATGGCCATTTTAGCCGGTCCGTAGATTATATCAATAGAGAAAGACAAAGGAGTTGTGATTTATAAAAGATTTGATTCGGGTAAAGAAATAATAAACGAAACTCTCGTTCGGATAAAAATTAGTTCCTATATATATATATATTAAGATGTTTTGACATTAGCATTATTGTTATTAATTACGAATAAAATAAAATTAAAAATTAAAAATCCACAATTCTTTACAGTCCTGCGCAGTTCCGTCATTAACCCAAATGTAAACTTCTACGGTCTATTTTGTTATCTTAGCAACTATCTCGGGAACGTTTCTTATTTAGCCCGATACTGCATCTACCTTCTTGTTCGCATTTATTTTATCTTATATTTAAATTTTCTTTACATCAGACTCGTCAAATTACGTCTAATTCCGTTAATAAATTCGACCACGTGTAAACCTCGTTTTTGTGCGGCTATCTCTTCTTTATAACTTTATAAGATACCTTTGTCACCTGTAAATACTACTTTTTCTAATCGAATTTACGACAGAATTACGTTGTTAAATTTTCTTTGGGTCCATTTTGTTTTCTAAACGAATTTAGGAACCGTATTGAATATTTTTAATCCCGATGATTGTAACATATGTACTTTTTCCAACTTTGTACCGCTTTTATATATATATATATATATATATATATATATATATATATATATATTTTTAAAGTAAAAAATGATAACAACTCACCAAGTAACGTACAGACTACCAAAGGATCTAGAATAGACGTACATAACAAGACGATTCGTCGATGTCCGGGTCGTTTCTTCCATAATATAGCGAACGATTGTAACACTTGTCGAGGACTAATCGCTTGTAAAGCGTCCATTTTCGGTTTAACATCGTCGTCTAAAGGCGGTCTAATTATTTTCCGCAAACCGATTAATAAACCGAGTGACGCTAAGACGGCGCAGAATAAATAGGCTTTGGTAAATCCGAGATAGATATTCAAGTAACCGGATAAACCGCTACCGATCGGTGCGCAGATATAACCGAGCGAAACTAGAAATCCCAGTCGCATAGTTCGTTCCTTCAGGCCGGTAATACTGCTAATGTATAAATGCGAACCTAACATTATCGCTAACATACCGCCGCTAAAACCGGGTATAAGCGGCGTACCGATGGCTAACGCGTTCGGATGCCACGTCCAAAAGTAAGCGTTCGTCGCTCCGAAAACGGCCTGCAATAATTGCGCCGCTACCGGAGCGTAAATTAAATGCCGACGTTCTCGACGACTATTATCGCTCCATACCGAAGCTAATATAACGACGACGATTTCGATGTAAAATCGTAAACTATTCCGCCACGAATTTACGAAACTCGTATACAGTTGACCGGATCGTTCGTCGTCGCAATCTACGTCTATTCGTAAATCCGGTTCGACGGTCCGATTAAAACGACACGATTTTTGTAGCAGCATATTATTATCGAGAAACGTAATAAAATCGGCCGCTATATAGTATAAAGCCACGGTCGGTTCTAAAGTGGTCGAACTCCATATTCTCGATATAAATCGTAGAATCGGCTGCAGTATCATTTTTTATATCGATTAAATATTATTATTAAATTAATGCGTTATTTATTATGTTTAATATTATGTCTAAATCGTTTAATTTTTATCGTTCTTACTATTATTACCGATTAATTCGTTACTAATGGAATTGACATCGGCATTGATGATTATTCTCCGGATAATTGTATTATCCTTTATAATTATATTTTCTTTATTATTTATTATTGATATATTATTATTAAATATTTTTTATGTGATATTTTTCTTTAAATTAGTTAATAATTCATTGATAATTTTTCTTCGTATTATTTTACTACTAATCCGTTATTATTTATTAATATTTTTCGATTTTGCTAACTAATGTTAAAATACTGTTATTTATAATAACAGTATTTTAACATTTAAAAATTCGATTAGATTTGATTATTTAATATAATGTATTACCCTTTGTTATCTGTATTTCGCTTAATTATAATACGCTCGCGATTTTTATGATTCGTTCGTAAGGGATAAAATATGTTTGAATTGAAAATATTTAACGCGATACGAGACACACTTTAAAAAATTTGTAAAATTACGACTGATAATAAAATAATCCCAACGAAAAATTCCTAAAAAACGCGAAAAAAAAAAGAAACAATAAAATAAAAGACAAACACAGAATAACAAAGCGAAACGGTAGAACTTAATCTTAAGAACGAGAGAGATAAAAAGAATTAACAAACGATAATAAAATAAAGTTAGTAGAGAGGTTTTTCTTTTTGGGCTTTCAAGGTTAAACTTTTGCGTTCTGTCCTATCGGAGCATTTTCGGTTATATATTCGTCAACGTCATTTCGCCTGTGACACACTATTTTTGTTTGTTTTTTATTTATGTATATTATATATATATATATATATATATATATATATATATATATGTGTGTGTGTATATATATACATATATGTATATATGTATTCCAGAATGTTAAAGTGTGTAAAATGTAATTACGTATTCGGTTTTAAGAAATTAATTTTGTCGATAATACTCATCGTAGTAAAATGAAAATTTTCGAAAAAAAAAACGAACTTAAATTTAACAAAATTTTACGACTTATTTGTCGCGTCTCGATGATAAGTAAAAAATTATTCCATAAAGACCCGATTGTGTACATGAACTCCTTCAGAAGGATTATTCACGACTATATTCTATAATTTTAAAATCCAAACGAAATATCCGAATCTATTGATTCTATAAATATCGCCCCCGAGTAAGAATGTAAATTTTTTTTGCAATATTTCTCATTTGAATTGAATAAACAGAAATTTTTCCTTTCAACCTAGTAGTGCGCTAGACGTTGAAGAATTTGACTTTATGCCGAAATATGTAGAACTAATGTAGATTTTGCCTGTTTAAAATTTTTTGTCAAATAGCTATTATTAACTAGGTGCAATTTAGTTTTTAAAAAAAAGTTATTGTGACGACTATGTAGTCTTGATGAAATTAAAAAGCACGTGTAGATACTTCCGAGATGAAGCTACTTTCACTTATGCGTTATTTCACTAAATCATATAATTTTCGACGTTTATACCGGCGTCTTAAGTCCTCACAGTTTTCCACGAGCTGTATTAACATTTGTGTGCTTTCCCAGTAATTTTTCCTGTTTGCAAGCACAGGTAGTCGTTTATTTTCAACAGATAGCCTCGAGTTCTTTCCTATTATTCAATAAATAACTCTTCATTTTTCCTATTTCTAAACATTTCTGCCGTACGCGATGCCTTCAATTTACCAGCGAATCGATGTGCGTACTTGCTCGACTGACTATCTGTCGATTCAGTTAGAATATGTTCTGTTTTCCGCGAAGTAAAGTTTATGCGCATCGATTTTTCGCCGTTATAATTTTCCGACGTTTCAACCAAAATTCGTTTATCGTTAGCTGTAGATTTTCAGTTGCACGTTGTTGCATCTTATCTGTAGCCAGAATTGCCGTGTCATTAGCGAACATTGAACTGTTGCTTATAAATATGCGGCACTGACCCCGAACAGGACGACTGCGAAACTGTTTACGGGCATATTGTATTGGCATTGCGGTGTTTGCTCATCAGAATCCGTATCAGGCGTGAAAAATGCCACTCCGATTACTACTACGCCCCTGCAACGTATGAACAATGTTGTGTATACGTATGAAACGCGTAAATAAGACATTTGTAAACCGTTGTGTAGTCGTCCTGCATCGCTGACACACTTTCTCTTCCATGCGTAGGTTGTGAATTAGATTCTCCAAAAGCTGACACGCCATTAGATTGCGACGTGTAACGCGGTTGGCCTACACCGGTTAGAGAGAAGGACACGCGCATCGAGTCGATACTAACTGTACGTGCATGACACGCTACGATGTTGGTCGGTACCGATATGGTCTAGTAGGCATATAATTGTCATGCGTTCTAGTATGACATGTTCCAAGTAGACATATACCTTAAACCTTTCTTCGTACGGTAGATTTTGGTGCAGCTTCATTACCTCGCGTAAACTTCGTTATTCGACGACATGAGTCTTCCAGAAAAATTCTCTTACTTTTGTAAATCCAGTGTGTGTGTATTAATTTTTTCATATCAATAAACCTTTCTTTCTCCTAATCAATTTTCTCTTTTTACCGATCTCATTGTAATTGTCTGTAGAATGCCTAATAAACATAAAATCTCCGAGTAAATTATTTCGATTATATACATTACAACCGCCCAATCATCTCGTTTTCCCGATGGTGTATGTAGTACCTTCCCGTTTTTCTTTTTTTTTCTACTATGTCTTAAAGATTCCGCGATTACATACCATTTTTGAATGACGAGATATGACTTTCCATCTTTTGTAGTCAACGTCTATCTATTAATGCGCGTGCGGATCATATTTAACATCTTAATAACTTTTTTATAGGTCGCTGAATTTTGGAAATTCCTTTAGAAATCCCAGTTTTCACGTCTTCCAGATCTTGTTGACGTGTTTCACACAGATAACTTCACGAAAAAAATCGCTCAGCTTTGAAATCTTTTCGAAAAAATGCTTAGTTTCGAATTATTTTCGAAACTCTCTTTGCACTGTCGTGATCGATTCACGCCGAGAATAACGTTCCACCTAAAACGCGCCGCTCCATCTCGTTATAAAAAATGATTCTCTCGTGTTTACACTAAACGTGGAGCACGCGGTTTGGGCTGCAGCAGTTCTACCAACTGCGCTATTAAGAAAAAAAACCCGTCCGTCTTCTTTGGGTCACCCTATATAAATGTAAGTGTATGTAATATATATATGATGTGAGTACATAATATACATATATATATATCATCATCGCTGAATTGTTCGTTGTCGAAAATGGTGATTAGCTCACTGTACGTGATTTTTATATATAAAATGGGCTAGTATTCGTGGCATTCCATATGTGCAACGGGGATGCTATCATACGGAGTGGCTATTTATACGCATTCAATTTGTTGTTTGGGATTCGTAACCAAACGCGTTAAAAAATAATAACAATAATAATAATAATAGCAGTAATAACAATAATTGCTAATATCAAAAAAAGTTAAAAAGTATTCCTAAGAGCAAAAAAATCTACAGAGATTTGACTATAATCTTTCCTGACCTGTTTAAACATCGTACGAAAGATTTTAATTTTTATCGAAATAGTAATAACACGCTTTTTTTGGATCTAAAAAAAATCTAAAAACCGATTTTAGGTTTCCACTTTGCACGATTCGCTTTAAAATTTCGTCGACTTTTGCAACATTTATAATTTATTAAAAATACTTTAACCGGTGTAAGCTTATAGATCTCGAATTCGAATTATCGGTATAGTACGCTCCGGTTTGAATATCGTCTTTTGGCCAGTTTCTACATCGTCATTCAGTAGTTTGTACTTGTATGCGCAATAAAGGTGAACACTTCAGAAGGCCCTTTTATTTTTGGCCAGACTAGGCTAAATATATTTTTTTCTCATTAATATTTACTGCCAGCTGACCAACAAGATCGTTCAGCAATATTTAAGAGAAGAAGATAATAGAAAGGGTATAATAGTCATAACGCCCGGTAACTATGACCTTGGACTAGGTTCGGAGGTTTTCTACGAGTTAAACGTCTTATATCGCCGGCCGTGTCCAACAGTACCGATGCAAGGGTATTTGGATGATTTTTCAGCCTCACGTTTTGGCTCCGTGCACCTCGCAGACGTAAAGAATGTTTAAATCATGGTGAATGATCTAGTTCGTTACACACTAAGGCGCGCTTGTTATCAGACGAAGAATTTCATTTCTGGCAATCTGTATGGTTCTTACATTTGTCGGCTTTGCACAACTACACCGTCGCACGTATGTTCAGACAAGCCTTAAAATCGCGGTATTGATAAGACGTTTGTTGTCAGTAGACAGCACGTTACTTCTGCTCATTACCCTGAATAGGTTAGTTTTTCCCTCTTCATTTGAATATGATTGAACTTCCGCGAAAAGTTATAGTATTGCTGACTTATATTTGTAATGCAATATTTCGCGTACAATATTTTCCAGTGCAGTGGAAATTCGCGCATAATGATTACCTGGCAAAGATACGTATTCTGTTTCATCTTATCGTCCGATATCTTTGTTGCCTGTTTTGTCGAAGGTAGTAGAAAAATTAATATTAAAAAGATTACTACCTTACATACAATCTAATGGTATAATTCCTCAACATCAAAATTCGGTATTATAAAACACCATTCCACCACTGATCAATTACATAGGGTGGTTAGTGTAATTGAAAATAGCTTAGAAACAAAAAAAATTACGTACCGCGGCATTTCTCGATGTTCGAACAAGTTTTCGATAAAGTTTGGCACGATGGTGTCTATTAATTGAAATGTCTATTGCCGAAAAATGTTTACCCGTTGTTGAAATCATACATGGAAATCGGCATTTCATGTACGTTACAGACATATTCAGAAATACATCCTCTTTTGCCAGGCGTTCCCCGTGGTTCTGTGCTGTGCCCCACGCTTTACTCGTCATACACGGTTGATTAATGAAAAACGTACAGGTGGCTACATTTGCGGACTGATACGGATCCGAAGATAGCTAGCAGTAACCTACAGAACTTACTAAGCCGGAAATATGCTTTAAAAAATGGAAAATTGGAATCAATGAAAACAAATCTGCGAATATCCATTTTACAACAGAAAGATTTCTGTTAGTGCGATCAACGGTCAAGTACTTAGGATTACACCTGGATAGCCGATTAACATGGAAACATCTGTACTGGCTGATAGGGAGAAATAGTGTACTAACGACAGATAATAAACGTTTAATATATACAGTGATTCTAAGGCCTGTCTGGACCTATTGGGTGCAACTTTGGGGTTGTGCTAGACCATCAAACTTGAAAATAATACAAACAATTCTAACGTTGCATCGAGATTTACGTATAGATTATGTGACCGAGGTCATAAAAGTTCAAGCTAAAAGACACGCAAGAAGACTCGATCTGAACACTCTTGCTAGGGGATTGCTTGATACCACCGGTGACATAAGGAGACTAAAACGTCAGAAACCGCAAGATCTCGTCTAGGGTCGATGTAATCGGCTAGGTATCGTTGGATAATTGTCCCCTCATGTTCAATTCTCTTAAACGTACTGCTAAATGTCCTCGGTGGACAGCTCGCAGTATTATATAAAATTAAAAAAAAAAAATTGAATATGATTTCGATATGTTAGTCGGCTATCCAAGTGTAAGCCCTGATATTTCACGCTTGTTCTGAATGGTACTTCTGCGTTGTCGATTTTAACAGGAGGAGATACAGCTTTTCCGTCAGTACATTGTATATTTACAGATTTGTTCGACGTACATCGCTAATGTAAAAATTCTTTTCGAAATTTACTACTGCCGAAAACTTAAATGGTGGAAGAAGAATTTTTTAATGAAAAATAACAGAAAAACGATCACCATTATCGAAATGAAAATGAACATTTTATTCCTGATTTACAGATATATAAATACCGCATAGTCAGACGAATATACAAGCGGTATACAAAGCTATCATAGTGCCAACAATGATGTATACAAGTAAAACTTAGCCTTGATTTTAACAGGAGGATATACAGCTTATCTGTTAGTAAACTGTATATTTGCAGATTTGTTCTCGTTGACATTTACGTTTTGTTTGTTAAGCTCTAGCTTTTGAATTCTGGCGAGTGCTGTCTGAAGATTACTACTCTCCGTATTTGGATCGATATCGGAAGAAAGAAGTGCCATGTTATCGGCAAATGTGGCCAGCTAAACATTATTAGCTGTAAGCGGCTGTATAAATTAAATACAACGTAGGTTCAAGCACTGTGCTCGAGGTACACCCGCGTAGATACAATTCAGAGAACGCGTGATCATGGAGTTAACGCGCTAGTATAAAAATACAAATTCCCGTACTAGTATATGCGCGTTGTGTGTGTTTTGTACATATGTTCGAGCGGATAAATATATACATATACATTATATATATATATATATATATATATATATATATATATATATATATTTATATATAATATATATATATACATATACTTACCGAGTAAAGGTATCAACACTAACGAGTCGGTTATCATAAGGCAAATCAACGTCAGGCGTTTATTTTTCGAACGTTTACCGAATACCTTCGACATCGATTTCAACGCCATGAGCGGATTAATCAGCTTCGACCGATCGACTTTCTGTTGTCGACGATGATTTTCCGGCGATGGCGTAATTTTCCAACAAGCCGATAACAAAGCCAACACCATCAATAGCGCGCAGAAGAGGAAAGATTTAGCGAATCCTAAATAAGCGTTCAAATATCCGGCCAAACCGTTACTGATCGGTAGACAGATGTAATGAACAGACGTTATCACGCCTATACGAGCAGTTCTTTCCGCGTTACCGGTTATGCTGCTTATGTACAATTGAGAACCGAGCATAGCGCATAATTTACCGCCGGACAAACCCAGTATCAAAGCCGATCCGGACGATAGAATATTCGGATTCCACGTCCAAAAGTACGAATTAATCGATCCGTATAGACATTGCAATAATTGACCGACGACCGGTCCGTATATCATCCATCTTCTGTCGTTACTAGTCTTATCGATCCAGACGGAAATCGCCGTCGTGACGAATACGTTCGTGCAAAACGACAGCGTATAGCGCCAGGAATTCGATACGGCCGCGAATTGTTGTCCGTATTTTTCATCGTCGCATCCGGTTGATAAATCCGGTTCGCCGGTTTCACGATCGGAACGACAACTTTTCTGCAGTAATAAATTCGTTTCCGTAAACGTCAACAACTCGAATACGATCACGTACAAAGCTAAAGTCGGTTCTAGCGTGATCGATTTCCAAATCTCGTTATATACACGCGACAAAAATATTATCCTCATTTCTATACGACGCCGACGAAGACGATTTTTTCCGTTTTTTTTTTTTTTAATAATTTTTATTTTATAGTTATATTTATATATTATTTTCTTTTTTTTTTAAATCGAAAAAAAAATCAGAATTTGTATTATCGCGTAAGAAGAATTTAAAACATAAATTTTATCCGCGAAAACAGAGAACTATCTCCGCATATTACCCGATGACGAGAATTTGAACTTAGAAATAGAATTGCAGCGGAAAATGCGCAGGAGTTACAGAACCCGTTTTGCGAAGTATCGGGCCAACGACAGACACAGGCGTTATGATAGTTTTATTATGTTGCTCACGTACACTAATACGAGATTACGCACACAAATGGCGCTATCTTATATTCGTAAAAATAATACTGGTGATGATAATAATGTTGTCATGGGAAAGTAGAACCGTAGTTATTTTTGTACAACAGGGAAAAACGCTCAACAGAAATTACTTCTTTGTTTAGTATATATGTCCATGTCATATATATATATTTATATCTTAAATACAGTGTGATGGTTACCATATTTCGTATTCTAATATTTAATTTAATAAAATGAAGCTTTCCGAAATTTGTACTATCGTCAGATGCATAAATAAATACTAAAATAATAATTTAATTTATACATATATTAATATATATATTATATATATATATATATATAATATATATATATGTTGAATATATCGGAGAGTAGTGAATTTATGAATTAGAAGGAAAACAAAATCATAACACAGTTTAATCACTATAAAAAATTTTTATTGCAAAGCTTTTCAACAGTTACGTCACTGTCAAGCATGCGCAATAAATATTACTGATATATTTATTGCGCATGCTTGATAGTGACGTAACTGTTGAAAAACTTTGTAATAAAAAATTTTTTTTAGATTTGTAGGAGACGTTGTAACTATTCTATCAATGTTTTCATTCCCGGCTATTCCTGAATGAGCTTGTGTCCATAGAAGAACAAGTTCATTGTTCTCGGAGATTATTGATTATGTGTTTTAAGTTGCTATATTTGTGTTTTCGATGAATTTGTTGAAGAGCGCTATACGAATCTGTGCATATTATAGCTTAGATGTGTATTTGAAAGCTTTATAGATTGCAAGAAGTTTTGCTTTAAAAAACTGATATTGACTCGGGTAAATGGTATACTTGGAAATGGTTGGGTGTAAAATAGGCCGATGAGGTATGGTTTATAGACTTAGATGCATCAGTGTATATGCGTGTATAATCACCGTACTTTTTTTCAGAATGTTGTAGAATTTTAATTGATAATATTTGTAGGTGTTATAAGTGTTTTTTATTATTTCCAGTTCCGGGTTTATTGTGATATTAACCTTTATCTGAGGTAGTAGTTTTGAAGCGTGGTTTGTTTCTATTTGTGGTAATTGATATTGAAGTTTTGTTAATGTATTGTTAACGCGTTCTGATAGGGGTTTAGATGTATTTGGTTTGTTTAAGAATGTATCGTGAAATTTATTTCTTAGTAAGGACTGCGATATCGGATTGGTTGGTGTGCAAATTGATTGTGTGTAATATTTTAGCGCTGGTATTTGTCTTCTGTATCGGTGTGGTAATATGTTTGTTTCCACTTGGTAGAGCTGTGTTTGAGGTAGTGTGAAAGGACCTCGAGGCAATTCTAAGAGCTAAATTTTGAACAGAATTGAGCTTTTTTAGTGTGAAACAGGCTGCATTATCATACATTATAATGGCGTAGTCTAATCTGCTGAGCATGTAGGATTTGTATAATTGTATTAATGTTTTTCGATCAGAACCCCCATGATGAATTATTTAACATCCTGAGCGTAATTATTTTTTAAAAAAATCTTATTTTTAGTTTAATTATGTGTTCTTTCCAGTTAAGTTTCAGGTGCAATGTTAGTCCTAGTATCTGAAACAAATCTGCCGTTTCTACTTGTATTGTATCCATGTTTAAGCTTGTTATACTTGTATTTCTGAAACGAATCTGCCTTTTCTACTTGTATTGTATCCATGTTTAAGCTTGTTATACTTGTATTTCTGAAACGAATCTGCCTTTTCTACTTGTATTGTATCCATGTTTAAGCTTGTTATACTTGTATTTCTGAAACGAATCTGCCTTTTCTACTTGTATTGTATCCATGTTTAAGCTTGTTATACTTGTATTTCGTTTTTTGCTGAATGTTATGTGCTTAGTTTTTGATGTGGAGAAAGTAAATCCTTGAGATCTGGCCCAATTATTTTTGTCATTTATTGTATTTTGTAATAAAAGTTTTACAAATTTTGCGTCTCGGTTTGCATAGTATATGGATAGATCGTCAGCAGAGATGCAGTAGCTTACTGGAGATGGTATATGTTATTATTAGTCATGGCTATAATAAAAAGATACAAGCTTTAAATGACATCCTCATAAAATTTCCCTATAAACGAGTACTTCTTACAGGGGATATGAGCATTAGATCTACTATGTGGGATCTTAAAAACTCTGGGAAGAAAACAAAACTTTTTCATCGTTTCTTGGTATCCCATAATCTAATTGTTCTAAACCAAAAAAATGTCTTTACCTTTACTAATGCAAATGGAAAAAGTGTAATAGACCTTGTAATTACCTCAAAAATTGCTCAACCACTTGTAAAAGAACTAAAAGTCCAAACTGGGGAGGCATATTCAGTTCATGAATATGTAACATTCAAGTGCTTTATGGAAATATCAAGAAGAAGTCTTATTCGAAAAGTAAATTACAACAATATTCTTAACAATTTCGAACAGGAAAGAAATAACTTGGTACAAAGCTGCAACTTCATAAATAACCATGAGTCCTGTGAAGAATGGATAAATTATCTTTCAAAGTATATACAACAACAAATTGAATCAAATAGTACTTACATACCTGTATCTAAAACAAACTACTGGTTGAATGAGGAAATTGAATATCATAGCCGACTCACAAAAAAATATCGTTGTATCTTCCAAAGAACAAAGGATCCAAATATGAGAAAAATCCGGGAACTAGTTTACAAAAGTTACAAAAAAACTTTAAAGTATAAAATAAAATCTGCTAAATTAAAGTCATGGAAATCTTTTTGCACAGATAATGTAAAACCATGGGGTTTAAATTATAAAATCGCCTTCAGCAAGCTAAAGAAAACCAATGACATTCCCTTTTTTAAAAATGAAGACAATGATCAAATAACTAATACAAACGACAATCTAAAATACTGTCTCTCCACATTATTTCCTAGCGATAACACAGACGTCGACAATAGCTATCATAAGTCATTGCGAAATAAATTCGATAATTTTAAGCCTGATTTTAACCAAACAAATATGGAAGAACCCTCATTCATTAATAACGAACAACTAACAATGATTATTAAAAATCTCAAAAATAATAAAGCTGCCGGTCCTGATAAAATTAATAATAAAATAATAAAACTGATTCACAAACACCATCCAATAATTTTTGAAAACATGTACAAAAAAATTTTTTCAATAGCTTATTACCCAAAAGCTTGGCGTGAAGCTAGTGTGATTCTTATACAAAAACCGGGGAAAGATTCTAACAATATTCATTCATACCGCCCAATATGTCTTCTAAACACATTTGGGAAAATTTTTGAAAAGCTATTAAAAATTGAAATTGTGGGTCAAATTAAGCGAACAAATTTTCTAGACAGTAGGCAATTTGGGTTTACGCAAGGCCTGTCAACTGAACATGCAGTAAACTATGTAATACACAATATCCAAAAAAATCTCAAATGTAAAAATAAGGTAATCACTATAACGGTGGACATAAAAGGAGCCTTTGACAATTGCTGGTACCCCGCTCTATTTAATTCTCTAGAGATATTACTAGTTGGAAATAAAAGATTATTGAATTCTACCATTACATAAGTAACAGGAAGATCTCTTTACAAGTAGGTAATGCGTCCGCAGGAAAAGAAACCAATATGGGCTGTCCACAGGGTAGTGTTCTGGGTCCACTATTCTGGAACATACTTTTTAATGGAGCCTTGAAATTATGCTACAATAAAAATGTAAAGCTCTGTGCATATGCAGATGATCTCATTTTTATAATTTCTGGAAGCTCAAAAGTGGAACTAGAAAATATAGCCAATGATACCTTAATAAAATTAGGAAATTGGTTAGATAGTGTCAAACTAAATTTGTCAATTGAAAAAAGTTTTGTCACACTTTTCACAAATTCATTTAAATTGAAGAGAAACAACATTAAAGTAAGATTCAAGAACTCTATTCTTAAGGTAGTTGAATACTTTAAATACTTAGGTATTATCATAGATAACAAATTAACTTTCAAATACCATCTTGATAACATAATATTGAAAATGGATATCAAATACTGCAAAATGTTACGAGCCTGTCAAAATACATGGGGCTTCAGTTACAAGTACAGAATTGTATTATACAAATCACTGATTGAAAACACTGTAGCATACTGCTCCACCGTCCTACTAAACCTGCTAAAAGTTAAAACAGTAAAGAAAAAACTTTTTGGTATGCAAAGAAAATATCTAATAAACGTTTGCAGGGGATATAAAACAATTTCACACAGCTCATCTGTAGTTATTGCTAATGTACTTCCTGTCGATCTTCTTATGTTCAGAAGGGCAGTCATGTTTGCCATAAAAAACGTGGACTTCTTTCCATATCTTAATGAGCAGTTAATAGAAGAAACAAACGCCATAATCTCAAAATTCAACCTAAATTCTCGCAGTGAAACCAGAACCCAATATATTTATACCCTGAAAGCTATAAAACGACACTACTTAGAAATTTGGCAAAAAAGATGGGAACAAGATAATACTGGCCGACACACCCACAGCCTAATCCCCAATATATTAAATAGACACAATATTAAAATTACTCCTGATTTCTACACTACCCAATTATTAACGGGGCATGGAAAATTTGGGTCTTATTTATTTCTTCTTAAGTTAAGTAATGATGACAAGTGTGAATGCAGCGCAGTAGAAACTGCGAACCATGTACTATTTGTATGCCCCGCTATGGACCATTTAAGATTTTACAATAAAAATAATTTTAACCTACAAGACAAATACACTGCTCGAAAAACATTTTTAAAAAAAGAAAACTACTCGAAAAAATGGAAATAATAAAAGAAAGGGATAAAAATAATTTATTAAATTCAATGGTAAAGTTTGAGGAAGAATTAATTTTAAAAAGTGTATTGTAAAAATATTATTCCTAACTATTAAGTTTTTAATCACATAAATATATATTTTTCATTGTTTAAACACATATTTTTATAAAATAATTATTTTCTAGCTACTGTTCTGTAAATTTTATATTACTGACAATTGATTGTGTTGTGTACCACAGTCAGGGTCAGATAGTCTAAAGTATTCATAATTCATTTTTGTGTAAAATTGTAAACTTAGTTTTAAATTAATATGTTATGATTTTATATTAATTAATTTTATCTGTATATAGCTTGACAATGGCGTAATTGCCGAAAAGCTTCGCATAATTAAAAATAAATTTAGTGATTTTAACTATTTTTAGTAATCAAGTATAATTTTAATTATTAACTAGTATACCTAAGTTATAATTTTAATTATTAACTAGTATAAGAAGTTATAAGGGAATACATGTATACTATGACTGCGAGTGAAACTGACGCACAGCCCGCGCAAATGCGAGTGTAAAAGTGGTTACTATATTATTGTCAACTATAGAGTATTGTAAAGGGGAGTAATACACTGATTAAGCCTAAGCGGTGGTGCAGTGTATTGCTCCTCTATAAATGCAACAAGTTGTACATTATTAATTTGCATAATAAAGTATTAATCAAAAAAAAAAATAAAAAGTGTAGTACTAATTACGGGTCCCTGAGGGGTATCATTACCCTGAATTTTTGTCTCTAATAAAATAGAATTTTTACTTGAAATTTCCGGCCAAAATTGCGAATAAATCAGTTGTAATTTTATTTTCTATTAAATTATTTTGTATATAAGTTGTAAGCTTGACTAATCTGAACGCTTCTTTGTTTCCTGAAACCGAACTGTAAGGGATCTGAGAGTTCTGAGTTTTCTAACTGCCATAGCAATCTATTATTAACATATTTTTTCGAGTAACTTGCATAAGGTATTTGTGAGAGAAATCGTTCTGTAGCTAGCCGGGTTGAATACATTTTTGTTTTATTTTAGTATCGGAATAAGATGAGCCTCTCTCCACGCCTCTGGAAACGACTGAGTTTGACATATTATATTAAAAAAGTGCAAAACTGCTTCTTTAGAAGATGAATTAAGTTGTTTTATCATGGAAATGTGGATTCCGTCTGGACTGGCGGATGAGGGACCCATTGTTTTTACAGCGATATTAAATTCGTCTTTAGTTATGGTAACGTTATAGTTGGTTTTTGATGTGAAATCGGGGCATTAGTGTTTTCTTCTATTTCTTTGTGTTTTCTAAATTTGTCAGGATAGTTTTGATTAGATGATACTTGGTAGAAATGGTCAGCTAGAACGTTTGTGATTTCTACTATATGTAATGGACCTGCTTTTATTGCTGTTATCGGCTCGATTGCGCGTTTATTTGCGATTTTTCGGATTTGTTTCCATAATTTCCTAGAAGATGTAGACGCGTTTATCGTTTTAACAAAGTCTTGCCAATGATTGCTTTTCGCTTTGAGTACTTTTATCTGGGCTAGTGATCTGGCTTTTTCAAATTTGATTATTTGATTGTTGGTTGATGTCTGTATTTTGATAGGAGTAGCAATGAGTATGTTCTTATTCGCGCGATGGGAGGTCAGGGTGCAGTGGGAAGGGTAATTAGGGGGGTTGATTTGCAAACTGTTGCAGTGGAATGTTGGTTTGTGGGCGGAGCTATATATGATGTGTGAATAGTATATGGAAGAGTGTGTAGTGATAGACATGTGCTCACTCACACACACACATACACACCCGAGCTCACACAAACACACATATATATATATGTACACACATAGGCAGTTGCTTGATGAGGTTGTTGTGATGGGTTTTCATCGTCTGAGCAGAGTGTAATTAGTTTTTCTTTCTCTTTCTTATTATTTCTATCTTACTCTTTAAGCCGAGCATACACACATGTACCCACACACACACACACATACGTATGCACATACACACATATATGTACATATAGACAGTTGCTTTATGAGGTTGTTGTGACAGGTTTTCTTCCACATCTAGTTGAACAGAGTGTAATTAGTTTTTCGTTCTTGTTATTTCTTCCTCTCTTTAAGTAATGCGTACATGCACGTACACACACCCACCCACCCACACATAGATAGTTGCTTTACACGGTGGTTGTGACAAGTTTTCTTCTGCATCTATTCCAGTAGAGTGTAATTAGTTTTTCTTTTTCTTTCTTATTTCTTTCTTACTCTTTAAGTCAAGCATACACACACACACACATGCATTCACACAGGCCGATGCGCGCATGTGTATTCATTTGCAATATTTGTGTAGATGAGTATTCTCATGTGTGATGTACAAATTAAAAATATTATGATTACAAATTATATCACAAGATAGCGCTAACATAGATAATCTATATTTCTATGAATGTAATAATAATATTATTAATTTATTTATCACGTTTTAAATTGAATATTCGTTTAATTTAATTTTAGTATTGATTAATTTTGAATGGGAGTGTTGTTTATTGTTGCGATAAAATAATGTCTGAGATATTACATCCAGGGTTTTTTTTTTTGTTGATGTTGAAAGTTTTAAAGGTGTCGATAATATATTTATAGTAAAAGAAATAGCAATTCTAAATAGTGAAGATAATTTTTTTTCAACATAATGCATTCTTTCATCCAAATTCAAGGGAAATTGTGGATGAATCCCAAAATGATGGGATTATACACCATGATGTATGTGGTAAATATTTGCAATACAAAGAGTTATTTACACTGCTTACACATATAGATAATCATTCAGATCCATCATTTTTTATGATAAAATATTTAGAAACTGTTCATTGTTTAAGACAATTATTTGAATCATTATCAAATTTAAATAATAGAGTTTATATAATAAATATGAATACATTTTTTGGAATGCCATCTTTATCAATATTATGCAATCGTTATCAAGCATTATTAAAAAAATATTCATTGTTTTTTCCATTTTAGACGAGATAATAAATGTGTACTACATAATGTATACTTAATGGATAAATGGTATAACATTAATGTTACGCCTATAGAAGCAATAATCAATCCTAAACAAACGTTACAAAATGTATTCCCCATATTGCTCACAAATGCATATTCTAAGCAAATAAGTAATCTTTATATTCATTTACCACCGCATTTAGCCATGCAAGAAAATATTTTAGATTTATTGCCGTGTAGAGGACATTTCCCTCTGTCAAATACACTGAGGAAAGACTGATCAAAGTGTTTCAGTGATAAATTATTTTTTAATGAATTACTCAAGAGATGTAAAAGAAAAAATATGTGTAATTAATTAATTTATTTCGTTCGATTATCAGTTTCCGTTGTATAATAGTTCGTGTTTGTCGTGTTCGTTTTTTAATTATGGATGATAGATTAGTTAATGATGAACCAATACCATTAGCGGAAAAAACATACAATCTAGGCGAGCAGTATATTGTTACTGTGGGACTTAATGCAAAAGATAATTTTATTCAATTTTTATCAATATGTTCATCACGTAATGATCATATTATGTTTGATTATTATTCATTTTTAACTTTATCTGAAACTGTAATAAAACCGAAAGATAACACTCTCAAAACAAAAATATGAAAATGATTCCATAGTAGTTGATTTAATTTTGTGCGAATGTGATTTTACTTCATCAATGAAAATCCGCGATATTTATATTAAGCTCGAAAGAAACATTATGTTTCAAACGGAATTGTGAAGAAATTTTACGATATTTGCAAATATTACACAATCATGGATATCAACAGATGGCTATCGCGATATTACATAAATTATATTCTGTTTGTTATCAAAAGTATATAAAATCTCATAATAAACCTGGGAAATTACTTATTCGTGAAGACATCATCGAATGGATATCGAAATTGTTTAAAAAGAAACATTTAAACTATAAACAAATGGAGAAATCATTACTTTGTCACCAGATAATGACGACTGATTATTGTTTAATTAAACTAATAGATTATTTATCTGTAAATCAATTACCATTGGTCGCCATTTTACTGAATGTAAGTTTTGAAATTTTTTTTCATTGTGTTATAATTTTCTAAAATAAATATTTTTTATTAAAACGAGTAATTATCTGTTATTATATATTTTAGATTGAGTATAAAAACGCATAAATCACGATTACTTGATTCAGTTCATTTTATTTTTTATTAATTATAACTTGTGCATTTTCTGTGTTTAAAATGAGCATTCAGTGTGATAATAAAAATTTTATTCCGCGTATCAATGTTAAATCAATAAATGGTGTTTATTGAAATATTAGTAAACCCGAAGCTATAGCTGAAAAAACATATTGTTCTTGAATTGGATTATTCAGTAATGGTTGGAATGAATATTAATGCTCAGTTTGAACCATTTGTTTGAATAAGAAAAGGTGTGGTAGATATTTATTTATCATATTCGCAGTTTCTTTCAGCGGAGAGTTCAGTTTTCAGACAGATAAAAGATACTGCTAATTTATCGCAAATGAAAAAAATTAATTATTCTAATCAACAAATTAAAATACACGTTGGTTGTGATTCTTTTCGACAAGATCGATCATTGTTAAATTTAAAATGCATTTCCACAGGCAAAGAAATTTCTTTTAATTCTATTTGTGACGTGCGGGATTTAGTTACTAATTCACCTGAAATGACGCATTATTTAATTGATTTGAGAATTTATCAACAACGGGCCGTAGAAATAATTTTACGTAAACAATTTTGGGTTATACGGAAAAGTTATAAAAACAAACCTTCACTTAGTTGTTCAATAGAACAATGGGTGCATGCTAAAGCTATAAATCCATCATCACAAATTTTGTTTTCTGTTGAAAAGTCAATATTATACAGACAAATTATAACTAATCGATTCTGCGTCAATTATTTAGCCGATCATATTATTATGATCGTATTCCATTTATTATCGATGCAGGAAGCAGTTATGACACAATGAGTTTGTATGAACAATTACTACATGATGTTCATTTAACAGAAAATAATATTGCTAATATCCCACCAGCTGATACTTGTAATTGGTGTTCGAGTGAAAATGAATTAGAAGAAGATGAAGAAATTAGCAAAGATCAAATTAGTTCCAGTAGTAGTAGTAGTAGTAATAATGAAATCGATTTGTAAATAAATAACTTTGATATGATTAAAATAAACAATTTTATTATTTATTCTATATGTTCAATATATTTTTTTTTTTCATCAACGAATTTTTGGTAAATTATTTATAGTTAAAGCATTCATTGCAATAATATACACGATTTATTTGTAGAATTAATTTTAAATAAATTTTCAATTTTTTAAAAAACAAATCGTACGTTTGAACTCTTATATTTTTTAAATTACATCTTGATTAATAGCGCGTGCGATATTTTTTGATTGTAAGTCGCTTACAATGATTTGAATTTTCTCGAATTTGCTATTCAAATCAAATATTTGTTTGATACTATTCTCATTTTTCATTTTGTAGATTGTAAGTTCATTTAAATGCTGATGAAATTCGTTTTGAAGTTTATTTAATTTTTACATCATAACAGTTTTTAATGAATTAACTGAAGACTCAATATCTTGTTCAATTGGTAGATGCTTTTTCAAGTAACTGCTCTAAATAAATCATTGCGGTATCTAGTTGCGATTTTATAATACAGTCATTATCATCAATTGCTGAAGCTGCATTAGCTACACGTTTTCTCGCCATATTGGTTAACGATTCTTCAAATGAAATATATTCCCAAAGATGAACTAATAAAAATTGTTTAAATTCATCTGAAGTAATATATCGCTTTACATTTTTTTCGCAATGAAATAAATCACATCCGATTTATTTTTGGGAATTTCTTCTTCTGTATTCAGATTTTTAATTCGTTTCGCGTTTAAATTAAATGCACCATCACTATCTAAATAAAGAATATTTTTCACACAGTTATACGAATGAATTTTACTACTAGTTTCATTTCGAATAAATAATCCATCTTTATGTAGTGACATCTTTTTTTAAGACCCAACTATTTTCTGATGGTGGAAATCCTAACCACTTTACAAATACTTTGCCACCTTTATTTCGCAAAACACGTTCTATTAAAAAAAATGTTTGGAAATGAAGTAGGTGATATTTCTTCGCGATAGAAAGCGCCTTTAATGATATTACCTTTCTGATCTTTTAACGAGTAAGTGATGGGATTTGTTAAATGAACTTTATGTATTAGAAAAACTTCACTACTCCAATTAGCGGTATATCCTTTGTCAAAAACTGTTTTAACTTTACTGATTCCAACTGTATCATTTTCTTTATATATATATGTTTTTTTTTTTTAAATTTACATTAACTTTCCACTTCTCCTTAGCTAAATTTTGAGCTACAAGGTTTTCTACTTGTTTCGTAACATCAATTGGACGAAAATGTGTGGAATGATGAACTGATGAATTGTATTCTTTTTCAACTTTATTTAATACACCATCGTTTCCTATCCATTTAAATTTGCCATAAATACCAAATTGTTTCCACAATTTTGTTTTTAAAGTTCGATTTAATCTTTCCGCAATACTCGCTTTTAACGAATAGTAAGTACTGTAATGATTTACATTATACTTTTTCATTAATATTTTCATATTTTCATTAAAAAATTCTTTGCCATCATCAGTTTGTAAATGGGCGGGGATACGATGACCATCATTAATGACGCGTTTAAAAATTAATTCTACAGCTCGTTTCATTTCTATTCCATTTTTATTTTTTATCGGTTTGCACTACGTAAATTTACTGAAACAATCTATCACTACTAAAATGTATCTATAACCTTGATTGAAACGTGCATATTTAATCATATCAATTAAATCAGCCTGCCATAAGTCATCAATACGATACAATTTTACCGGACAACTAGCAGGCTTATACAATTCTTCAATTAATGATATTTTATCACTATGTAGCGGCATCATTCGGTTTTGCTATATAACCGTTTTCTATTAATTCTTCAATCGCTAAAATTTCGTTATCTACACTATTATTGCCTGCTGATTTAGAAGCGTGTAAAAGAGCTATTCTACTAATTCGTTCGGATCATTCCAATATTCATAATTTATACTTTTGTTCTTTACTACTCGCATAAAACTTCCTTTTCCAGTTTTAGTAAACATCGGTTTTATTACAGTGTAATATTTATGCGAATCGCTAGACTTTAATCTTAAATTGCTTCTTAAATGAGCACCTGTAGCAGTTAGTAATTTATTGTACATTTTTAAATCATCCGACGTATATTCATCTTTTTCAACTCTTTCTACCGTTAATAATTTTAGTAAACCAGGGCTAACTTCTATTTCTCCTTGACTCCAAGTAGGTGAATGAAGAAATAATGTTCGATTATTTTCATTCCATGTGATTGGAGTATTTCCTAATTGGTAGTTTCCTGTTTTAGAATTATATCGAATTCCATAAATTTCATCTGAAAACGTGTTATTCTCATTTAAATCAGCAGTTTTTTCTTCTTTTTTTATTTCATCAACTCGCGTATTGATCATCATTGTTTTTTTCTTTAATATTTTTTTTCTTTATAACTGATTCAATCTCTCGCAATGGTTCTAAAATGGGATTAAATAAGAGAGAATTTTCACGATCCTGCATAAATTTCGCTTCTACAAGTTCCTTTTGTTTTAGTTTAATATCTTCTCCGAGTTTAGTCAATGTTTGTTTTACGGCAATTTCACGATTTATTTTATCATTCATTTTTAAAATCATTCAAAACAATGAATTTATCAATTCCCTTTCTAAATCGACCGCTATTTATACCATTTTCTTTCGAAATTACTAAAAAATTATGCGAATTATCATTCCAACATTTACGTGAAATATCTTTAAATGATAAGTATGAACACGCGTCCGAAGCATGTTCATCGTATATATGTCGTAAATTCACATCATCTTGAGGAAACACAAGAATAAAATTAGAACTATCCGGAATCATGTGTTTTGGTATTTTGACATACGTTTGACATAAATAAAAACAGTCAACATTTCTATGTCTGCTTGTTGCGAAATAATCTCTTATTATATTACCCGTTTCGTTGTTATTGCAAGAAATATCATCAAAAATAAACACTGAATCGGTTATTACATTATTAGGAAGAGGGATGTCTTTTTCATCGGAATAAGCATAATATCCAATATCAGGTGCGAGAGGACTAACAATTTGATCTAATAGCTTATATTTAGGTTGGAAAAGAGATGTAGCAAAGATATATACATTATTAAATTTTAAACCATTTCTGTGTAATAATAAACTAATCATCTCGTTTGTTTTACCACTCCCGCTCGGTCCAACAACTAAAGCACGAACATGTGACGGAAATAAAGGACCATGTTTAAGAAATTTATTATTTTCACTCGCTAATAAAGTTGATAAGGCATCATCTTCGATTGGTAAAGCAGTTTTTTGTTCGATAATTTTCATGACTTATATAAATAATAATCAACTTATTTAAAATTAATGTATAAATATATATATATATATATATATGTGTGTGTGTGGATTAATATGAAAAAGTTTATTGAACGAGTTAACAATTGTCAGCGTGCAGGTGGTAATTTAGTGAATAAATTAATTGATAAACTACCAATAGAACTTCACATACCTGGATATCAGTTTTGCGGGCCAGGTACTAAATTAGAAGATAGGATAAGCAGAGGTGAACAAGGTATTAATCCTTTAGATCACGCTTGTAAACAACACGATATAGCTTATAATCAATTTCACGATAAAAATAATCGAAGAAAAGCTGATTATATACTTGAAACTGCTGCAAAAAAACGCATTTTAGCTAAAGATTCATCGTTAAATGAACGAGCGGCTGTGATATTAACTACGGGAGCAATGATAATGAAAAGAAAAGTTAGCCGAAGGAGAAATACAACTTTTAGGCAAATACTGCAAACAGCTCGTAAAGCTGGAGCTGGTGAAAAATCAATTCGCGGTAAAATTAGGAAAATGTTAGCCGCTATTAAACATATAAAACCGTAAAAGAAAACAAGATTTCGAGTAATAGCTGTGAATAAAACAGGTGGAGTTTTACTAAGTGGATATAAAATTATCGAACGGCCGCAGAATATTATTTATTTACCAGTTTTAGTGAAGTGTATTAGTAATATAACGGTAACTATCGAAGATCAGAATCGTAATCCAATCGATTTTAAAAAAGAAGTGTTAACTGTTACTATTCATTTGAAAGAAGATTCATAATGATTATTAAATACAATCAAAGTAGCCTTAGAAAAAGTATAAATAGAGATCGTATTAGTAAAAATGATATTGTGTCTAAAGTGAAAGTTGGTTATTTTAAAAGACTAAATAAATCTAATAAACAAATATTAAAACAATTAGGTTATATTTTATTGTAACAAATAAATATGATGGATAGCAGCATATTACAGTTATCTCAATCGGATATAGTAGAAGATGGTGGATTATCATCTGTAGAATATCATTTACACAAACTTCATATAGCTAATTTCAACCCAAATGATGAAATAAGAATTCCGATTTATCATAAAGATAGTAGCGCTGAGTATGTTCTTATTCGCGCGATGGGCGATCGGGGTGCAGGTGGAAGGGTAATTAGGGGGGGTTGATTGGCGAACTGTTGCAGTGGAATATTGGTTTTGTGGGTGGAACTATATATGATGTGTGTATAGTATATGGAAGAGTGTGTGGTGATAGACACGTGCACACACACACACACGTACACACCCGAGCACACACACACACATATATGTACATACATAGGCAGTTGCTTGATGAGATTGTTGTGACCGGTTTTCGTCGTCCGAGTAGAGTGTAATTCGTTTTTCTTTCTCTTTCTTATTATTTCTTTCTTACTCTTTAAGCCGAGCATACACACATGTATACACACACACACACACGTATGCACATACACACATATATGTACATATTAGCGATCTACCTCATTATTCCATATATTTAAAAAAAAAAAAAAAAAATATTTTGTGTAACCACAAAACAGATTGGGAATCATTTAGGGAATACTTAGATACCAAATTAAATCTAAAAATTCTATTAAAAAGCGAAATTGACATCGAGAATGCCGTACGGTATCTAACTAGGGAGATACAAACAGCAGCCACGCTGAATACTCCAGTTAATACTTACAAAAAAAGTAATAATTATCCGCTATCAGTCCGAAAGCTAGTCTTGGAAAAGAGAAAGTTTAGACGAAGGTGGTTCCAAACAGGGAATCCTTGGGATAAAAAATTTTTCAACAATAAAGTAAAAGAATTAAAAATGTTATTAGCAGAAATTAAAAACAAAACCCTTAATAGCTATTTAAATAAACTTTCACCCCTAGCAATAGATGACTATTCCTTGTGGAAGTGCACCAAAAATATTAAACGGTCCAATACACATATTCCTCCGATAAAACATGGCAACGGATTATGAGCGAGAGATGATAAACAGAAGTCAGATTTATTTGCTCAGCACCTGGTAACCGTGTTTCAGCCAAACATAACGGCTAGCACGGACAGGGAAATATACGACTATATAAATAGTCCATATGAATCATCTTCTTCGATTAAGTTAGCCTCACCTTCTGAGGTGAAATGTTTACTTAAACCGTTGAAAAAGAAGAAAAGTCCGGGTTTCGACTTAATAAGCGATGAATTATTGAATGAACTTCCGCGAAAAGCTCTAGTATTACTGACTTATATATGTTATGCAATATTTCGCATACAATATTTTCCAGTACAGTGGAAATTCGCGCAAATTATAATGATTCCGAAACCTGGCAAAGATCCGTATTCTGTTTCATCTTATCGTCCGATTTCTTTATTGCCTGTTTTGTCGAAGGTAGTAGAAAAATTAATATTAAAAAGATTACAGCCTTACATACAATCCAATGATATAATTCCGCAACATCAATTCGGTTTTATAAAACACCATTCCACCACTGAACAATTACATAGGGTGGTTAGTATAATTGAAAATAGCTTAAAAACCAAAAAAGTATGTACCGCGGGATTTCTCGATGTTCAACAAGCTTTTGATAAGGTTTGGCACGATGGTCTATTATATAAACTGAAATGTCTATTGCCGAAAAATTTTTACCCGTTGTTGAAATCATACATAGAAAATCGCCACTTTCAAGTACGTTATAAACATACCTATTCAGAAATACATCCTCTTTTATCAAGCGTTCCTCAAGGTTCTGTGCTGGGCCCCACGCTGTACTTGTTATACACGGCTGATTTCCCTACAATGGAAAACGTACAGCTGGCTACATTTGCGGATGGCACTGCACTGCTCTCAACACACATGGATCCGAAGATAGCTAGCAGTAACCTATAGAAAGCTCTTACTAAGACGGAGATATGGTTTAAAAAATGGAAAATTGGAATTAATGAAAACAAATCTGTCAATATCCATTTTACCAACAGAAAAGTTACACCCCCACCCGTCAGGATTAATAGCACCGATCTGTCAGTGCGATCAATGGTCAAGTACTTAGGATTACACTTGGATAGCCGATTAACATGGAAACATCACATACAGATGAAGAAAGAAGAATTAGATATTCGAGTTAAAAAAATGTACTGGCTGATAGGGAGAAACAGTGTACTAACGACAGATAATAAACGTTTAATATATACGGTGGTTCTAAGGCCTGTCTGGACCTATGGGGTGCAACTTTGGGGTTGTGCTAGACCATCAAACCTGAAAATAATATAAACGTCACAAAATAAAATTCTTCGGATGATAACCAAAGCACCCTGGTATGTAACAAATCTAACGTTGCATCGAGATTTACGTATAGATTATGTGGCCGAGGTCATAAAAGTTCACGCTAAAAGACACGCAAGAAGACTTGATAGCCACCCGAATACTTTTGCTAGGCGATTGCTTGATACCACCGGTGACATAAGGAGACTAAAACGTCAGAAACCGCAGGATCTCGTTTAGGGTCGTCGTAATCGGGTAGGTATCGCTGGATACTTGTCCCCTCATGCTCAATTCTTTTAAACGTACTGCTAAATGTCCTCGGTGGACAGCTCGCAGTATTATAAATCATAAAAAAAAAAAATTATTCCATATATATATATATATATATATATATATACTAGCTGACCCGGCGAACTTCGTATCGCCCCACAATCAATAAATGTATAAATTTATTAGCTGAAACGCGGGTTTTTCGTTTCATCCGATAGATTATTGTTAATCATGTGAATCATAATTATTAAAAATAATCAATTTTATTTTCATTGTAGTGCTTTGTGATATACGATGTTTTTCGTTTGATTACCTGGCGCATAGACAAACAAATCTGATGGTTTTCCAACACGGGAACAGGCAACATACAATTGACCTTGTGAGAAACATGGGTTTTCCAAATTAATACCACAAACACTTAATGATTGCCCCTGGGACTTGTTTATGGTCATAGCAAAAGCAAGCCGCACTGGAAACTGTAGTCCTTTAAACTCAAATGGCACATCAGTCGGAATCATTGGGATGCGCGGTATGAGAACATCTTCTCCTTTATACTTTCCCTTTAGTATAGTTGCTTCTATCACGTTGTTTAGTAATTTTTTTATCGCTAAACGTGTGCCGTTGCAAAGACGCGGTTGGTTGATATTTCGCAACATTATAACTACCGATCCAACCTTTAATTGAAGATTGTGAGGTGGCAATCCTGTTAAATCCAGCGAGTTTAAAAATTCCGGTGGATAGTTGATAACATCATCTTGGTTAGTAGCTGAATCAACTGATTATATATCCTCGATTCGCCTGTAATTTGTTCTTGAATTTTGAAATTTAATTCATTTACATCTATGTTTTTTGCAGCCAATATAGCTCGTTCGCTGAACCAATCATGGTTTCTGTAATTTTCAGCAACATCTGGAAACACCTTCTGAATAAGTTCATCTTTTGATCGAGTTAATTGACAACAACTTTCAGGAAAGTTAATGCAGCCAGTCAACATGTCTCTAGGAAATTTGCCATTACCAATGTCAATGAGTTTGAATGTTAGACAATTAAAAGTTTTAAAAACCTTATAAACACGAACACGATTCAGTAATAGCCAATTATTTCTTCTAAAATTAAAAAGAATATCATATATAAAAGTAAATGTAAAATAACTGGCTATAAATATATATATTTACCCCCTTCAACCCCCAAAAAACCTGAAATTTTTTACGAATTTTTCTCGCCGTAAAAACCTTCCTTGAACTTCAACGACATTTAAAAAAAAAAATTGGCCAAATTGGTCCAGACGTGTTTTTCGTTACGATCGATAGGTGTCGAGCTACCCTGAATCTTTTTTTATATATAATTAACATTGGCCCATGCTAAATGCGTTGTAGTATCGGCCGGCCAAAAATCGCCGGCAGAATTTTTAAAAATCGAAAATGAAATTTTCAACTCGCGATTTCTCGATACCGGTTAATTTTTAAGACATTTATCTAATAACATAGATTATAGATCTCCACGTCTACTTTCTTTTAAGACCAACCCAAACCCTTTAGCTACCATAGAGGCTTCAAAAAGGGCCTAAACCCACAAAACCCTTTAAGCCCGATTTTCTCGGCGATTATTCGATATTAAAATACGGCAATACCATCGTTAGACGCGTTTTTTAATGACGAATAACTTTCATTAAAACACTATTTCCAAAATTTCGAATCGTTCTCGAATTACTGCGAAAAAATCGAAATTTCGAAAAAATCGCTGTGAGACCCTTTTGAAATTTTCGGATCGGGTTTCAAATTTTTTTTCGCAGTTTTTTCGTTTCATCCGATAGATCTTATATAGTAACGACTATTTGTAAGGTCGGAATCGTTTAAAAATGTTTACGTCGCTCGCTATGCCTTGCCAAAGGTGGGGCAGGTCATCGATTTTCAAAAATTCGTAGCTCGACACCTATCGATCGTAACGAAAAACGGTTTTCTGTTTCGTATCGGTCATTTTAATATCTCGATTCTATCGAAATTTTTCCAAAATCGAAATTTAAATAATTTACCCCTTCAACCCCCTAACCTCCCTGAAATTTTTTTTTCAAATTTTTCTCGCCGTAAAAACCATCATTGAACTTCAACGAACATTTAAAAAAAAAATTGGCCAAATTGGTCCAGGCGTTGTTGAGTTGTTTACAACGTTTAGCGATTCATTTTTATATTATAGATATATATATATATACATATACACTACTTTCAGAAACAATTAAGACGTAAAATATTATATATATATATTAGGGTTAGATTATATCACATATACTCTACTTTCACAAGCAATTTAAACATCATTAAATAAATATATAATTTCATAACCAATATGTCACGTTAATTTGTTGGAAATATTCGATAATTATTATGGTAAGAAAGATTCCTTAACAGGTTGAACTAATTTATCATCATCATCTCATTCTCTGTGTATTAATGACAGATACACGCATTTATGCGGCATAAGTAATATATTCCACTACATTCTTATATCCGCATGAATCAGGCTATAAAATAGATCACTTTACGTTCAAAAAATTATTCATAATCTATAAATAAGTTCATTGTGATTTCACTTCGCGTTCACGATTTTATTTACTACGTTCATTTCATTTAGAAGACTGCGCTAACTTTCTATCAGTATCAAGTAAGTACTTATTTTATATATCTTCACTTTTACACAAATATTGTTTTTTAAAAAATATTTTATGTTTCATTAAAAAATATTTAATATTATGTTTGACGATATTATTTATATTTTCACACAAATATTTTGTTTCGTATAATTGATTCAATTTAAAATGATAATTACGATAAAAATATATTAAATATTATAAATGAAACGATGTATTAGTGAAAAAATATAATATTTACGCAATTTAATATCGACGTTTTTTTTAATCGCCCATTCATACTTTAAAACATTAAAAGAAATTATATTTTCTTATTAACTTCATTCAAATATGAAGTGTTCGTGATATGTAGGTGAGTGAATGTATTTATTTCTACCTGCGTGAAATCATATTATGTATTCTTTGTTTCATTCAAATTACTAATGAAATAAAATTTATTTAACCATAGATATGTCGGCTGAACAAGGTACTTCGAAATCATTTTCCGGTCAAACATCGAAATGGTTATTTGAATTAAGCACTTCATCAAAAATTAATATCGATCAATTAGAAATTGTGCTAAAGATGAATTTTTCCGGAGTAAATGTGAAGGAAAAATACGAAAACTGGTTAGTGATCCAATTACCGTACAGGATTGCGAAAAAAACAATCATGGAAAGAATGAATTTGTTTAAAGAGAATTTCGTATTAAAATGGATTGATCCAGAACACAGCGCTGAGACAGAAGAACTAAAATCCGAATATGACGCGAATCTTAATACGTAAAAGTAAGATACTTCTATATATATATATATATACACATATACTTACCGAGTAAAGGTATCAACACTAACGAGTCGGTTATCAGAAGGCAAATCAACGTCAGGCGTTTATTTTTCGAACGTTTACCGAATACCTTCGACATCGATTTCAACGCCATGAGCGGATTAATCAGCTTCGACCGATCGACTTTCTGTTGTCGACGATGATTTTCCGGCGACGGCGTAATTTTCCAACAAGCCGATAACAAAGCCAACACCATCAATAGCGCGCAGAAGAGGAAAGATTTAGCGAATCCTAAATAAGCGTTCAAATATCCGGCCAAACCGTTACTGATCGGTAGACAGATGTAATGAACAGACGTTATCACGCCTATACGAGCAGTTCTTTCCGCGTTACCGGTTATGCTGCTTATGTACAATTGAGAACCGAGCATAGCGCATAATTTACCGCCGGACAAACCCAGTATCAAAGCCGATCCGGACGATAGAATATTCGGATTCCACGTCCAAAAGTACGAATTAATCGATCCGTATAGACATTGCAATAATTGACCGACGACCGGTCCGTATATCATCCATCTTCTGTCGTTACTAGTCTTATCGATCCAGACGGAAATCGCCGTCGTGACGAATACGTTCGTGTAAAACGACAGCGTATAGCGCCAGGAATTCGATACGGCCGCGAATTGTTGTCCGTATTTTTCATCGTCGCATCCGGTTGATAAATCCGGTTCGCCGGTTTCACGAACGGAACGACAACTTTTCTGCAGTAATAAATTCGTTTCCGTAAACGTCAACAACTCGAATACGATCACGTACAAAGCTAAAGTCGGTTCTAGCGTGATCGATTTCCAAATCTCGTTATATACACGCGACAAAGATATTATCCTCATTTCTATACGACGCCGACGAAGACGATTTTTTCCGTTTTTTTTTTTTTTTTTAATAATTTTTATTTTATAGTTATATTTATATATTATTTTCTTTTTTTTTTAAATCGAAAAAAAAATCAGAATTTGTATTATCGCGTAAGAAGAATTTAAAACATAAATTTTATCCCGCGAGAACCGAGAACTATCTCCGCATATTACCCGATGACGAGAATTTGAACTTAATCGGCACGAAATAGAATTGTCGCGGAAAATGCGCAGGAGTTACAGAACCCGTTTTGCGAAGTATCGGGTCAAACGACGGGTAGACACAGGCGTTATGATAGTTTTATTATAGGACGTTGCTCACGCACACTAATACGAGACTACGCACACAAATGGCGCTATCTTATATTCGTAATGATAATAGTGGCGATGATAATAATGTTGTCAGGGGAAAGTAGAACCGCAGTTATCTTTGTACAACAGGGAAAAACGCTCAACAGAAATTACTTCTTTGTTTAGTATATATGTCCATGTCATATATATATATATATATATATATATATATCTTAAACACAGTGTGATGATTACCATATTTCGTATTCTAATATTTAATTTAATAAAATGGAGCCTTCCGAAATTTGTACTATCGTCAGATGCATAAATAAATACTAAAATAATAATTTAATTTATACATATATTAATACATATATATATATATATATATATATATATATATATATATATATATATATATATATATAATATATATATTATACAAGATACCTCGTATATACTCTTAGTAATATTATTATTTATTAAAAAAAAAATAAAGTATTTATAAAGAAAAATTTTATTTTATATTTAAAAAAAACTGTTATATATTTATTAATGAATTAGTTATAAAAAATAATAATTTAAAAAAAAATTTACTTGACCGGATTTGTAATTACTGCCCAACCATCCATTCTCATTTTATTCTAACCGTCTTCATTAAGAAACTAACAACTGAACTTCGTAACTGAAAAACTAGAACTCTCTTGAAAATGAACAACCATCCCTTTTTATACATTTTTCTTAAGCCTTGTTAAACCAAAATTACAGGATTTTCTTCATTATTTACTGGCTGTAATTTATTTTTACTGGCTGTATTAACTAAAATTATTTGGTCCAACTAATTTACTGTTTTTTTTCCATTGACTAACTAAAATTAATTTTAACTATTGTATAATAATAGTTTATCTACTACAAATCCGGTTTGGTTATATTATAATAATTTTAATATGTTTTACTTTAATTAAATAAATAATTATATATATATTTTGTTTTATTTTATTATATTAATTAAATTCAATATTAGTTTTCCACCTTCAATATAATAAATTTAGATTTATTATAACGTGAACATACGACGATCGTCGTAATATATATATATATATATATAATATATGTATATTATATTTAACAAAACAAAATAAAATTGAAGATAATCACTAAAAAATTTTTTTATTACACGAATACGAAGCTTTTCGACTATTAAGTCATTTTCAAGCTAACAAAAGCTTGAAAATGACTTAATAGTCGAAAAGCTTCGTATTCGTGTAATAAAAAAATTTTTTAGTGATTATCTTCAATTTTATTTTGTTTTGTTAAATTCATAAATCACTACTCTCCAATATATCAACATGTATATAATATATATATATATATATATATATATATATATATATATATATATATATATATATATATATATATATTATATATATACATATATATCATATATATCATATATATACAAATTATATATATATACACACACAAATATATGTATATATATATATATATAAAAAAATATATATATATAAGAGTAGTGAATTTATGAATTAGAAGCAAAACAAAATCATAACACAGTTTAATCACTATAAAATTTTTTTATTGCAAAGCTTTTCAACAGTTACGTCACTATCAAGCATGCGCAATAAATATTACTGTAATATTTATTGCGCATGCTTGATAGTGACGTAACTGTTGAAAAGCTTTGCAATAAAAAATTTTTATAGTGATTAAACTGTGTTAAGATTTTGTTTTGCTTATATAATATATATTCCTTCAAATACTGAAGGAATGCGAAATTGATCCCAAAAAATGAGAGAAACAAGCAATGTATCATAAAACCTGAAAAAAAAAAACAGTAGGGTCTACAGAAAGCGGATAAAAATGCTCAAGTTACGGAGAAACTGGAACGACGTATAAAGGCTTACTCGAAGCGACTGTAGCAGATTATATTAATACTGGCGTCTTTACATGTGATGCGTGCGAAAAGAAATGTACCGCAAAAAAATCGGTTTAATTTGTCACCTTAGGACCAATGAATAGTGGATGGCACTCCGTACTAACGACTGGATAAATGATGATGACGATATAAATATATATATTACAGTTCTGGTGATGAAGAATTTAGCGTGAATGGTGAAGCAATAATTGTAGACAATAAAATAAAAACCAAATAGCGATTGTAGCCTATTGCAGATGATGCTCAATAGGCTAAATCAAGCGGGGGAGAAATATGGCATGAAAATAAATGTCTCGGAAAAACAAAGGCCATGAAATTCACGAGGACAAATAACAATGCAGATATAAAATTAAAAATCGGAATCGAAATGGTGGACAAAATAAAAGAATTCCCATATTTAGGCGTATTGATAACAAATGACGGTAGACATATAAATGAAATTAAAAGTCGTATCGGAATGGCTAAGCGTTTAGGAACCTAGAGGCCGTATTAAAAAGAGAAAATTAAAAATGAATATAAAGACAAAAGTAAATCAGTGCTTACAACCATCACCCGTTTACGTTCTGGGCACAATCGTCTTCCGGCTCACATGTTTCGTATTGTGATTTCCAGTTCCCCATATTGTTCCCATCCAGCCGATTTACAAATTATCGCCGATGAAAACCACATCCTTTTCAATTGCAGTTTTCATACACCTGCCCAACTCGCACTCCTGAATTCCTTAATATCCATCGGTTATCGTCCCTCCTTTCTCTAACACTTCCTTAATTTTTTCTAATGACTCCCCTGTTTTCCTCCTTCTTTACAAATTCCTAACCAATTGTAACATCTAATAACTATTTATCAACACGTTAGTGGGTTGTGATTGCTCCTCAGCAGTGCCCAAAAAAAATAAAAAAAAAATAAAAAAAAACAAATCAGTGCTACGTCATGTCCGTCCTAAAATATGCATCTGAAACGTGCTGAACGCGGAGATTATTAAACGTTTAAATACTTTTGAAATGTGGACGTTAAAAAGAATGTGGCGAATACCGTGAACGGCGAAGATAACGAACAAAGAAGAAGTACTACAACGGAAATGGTGAAGATGAACGTCGTAGAAGATGTTGAAAAAAAGAAGAAAAAGTACTTAGCGCACAAAATAAGAGAATGATTATTTACAATGGCAGTTCAAGAAAAAATACAAGGAAAGAAGACGGTTGGAGATCAACCAGCTTTAATACAAGGAAAATGACGGAAATTATCGAATCAGCTAGAAAAAGGGAAATATAAATCAATGTTGATGCTATCTTCTGACAAGAAGAAGCTACAAGATGATGATGATGATGATAATTATCTAGAGTCCGAATTGGACTTGAACCTATCTTATAAATTTAATTGAAGTATTTATGTACGAACCATCATCATATAGAGATTACGCTGAAAAAAACAAAAATATAAATAATAATACGTTCATGTCGTCTATTATTAGGCTCGTTAAAGTTAGAAAACGTAGAAAACACATTTAATTTTAAAAATACACTATCAACGGGTCCTGATAATAATGTCAACAGTTCCGTTAGAAACAATGCCTTAACTGCTACGGTAACTTTAAGGATACTTGTGTGTATGTACATATAAATTCTTCATGATTTATAAAATTTTGTATCGAAATAAATATAAATATATACTATACTGTTTGTAAAAAGCTATTTCGATTAGTGTGTATCTTCCGCGATAAAATTATAGCCGACATATCCTCTGTTAAAACTGTCCTCGCGAGTACACCTTAGGGTAGCGTGTGCGTTCTCATCCATTTCATAATATATCAATGACACTCCGACACATCCAGCGGTGAATACAATACTCTGTGCTGCTGATGTACATATCATCTTATGGAATCAGTGCAAATCGACTTCAAAGGATTTTACCAAAGAGTTTTTTAAATAAATGGAAACCATTTTTCTTTCTTTTAAATTTTATGTAATGTAGTGATCCAAAAAAGGTTTGTGATTTTTCATAAAGAAAAGTTTTATAGCGATTTTAACACTTTTTTGTTGTTTATTTTAAATGGAAACATACTGTGAATATTTGTAAAGCTACAGTTTTCTGGAGAAGAAAATTCTTAATTACTCGTGGAACTATGTTGGATAATTCTATCGTAAACTGAACAAATTTGGTTTTATGTGTTATATTAGACAAAATAATGAATTTTCAATCGTATATAAATCACAATATAATCTAAGCGAGAGCAAAATTTTTTTCACCACTTTTTACTCTATTCAATAACAAAACCTAAACTTAGCGTAAATAACGAACTAATCTTATATAAATCCTTCCTATACTTACATACGCGTGTCCCGTTTAGAATCGTATATTTATTTCTATCTTTATGGTTCGCATAACAGCTCATGTAAATTAAAATGCGAACACTGAGAAGTAAATAAATGAATATGAATTACACCACAAAAATTGTTGAAAAAAAAAAGATATTAAATTATTTAAATAATGCTCTAAAAAAACCCACATTCATACAACTATACATTAACATAGTCACTGACAATACACACCGGAATTTACACACAAAGAAAGAGAACAACGATAATAATCATTCATCATCATCATAAAAGTATGAGATGAAATTTAGTTTTTCAATCGCCGTCAATGAATTAGATTATTATGTTCTTGTTGCACCGTTACGTTTGTATATATTTCTCAATTAATGAATAAATTATCAATTAAATTATTCGCTAATTCGATAATTTTAAAGCGTTCTACGGATAGGGGAGAAAAAAATTGATTAACGATTAAATAAGTCTAACTTATTAATCCGATTTTCCAATTTCAGATTTTTTCCCTTCTATTTCTACGAAAAAGAAAATATTATCTAGAAACATATATATATAACATAAAGTGTAACTTGGGTGAAGTAGATGATATTCATCATACACTGTTTATTTGTCCCGCATTTGATTCAATCCGTCAGAAACACAACATTAGACCTACTGATGTATATCCTGTTGGCACGAAAGTTAGGGGCTTCCTTTTGCTTGCTGAGCAGGTTATGTTGTTAAAATTTAAAATTTCTTAATTTCACGGCAGTCTTCATTTGGTTGTAGTGGGGTCAATGGCTCTTGTTTTTAGTTATTAATATGTGCATATGTGTATGTACATGTCTTTTTATATATATTATGTTTATAAATTATAAGTTTGTAGTTAAATTTAATAATCTTTTTTTCCTTTTTTTTTTTAGGTATAAGCTATACCTTTTAAGATAAGTCTATTTCTTTTTGCTTTTTTAAATATTTTTTCTTTTGCTTTTATTAATATTTTTTCTTTTACTTAATGTTTTTTTTTTTTAATTAATTTTTTGTACAAACTCAATACTATTTACTTGATGGTAGAAGGGACTATGTATTCTCATCCCTTCTTCCATCACAATAAGTTAATTTTAAGTGTGGAGGTCTCTTCGTTTGTGTTGGGACCTTCATTTCTCTACTTTAACTCCCTTTTTTTTTATTAGAGGGAGGGGGTTTTTAGTGGGTAAAAATCCCACACGCTGATTTTGGTTCCCTTGTAGTGCATCTATGTGCACTGCAGCAATAAAAACAAAATTCTTATGTGTCAGTGTCTTATGAAGATTTTCCCCCTCCCGCTTTAAAAAAAAAAAAAAAAACAAAAAAAAAAACATAAAGTAAATACAGACATCATCTCCTACACGATCCTAGTCACCAGGAGCCTTGTGAGAACCCAAACGACCCTGAACAAGCTAATACAGAGTGGTTCAATACCGACTTCCCCGGGCTTCTTTAGGTTCAGAGCAGATTGTACTAATTTATGGACACGAAGAAGACTTATAACTTACTAGTCGGCTGGATGTTTTTTTTTAGCTTAAAAAGTTCTCGTTCTTCAGCCCCCTCCAAGAAATGGTTCAAACTGCGATAGTCCGAGCAGAATGTCAAAGTATTATCGCTACGTCACGAACCTCTCTGGAAGTATATATATATATGTGTGTGTGTGTGTTTGTGTGTATAAGGTGACCAAGAGAAGAAGGACGGTTTTCTTTTCTGAATAATTCAAAAACTACTGGACCAAAATTGTTTAATTTAATTTAATTTAAAAACAGGAAAAGCGTTATCTGTAGAACACAATATTGTTCAGATGATCACCGTGTGCAACAATACTTTTCAGTTTTTTTACAGCATTTTCGAACATTTTTTCGAGCATAGGTCGCTGAATTGTTGAAATTTCGTCATACATTTGAGTTTTGAGGTCTTCCAGATCTCATGGACGTGTCGTGTAAACGCGACCTTTAAGATATTATTAAAAAAAAAATCCGAGTCAAATGTAGCGAGCGCGGGGGGGTAAACGAAATCCGTGCGACCCGACAATATGCTATTATCAAACTCTTCTTTTAGTATTGGGAGCATTTCTGCCGAACAATAACATTTCTCACGATCTTGTTGGAACCATGTTCGGTCCAGACGACGACGACGATGACGAAGTGATGTTAGAAAGAACCAGTTTATCATCTCGATGTAGCGGGTTCCGTTGACGGTACCAGTGAAAAAATAAGGTCCACCACTAGGAATCGTTTTTTTTCCTCCAGGATGTTTTTTATCCGTTGCAGAAGCTGTCTATCGAAAGTTTTAAACCCGCATTAAAAGTAAATTGCGGGATGGTATAGGTTTTTTCGAAACCCTCTTTAGACTGTGGTGATCGATTCGCATAGAAAATAAGGTTCTACATAAAACCCGCGTTCTTTCTCGTTATATCACGGTGATGACTGAAATGGGACAAAAACGAATCTCTCCTGTATACACTAAACGTGGAGTACGCGGTTTGCCTTGTAATAGTTTTTTTTTTTTTTTTTTTTTTTTTGTTCCCCAATTCTAGCAAGTGGATAGGGCAAATATATTTATGAAATATGTTTATAAAAGAGCAAGGAACTAGTGTGCATTACAGCAGTTGTGTGTAAATTGTTCCTCGCCAAGTGTACTTAAAAATAGAGTGGAAGGGGGATGAATGCCTTGTAATAGTATGACCAACTGTTCTATTCAAAAAACAAAAATCGTCCGTCTTCTCTGGGTCACTCTGTGTATATATATTATTTACGTCGTAACATAAATATTTGAAAACGAGTTATTCGATATTTCTCAATTATCAGACTTATCCAAAGTTTGAATAAGAACGGCTAAATTGATTCGAACCCACTAGAAAGTGGACTATAAAAATATTTGTTTATGGGAAATTTAAAAAAAAAAAATAAGTTCAAATGATTTTTTTTTATTTAATCTGGCTTTAGTTACTTCTTTAATTCTGCATTACGTTTTGACTACTAGCCAATTGTACATTTAGGTTAAAATCGTTCGTAACCGCACCAACGCAATCGTGTATTTTGCGTTGTTCCTGTTTTATTACTGTTATTACTATTATTATTATTATTAGTTTAAAATCTGATTTCGTTGAACCACCAGGAGATCGTAGGCGTAATCTTGAACGATAACTTAAATTTTATATATATATATATATATATATATATATATATATATATATATATATATATATCAATATAAAAAATGTCCTATATTAGTTTAATATTTCGTTTTTTTTTCTGCCTTTCACTAGCTTTATTTACCTCCAGCTGGTTAAATTGCTTTACGTTGTAGGGGTAAAACACACTTTTGTTGCATTTATGTTCGGATTAAGATGTGGAATCGGCTACCATTTATAAATTTTCAGAATTTTGTACTTTTTTTTAATAATTATTTTATTTATAGACGCTCGATAGTCGGTTATAAACTATTTATTAAGTTAGTGTCTGTAAGATTAAAAGATATTTAACTTTGTTCGGGTTAATATTGTTTTTATTGTGTCATAGTTTAGATTGTATTTTACAGGTTGGCTTCTGTATTTTGTGCATTCTAATAGTACGTGGTTTATAATTAATTGCGAATTGCATTCGCGGCAGATGGGTGGGGATCCTCGTTGAGTAGATGTTCTGAAGTAAGTAACGTGTATCCTGTGCGTAGTCTAGTTAGCGTTTTTTCGGTTTTCCTTTCTTTCAGGACTGCTGTTTTCCTAATCTCGGCTTAATTTGATACAAGTGTGTATGTGCACATTGAGTCTCCCAGAGTTTTTGATATGTTTTAATTGTTTATGAAAGGACTGTATGTAAATCGGTAATGCGCGTTGATTTTATTGTTTTTAGATCTGTAGGAGACGTTGTAACTATTCTATCAATGTTTTCATTCCCGGCTATTCCTGAATGAGCTGGTGTCCATAGAAGAACAGGTTCATTGTTCTCGGAGATCATTGATTATGTGTTTTAGGTTGCTGTATTTGTGTTTTCGATGAATATGTTGAAGAGTTAGATACGTATTTGAAAGCTTTATAGATTGCAAGAAGTTCTACTTTAAAAAACTGATATTGACTCCGGGTAAATGATATACTTGGAAATGGTTGGGTGTAAAATAGGCCGATGAGGTATGGTTTATAGACATGCATCATTGTATATGCGTGTTGTATTTTTTTTTTCAGAATGTTGTAGAATTTTGATTTGAGAATATTTGTAGGTGTTATAAGTGTTTCTTATTAGTTCCAGTTCCGGGTTTATTGTGATTGGAACCTTTATCCGAGGTGGTAGTTTTGAAGCGTGGTTTGTTTTGATTTGTGGTAATTGAAGTTTTGTTAATGTATTGTTAACGCGTTCTGATAGGGGTTTAGATGTATTTGGTTTGTTTAAGAATGTATCGTGAAATTTATTCCTTAGTAAGGACTGTGATATCGGATTGGATGGTGTGCAAATTGATTGTGTGTAATATTCTAGCGCTAGTATTTGTCTTCTGTATCGGAGTGGTAATATGTTTGTTTCCACGTGTAGAGCTGTGTTTGAGGTAGTGTGAAAGGACCTCGAGGCAATTCTAACAGCTAAATTTTGAACAGAATTAAGCTTTTTTTTTAGTGTGGAACAGGCTGCATTATCATATATTATAATGGCGTAGTCTGATCTGCTTAGAACGTAGGATTTGTATAATAATGTTTTCCGATCAGAAGCCCACGATGAATTATTTAACATCCTGAGCGTATTTATTTTAAGAAAAATCTTATTTTTAGTTTAATTATGCGTTCTTTCCAGTTAAGTTTCGGGCGTCCAATGTTAGTCCTAGTATCTGAAGCGAATCTGCCGTTTCTATTTGTATTGCATCCATGTTTAAGTTTGGTATAATTGTATTTGGTTTTTTGCTGAATATTATGCGCTTAGTTTTCGATGCGGAGAAAGTAAATCCTCGAGATTTGGCACATTATTTAAGTCATTTATTGTATTTTGTAATAAAAGTTCCACAAATTTCGAGTCCTATTGATAGATCGTCTAGATGCAGTAGCTTACTGGAGATGATATAATATGTTGTTTAATATTAGTAATGGCTATAATAAAAAGCGTAGGACTAATTACGGATCTTTGAGGGGGTCCATTTTCTTGAATTTTTGTATCTGATAGAATTTATCTTTACTTGAAATTTCCGGTGGAGTAAAAAATTGAGAATAAATATCGGTAAATTTCCTCTAAATACCAACTGATATAAAGCGAGAATAATTCTTTGTTTCCAGAGTTTATCGAAAGCCTTTTCTAAGTCAAAGCTAACAACAGTTGTAATTTTATTTTCTATTAAATTATTTTGTATATCTGTAGTAAGTTTGGCTAATAGATCCAGAGTGCTCCGTTGTTTCCTGAAACCGCGAACTGTAAGGGATCCGAGAGTTCTGAGTTTCCTAACTGCCATAGCAATCTATTATTAACATATTCTTTCGAGTAACTCGCATAAGGTATTTGCGAGAGAAATCGTTCTGTAGCTAGCCGGGTCTAATACGTTTTTGTTTTATTTTAGTATCGGAATAAGATGAGCCTCTCTCCACGCCTCTGGAAACGACTGAGTTTTCCGTATTATATTAAAAAAGTGCAAAACTGCTTCTTTAGAAGATGAATTAAGTCGTTTTATCATGGAAATATGAATTCCGTCTAGACCGGCGGCTGATGGCCGCATCGTCTTTAGGGTGGTATTAAATTTAGTTATGGTCACGTTATAGTTGAGGTTAGTTTTTGATGCGAAATCGGGGGCATTAGTTCTATTTCTCTTTGTGTTTTCTAAATTCATCAGGATAGTTTTGATTAGAACTTGGTAGAAGTGGTCAGCTATTTGTTGTTTCTACTTTATCACATGTAATACGGGGGGGACCTGCTTTTACGGCTGTTATTGGTTCGAGTGCGCGTTTATTCGCCATTTGTCGGATTTGTTTCCATAATTTCCTAGAAACGCGTTTATCTTTTTAACAAAGTCTTGCCAATGATTGCTTTTCGCTTCGCGTACTTTTATCAGGGCTAGCTGGCTTTTTCAAATTTGATTATTGGATTGTTGGTTGATATCTGTATTATAAGATTTTATTATTTTCTTTAATTAACGCTTAGGCTTCAGACCACCATGTAGCATATTGTTTTCCTTTAGTATGGGTTTTAAATTTTGGAATAGAACTGGCGGCAGCTTCTCTTATTTCTTGTAAAATCTATTTACATGACTGAACAACATTGTGAGAAATTTTATAACTACGCCAGTGTATAAAATCCGGTCAGCTTTTGCTATGTTTCAATTTTCGGATATACAGCTTTCACTGCCCGTTGTATTCTGGATTTCTGGTAAGTTGTCAATTATTTGTTGACAGTAATTTGCTTTACATTGAACGTTTTCTTCGGTATTTCATTTTTTTCGGTGTCTAGATGCGCATAGTTGGACATGCTTAATTGTTAAATTTTATTTACAGATTTGTGAGTTTCGCGTTTGATTTGTTTATATCTTTTTTTATTATCATTTACCCGAGTATTGGTCACAGATTCATTCTTGATTATAGTTGATGAGTTTTCTGAAATACCTCGTTTTATGTTTTTGTTAACCTTCGTGTGGTTCATGTTTTTTGTTGCGTCATTGGGAGCGGCTGTTTGCGTCGTTTATTTTGGACATCGTAGTCCACTTCTGTCGATGAGGTATATTTATTTTTTTGAAAATTGGGAAGTAATATGTGGTCTCTCTCTTTACAGATGTAGCAAAAAGCAGATTCATTAGAGCGGAATAATCTGTGTCTGTGCTCTATTAGCAATGAATTTGGTATTTTCTCTATTTCGTCTGGGTTGATGAAAAATTGTCTTCGGTTGCTTAGTATATGAGAAAATTTGATTACATCGAATCCTGCTCGTAAATATAGGTGAGTATGTATATTTAATTGTTTATGTTCATTTCCAATAATTGAGTTTCGGATGCTAGGGCATATATTTGAGATCAATATTCGTTTAGCTGAGTTTATTAATTAATCTTCTAATTTCGATTTTATTTCCGTTAATGTTTATCATGAATTTCGTCATGAAGACACAAAAACGATTAATCTAATGGCGGCTCGTATATTATTTAACGGAATAATTTCGCTTATTCTACGTATGTAATTTGTTTAATACTGTCTAAACGCGCTGTTTTTATCTAAAGTATTTTATAGGCTCTTGATAGCTGCCTTATTAGCGTAGGCTATTTTTGATTGTTGGCGAATTTGTGTTTGCGTGTGTATTGTTAATTATGTTGTGTGTGTGTGTCCGTGCTTATGTTTGTTGCTTGCGTACGAATATTAGAATTATTATTATTATTTAAACTCACCGGTGCGTTCATCTACATTGTTACCTGTATTCGTGATTCGTGAAGCTATTGATATTGCGGTGGAGTGAGTTGACTGCGTAGGTATGATGTTTTATTGAAGTGGACCGGCAAGCCATGTTGTTTCTTATCTCCGAAATTCGATTAACTACGTAGCCGATTCGGTGAGATATCCGTAATGAATGACGATCGTATTAACTCGATTAAACTTTAAATATTTGTGTTGAAAAATTCAAATTGATAGTTGATAATTTCGGTTTAAATCAAACTGAGCTTTTCCCCCCCCCTATGATATTGTTATCGCATCGCTATAACAATTTTAATAAACGCTTAAGATAACTTCTAGCAGTTTTATTTATACTTCATTTGTTTTTGTTAACAGAATATCCAGACGTAGACAAACAACAGCGATATACAGCGTACGAGATTACAGAATAATTCTAGGAAAATAGTACCCACAAAAATAAATCAACAAAATGCGCTAATTAATATAAATCGTATTAGAAAATAGATAAATAAATTACTAATAGCGACGAAAAAAAGAAAATAATAATAATGTTCGCAATGAAATACACAAACAGATATATTGCGAACAGACAGCGGCTTTAAAAACAGAATACGGTCTTACGGATTACATTCCAATTAATAAAGGTGTAAAACAATGTCACCATTACTGTTTAATTTATACGCAGAAAACTACATCGGGAAAATATTACAAGAATCCGAGAAGGTCGTCAAAGTAAATGGAAAAGTAGAGTAAATAATATCCGATATGCAGACGATGTGGCGATAGTACGACACAAGATATACAAATATTACTGAATAATAAAGTTGTATCCGCAATGAAAAATGAGACATGCCCAATAATGACAGTGGACGGGGAACCGATAGAAGTCGTTTAAATATCTCGGTTGCTGGTTGAATGATGAAATTAACCCCGATAAAGAAATCAGAATAAGAATCGAACGGGCAAGATCAGTATTTATCCGAATGAGATCTCTGTTTCAGTAATAAACATTTAAGTCTGAAATTAAGATACAGGACGGTTAAGTGTTATGTATATTCGGTTTTATTATACGGAGCGGAGGCGTGGACGTTAAAAAGCGCAAAATCAGGGGTTTTCAGGAGAATGCTGAAGATACCATGGACTGACCGTATATCGAATAGAAAAGTTGTGGAAAGAATAGGACAGAATAAAGAGCTATTAACAATTATCGAGAAAAAGAAATTAGCGTATTTGGGCCCCATTATGCGCTAATAGGTATCAGTTGATACAGTTAATTATACAAGGCAAACTAGAAGGATGTAGAATGTCGTGGATGAAACATTTGGAAAATTGGACGGCTAATACATTCGGCCAGAAACAGGACCAGTTTCTAACTCGTTGTAGCCAACCTTCGTTAACGGAGATTATGAAGAAGAAGAATGAAATACAAAGCGCATATCCAAACGCAACCGAAAACATAAATACACTTATTACACGATCGTAGTAAATAAGCACTCCGTTGAGACGTGCGCACTAACGCATGCACCAACTCACAACAGGACCTAATACAAATCATACGCGCTGGTTTTCGTGCAAAGAACCTATATATACGAATTCACAATGGCAATAAACCGGACTTTTAATAGAAAAAAAAAAAAAGTGTTTTATCGCATAAAACATATTTATCGAAAAGTAACAATATAAAAAAGGAATATATTAAAAATAATAATATAGTGCGCGCGGGAGATATCTACCACGTTTGTAGCCCGGTGTGTATTCAACCTAGGGAAATAATCATCTTAGTCCGGTTGGGAAGACGAAGCATGAGTGACTGGACGGTGCAACAACGCCCGTTCACTGTAGAACGGTTTTAATGTTCTCATATGTACGATTTCCGTAAAGAGTTCAAATTAGTGCCCAAAACTTCCGTTATTACGATAAAATCTTTACATCTCCGGGTTAAAAACCTTCGCGAGTGTGGATAAAAAAAAAACCGTCGGCTTCAGAAGTCAGTGAGAATAACGTCTACCATTTCTTGTATGTGCGCAGCAACTGAAGCAAGTCCCACTCTATCTGACTGAATGCATGCTAAAAATTTGAATTTATCCGAACAGTGCGCTAAATTCTTCATCTCGATTTAAATTATCGCCCGTGCAAAATTTTATATCCCTAGCAACTGTGAAGTTTTGCAAAGAAATGCTACCGATGATTGACTCCAAGAAACATTTTTATCTACAGCGTGATGTTAATAATTACTGCGGCAACAATCTAATCTCGTATCATTTAGTAGAGAAGCCCCTTTATTCGCGGAATGTGACTGCGGCGAGTCACGGTTTTTACTTCTTCAAAGGTAAATGCTGGTCGCCACCGGCGGCTGCTTACCGAGTTAATCCGGCCAGAGTTGAAGAAACGACAAAAATTAACACGAACATGGTTTCAGCAAGACGACGCTACATGCCATAACAGATAGTTTTATCTCGTTTTCGCATTGGTCACACTGCATTGTGGCTACATTATAAATAAAACAGATCAACCATTTTGCGCATCGCTGCGTCCAGATAGTCTTAACATTCCGACATTTATTATTTGACTGTCCACAATACTTCACACATCGACTTCAAAATTTCAGTTGTAATTCCCTACAAGAAGTTTTAACCGATAACCAAATTGCAGTACAAACAGTTCTTCAATTTCTCCGAAATACGGATACGATCAACTTTATATAATATCTAATAATTACTTTCGTGTTCCCTGGCCGTAGCTCCAGTACATGTTAAAAAAAAAAAAAGAGTAAAGTAATATATTTAGAAGATATTTGTACGATAATTAATTAATTAATCACGTTGAATAAAGACTCCATTTTAGAATATAAATTATTAACAATTATTTCGCGTAATTTTACGAATAATATTTACAGCGGAAATGAAATCTGATAGTTAATCAGTTTAGTACGTTTCCCAGTTCGTCGTCGTTTTCGAACTTGGAACAAAATCCTTTCAGATCATTTCGAATATCGGAATTTTGCAAAATTAGTTCTAAAAAAAAATATACCTCGAAAGTAACGCAACTTAAATTTTACTTTTTGTAGATAAACGTAAGGAATTTATAATTTTATCTATTCTATTACTACATACAGTTACTTTCATTTAGAATATGCCTTAATGACTTGTGAACCTTAGAAAAAACAATAGATACCCGAAAAAAAAAGTCAACAAGTCATGTATATATGTATATATAAAATATATATAATGCTTGTTGTGTGTATGCGCTTAAGGTGTACACGATTATTTAAGTACACGCGTGAAATAATGACCAACTTCAATATTATGTATGGAAATATTACATCTCGTTCGTCGTACATTAATATAATAATAGTAAATAGATAATTAAAAATCATTATCGTTAATATAAAGGAATACAAACATAAAAAAACTGAAGCCTAATCTGCACTTGACTATATTTTACATTAACTACTTTAAAAGCTGATATATAATTTTATTTGTAACAAATTATTTAAAATATACAACAAAAACGAAGTTAAAGTCGATAAAAGTTTCTTTTATAAAAAATTTAAGTGATTTTAACTTCTTTTTTTGCTGTTTAACTTAATTGTATAATTTTAAAATATGTGTATATATGTATATGTATATGTATATATATATATATATATATATATATATATATATATATATATATATATATAGCGGATTGTACGTATTGTAGTTCGCAGGTTACTTGTTATCTTTTTAGTGCGATTTAATGTAATTAAATTAAATCAATTTCTTCATTAATGATCTTATTATCCATAGTACTGGAATGAGATGTAATACTACTCGGAACGTCACTCATGTTTATGTAATTAATTTTTTAATTTTTGCATACAAATATACACTTCTGTTCTTTTTGAAAATCTTCAACAAAAGTAACGCGAGAGTAACTAATTCTGTAATCACGATTAAAGTAGGAACACATCATAATAAGTTATTTGAAAAATATTTCAATGAAAGTATACGACTCGTCACGATAACAACATATTATTCTGTAGCGTAGAAGTCTGAAATTAATCAATTACAATTTATAATTCGTAAAATATGGCAGAATACGAGAAACACTTAGTGTTAAGAAATTACTCGCCAAAAAGTTAAGGTGGTAAATTGTTTTGACCTATTTACAGGATTTTCCCATTTTTAAGACAACCGATTATAGTTATTCTAACATGGCTGAAAACATCTTTACCTCGGAAAGAAGTGAAACTTAAAGACGTTTTAACTAAATTCCGTGCAGAATTTTTGAAGCGAAACTTCTATTGGTGTGGTATATATGGGGTTATATATATATATATATATATATATATATATATATATATAAATATATATATATATATAATCATCGTCATATTGTTCGTTGCCGAACGTCATGACTAGCTATTGTACGTTTATTCTGGTATCGGTAGCGCGGTATATGCGAACAGGATACATATAATATATACATATATCATCATCATCATGTCATACTCTTCACAGTTGATTTCTCATCAGAGTTGTTTCATTATCTCTAGGAGATTTCCATGTGTACAGAAGACGATTCGGTAATTTAAACCACGTGTTCGTTATTATTAGATTATTCTGTTCACAAAAATCGAATAGTTGTCGTTAGCCAGTCCAAAAGGTTCAACTGAGTTACCTCGTTTACCGGATTCCCAGAGTCTTTACGATCTTCAGTCATAATCTGTCGATCAACGTTCATCCCTTAAATTTTTTTGATTAAACCAGCTTCTGAGGTTTGCGTTAATATGTTAATGCTAAATCTGCATATCCCCCCTACATTTTTTCACATGATACCCAATATAATATATTGTATTCCCTACGAGAACCACTCATAAAAAAAGAAAGGAAAATAATTACAAGAATCTCTTCATGCTTTGCAACGAAGCTTAGAATATATTAATTCCTTCAAGCACAATCCTTCTCTCTCTATAAGTCAACTTGCATGAAATCTTGCTCATTTCTCGCTTACGCTAAATCGGAAATCACTCACGTTTATCTTGCAGAAGCGTTTCATGATCATTATATTTAATAAAAAAACTGTCCACGTATCATGAACTTAGAAGGAAAACGACTTCGTGCTTTTGTTACGTCTCAAATTTTTATTTGGTGTGACTGATCTGAATATTCTTCGTATAATTTATATCACTGTCATCCGCTCGTGCTTAGAATACGGCTATTTCTTTTCAGTAGAGCCTGTAAATAGTCGTTAAAAACACGCGTTTAGGAATAATAACAGGTGCTTTCATACCAACTTATACTTTAGTACCGGAGGAAGAATCTTTTTTTGCTCGTTTGAACAACATATATACTTAATGGAGAACAGATTTTTATATAAGTTGATAACTTTGAAGTAAGTCTTTCTAGTTGCATTAACCGCAATTAGAGATTTGAACGCAAAACAATACTGGTCTAGCTGACTGACTTCCACATATCCACCTTATCATACCTAACTTCGTACTCAAAATTTTCATAGATTTCTGATGAATATCGGTTTCTGAAGCTGGATATTGATATTACTTGTCTATCCCAGCAACTAGAATCATTTCTAATAAATAATATTTCGCTGTCAACGGTTGCTATTTTATAGTCCGTTCATACGTTAGTTATTACAGACGATTTAAAAAATGCGTCATCTCAATTCCATGTTTAACGTACAAGGTCACGCTGTGAGGCTGGAAAATCATCCGAATACCATTGCATCAGGGCTGTTGAACATAACCGATTTTATAAGAAGCTTAATAGGTAGGAAACCCCTAGACCTAATTTAAGTTCGTGCTTATCGGATGCATTGTTTTCCCTTCCCCTTATGCCCTTCTTCTAGATACCGCTAAATGATCATGCCGGTCAGCTTGTGCGAAAATTTCGGAACCATATAGATAGGTGGCTGTGAAGAAATTATTATTTAGTTTTCATATAGCTAGTGGTTGTTATCTATCATTTGGTATGTATGTGATGATGCAAAGTAGGTGCCTTTGGAAAGAGAGTTTTAGAAAGTTATTTAGTATAAATATATACTTGTTTACTTACCTAGGAAGGAAACCATACCGATCGCGTCGAGAACCAGAAGACATAACACGATCAATCGTTTATTACGCGGCCGTTTCTTAAATATCAACGTCAACGATTTTCGTACGTCGGTCGAATTATTAGACAATCCCGTTGGATTATTATCGTCGGACGGTCTGATTTTCCAATAGCCGACGGATAACGCAGTCAGCAGCAACGCGACGCAAAGCAGAAAAGATTTAGTAAATCCGAGGTAAACGTTCAGATGGCCGCTAAGACCGGAACCGATTAACAAACAAATATAGTGAAGAGCGACAATTACGCCGATTCTAGACGTTCGATTTGATGGATCGGTTATACTGCTGATGTACAATTGCGAACCAAACATAATGCTCAACTTACCGCCGGTCGATCCTTGTAACAAAGCGGACGCTATCGGAATCACGATCGGATTCCAAGTCCAAAAGTAAGAATTAAAGGCGCCGATCAAAGCGAACGCTAAACAACCGAATAGCGGCCAATAGATCAGATGTCTTCGTTCGAGGTTACGATCGCTTCGAGCCGAACATAAAGCGACGAAAACGATCGACAGATAAGCTTTCGTCAAATTTTTCCACGAATTCGCCGTAGCCACGTATTGTTGACCTCGTCTCTCGTCGTTGCAAAACCTGACCAATTCCGACGACGAGGACGATTCCGAAAAATCGCTGCGGCATGTTTTATGCAGCAACAAATTCGTCTCCAGGAAACTGACCATTTCGTATACGATGAAGTATAAAGCCAACGTCGGTTCTAAAGTGATCGTTTGCCACGCGTCGATTAAACATTTCCGAACGATTGATATGGTCATTTCGATCGATTTAAATTATTATTAACTATTAAGCACGGGACGCGACCTCTAATAACTAATCGTAAACAAAGAAAATTTATTACAGCGTCTAACTGACGAGTACCGTTCGATTATCTGCACATTTTACAGTCTATTGTTCGTTTACACACACACACACACATATATATATATATATATACACCAATCCTATCCTTAGTCAAGTAGACACGTCATGATACTTGTACGTATATATATATATATATGTATATGTATTGGTCTTAAGGTAATTAAAGATGATATAATGTTCACTGATAAACTGAAAACGTGGAGTAAATATTTAAGAAAGGCAAAGAAAGATAATTGAGATAAAGAAATAAACAAAAATTATTATTTTTATTATTATTATTATCCGTATATTTTATACGCACACTACACTAATTGCGTTAGTGACGGGGCCGAAATAACGGACGGATAAGTATATATACATACATATACATATATATATATATATATATATATATATATATATATATATATATATACTAAACCAATATATAAACCTGTTAAAAGGAGACAGGGATATGGTATTAAAAAAAATAATTACACAGACGAAGCCGTGGGTTGCCGTCGATGATACCAAGGGAATTTTCAAAATCCGTAGAATTAACGACTAACGATTAGTCTTACAGATTCTCAGAGTCGTACTTTCGTCACGTGCCACATCATCTGGACTTCTACAGGGAAGGTACCGGGTTCGAATATCATCATCATCATCTGGTGCAATAGTCCGCGGACTGGTTCGCCCCTATGCTTGTCTTTTTCCACTCGTATCGGTTATTGGCCATTCTTTTCATTTCCGAGTAACTGAAGAATCCGGAATCCCTCTTCAGATTGTCTATCCAGCTTAATCGTGGTCTACCTCTTATTCGTTTTCCTGATATATATCCTTCAATTGCATCTCGCAGCAATCCTCCATTTCGTAACACATGCCCCATCCAACATAGTTTCCGTTTTTTAATCTGGTTCAGCATTTGTCGCCTTTCATTGGCCCGTTTTAAAACTTCTTGGTTTTTTGCTTTCTCCGTATAGAAAATAAAATTATAAATAATCCTAATATTCTCGCATGTCAAGCAATTGCAAACCACCACGCACAACACCGTATGTGCGCTAGTAATAATATAGTACACTACAAAAACACGCGATGCTGCATTGTATCGCGACAACGAAGCGATTACAGTAATTTCTCGCTGGTGTGTGTATGTGTGTTTTAACTGCGCTAGCTTAATTGCTTTGTACGCTACTTACACTACAGAATAAAATATATATATAGATTCGTTGGTTCGTGTCGTGTCCAGATCATTTCCCTATTATATTTTCTCGGACCGATACTTTTCCGCGTTCAAAAAATTATTCCAATTGCACTAAAGTTCGGCAAGTCTACATTCCAATAAGTATCATTCCGAAATCACAGCTTAGATTCTCTGCCAATGACCACTTCGACATATTCTCTCTTGTTCGATCACACCCAGCTCGTATTCTGTTTAGTGCCCTCTATATTACTTATTCTTGATTGTTGCCTGGTGCAGGCATTTCTTCAATATCATTCTTTCTCCATCTGATAACGCGTTCGCGCTCTATCGATATGTCTTTGGGTATTTCTTTTGCGACCCTAAGAAAGCTATTTCTTAACTTTAAACGCGCCTTCGGTGCAGCTTGCCCATACATCGGATAGAATCATGGATTTGTTTTGCTTTTTTCCACATTACCTGCTACTTTCCTTCTTATATCATGTAGCGCTATTCCACTTAGAAGATATAAGTTGTCAACTCTTGTAGGTCTAATACAACCAGTAACTAAACGCACTGTATCGCCTTTTTTGCATGCGTTGAATATGGCTATACCGAGCATATTCCGCTGCAGAAGATGACGTTCAAATTAATTTTCTGATAATTCCGTTTCTTGTATTTACTTTCCTTTTAACATTTTCACAATGTACTCAAAATGTCAAGCTTCTATCCAATGCGACTCCCAAGTATACAGGATTTTCTTGACATTCGAGGACTAGTCTTTTCCACGTCAAATTTAATTTCTCTTTTCGATTCATTGTTATTTAAATCGAAAGCACATACTTGTGTCTTAGCCAGATTAGGAACTAACGCATTTTGAACATTAGTATTTATTGAGTTTTTCAAGAATTTCACTTAAGCATGTTTCTATTTCTTCAAATTTTTCTGATTGACTAGCAATGCAAGATCATCCGCATAAATGAAATACCTAGTTTTTTCTTCTATTGACTGGTTATTGGTATAAATGTTAAAAAGCAAAGGTTTCCAGAACGCTACCATTTGGAAGATTGTTCTTTTGGTATCTCCAACGATTTTGTTTCCCCTTCATTGTTATGTGGAACATCCGATTCTTCAAGATATTTTCTACAATCTTCATAAATGTGAAATCTTTTGTCATTTCATATATATTTTCTTCAACAGTAATCTGTGTTTCACTGTATCATATGCTGCCTTCGAATCAACGAAAGTCCCAGTAATTCTCTTTTTTTAAAACCACTCTCAATAAATTTTGTTAAGTTATTGATTTGTGCACCACATGACCTTCCTAATTTAAAACCATCTTGCTGAGCAATATTTTTTTCATCAATTATTTCATTTATACGTCCAGTAGCACGTGTTCAAATGTTTTGAGAAGGTATGGCATAGTAATTAAACAGACTGATCGCTTTTTGCTTCTTCTCGATGTTTACCAGGTTTCAGTATTGCTACTACACGAGTCTTTCTCCACTTGGCTGGTATTTCATTACGACACACAATATTGTTAGAAAAGATCTGTGAGCCACATTCCAGTTCTAATCTCAAAATGTTTTATACGTTCGGTCATAATATTATAAATTCCTGGCGCTTTACCATATTTTAAAACATTAACTGCATCTCCTATACTTCTTCAATTGTAAATGGATTCTGGAAATTCTTTATCTCCTCCTTCACTGGGTTGCGTTCAATTTTCTGTTTTGGTACTTTGGCTGCATTTCCATTACTTACCAACTGACTCGCAAACTAATTCGGTATTACACTTGTGTATTTTCTTTCTGCGTGCTTTTCATTCAATCTTTTCAGAAGTGTCCATGGTTTTCTGCTGTTCCTTGACACGTCTGTTTCTTCAAGTAAGGTTGTCCATCGTGATCTCCTTTCTTCTGCTAGAGTTTCTTTTAGGTCATCTGTTAATTATAGTGTTTCCATTGAAAATGGTTCCTTTTCATATTCTTCGTGATATTTTTGAAGCAACGTTTTTGAAGTTTAATTCAAACCAGGGACATAATGGATACGATATTGGATATTTGTGAAACTAATGTGACAAATTTGTCGTAGTTCTTAGCAGTTGATGATGTATTTTGGATAGCTTCATCTAGTTTGAACTGAAATTATTTCCAGTTTACTTTCTGGAAATTAAATCTTCGTTTGAAAGGTACGATAATTGGTCTTTGGTATTGGCGTCAGTATAACTTTTACACATATATTTTCCACTAATCGTGATGCGAATATCAAAAATCTGGGTTATATTCTCTTCTTCATCTTCCACTTCTAAATGAATGAAGTAATTTTGGATCGTGGATCAACACCAGTTCACTAACTATACTGAAAACTATAAGTTGATTCCTATCTATATTATTTTCCGCATATCACCATTGCGTATTAGGACTATTAAAATACAAACTTTGTTTGTTACTTCTTAGAATTTTGTGGTTCATGAAATTTAAAGTGTATTTTTGGTAGTTTATACACAGCAGTTACTGTACACCTATCAAGTTCGACAGTTATAATTTCAACATCATCCTGATCCATTATATAAATAGAGATAATTTCTGCCCTACTGAATACCGTTTGCTGTTTAAACCGCGGTGGGTTTCTTGAACATAGAGAATGTCGCATTTGAAATTTTTACATATATCTGCTGAAAGGTTCTCCTTGTCCAGTGTTAAGCCATCGATATTGATCGAGACTATCGTTAATTTTGGTTCTGAAAAGAACTTTTCTGCCTAATAAGGATATTCTTGTTTCTATTTCTATAAATTGGCCCGGGGTGACGTATATTGGTCGATGCTAGGCTAATTTCTCATAAAAATCGCGAAATTCTTGAATTTTATTTTTTCCATTTTGTTCAATTGCATCGTTTCCGGGTGACACCGCATGGAGGTCTCTGTCACGCTACCCATTGTATAAATTACCCACCAAACATATCGGTTAGGATGATAATGATGATACTAATATATAAAACTGTAGTGTCTCTCTGTGATTTACGAAGAGTTTCATTATAAACACTGGATTAGTCTATTTTTTGCACAGAAAATCTATTTTTTTAAATTTTTGTCTGTCTGTCTCTATGTCTGCTCCGATTTAACTCAAAAACTATTAAAGCAATAATGATGAAATTCGGAATAGCTTACATTATCGGACTCGTTCTAAGCTTTATTTCGCATTGATATCACAAGTAGGACAGAAATTAATATATATATATATATATATATATATATATATATATATATATATATATATATATATATTTATATATATATAATGTCGCGGTGTCGTAGTTGCTAGAGTGCTCGAATGTGAACTCGATGGTCGGGGGTTCGAAACTACTATACTAATATATAAACCTGTTAAAAATGGTATTAAAAAAAAAAAAATTACACAGGCGAAGCCGTGGGTAACTTCTAGTATATATATTATATATTAGACGTAAAAATTTTCCGTGTTCGTATTCTTTCTCTTGCGCCTACATGCACGGCTATTTAGAAAAAATAAAAAATCAGGTCTTGATAGTAGTAATCTTTTAAAAACTTTAGAGAAAACAGGTAACATACTAATGGGCCCGTATGACAATGTTTCATTGGGTGGGTTCCCCGGTTTAGTGATCATTACTACCTGAGCCACCTTCCACTGAGATGGAAAGTAACTCAGGCTAATGATCGATTTAAATATGGTAGTGAGTAGTACAGTAGTACGATAATCTTGGAATATACTTAAGTATTTTACCCACGATCAAGTGACAGCCGGGCACTTCGTCCAACTTAATTATCAATGCTTTAACTTCCGACGGTTTAAACGGGCTTATCGGAGGAGATTCATAGAAGGCGTTTAATGGAGAATCTGGCTTGTACGATTTAAATATTTCCTCCTTGTAGTCGCCAAAGATAGCCGCTTTTTCTCTATCACTACGAGCCCAACCTCCGTTCGAGTTTCTGATAGAAGGAATTGCTATTTGAGGTCTTTTAAAAAGTTTAGTTGCCCTCCACAATAAATAATCGCAAAGCGTATTGAACAAGCTGCTAGATGACCTAAATGTGCCATTTTTATTTTCTGAAGGGAATTTAATTGTCTATTATGTCTGTTTAATTTTTCTTTGCGGAGAGGTAGTCTAGAATTCTTCCACTGTTTACATGCTTATCTTTTAGCTCTAATAGCATCTCCTACAGCGAAGGGGTATCCTCCTCGGAACATGTTCGAAGTGAATTTCCTCAGTATCGGGAAAAAAGAACTAATGCTAAAAAATAATTAAAGAAATGTATACTTACAGATAAAACAAAAAAAAAAAGATAAGTTTAAACAAATTTAAAATTAAAAAAAAAAAAAAAAGTTAAATTCCAAAAGCATTAGTTAATCTTAAAATTAAGAAGAGTAAATAAATAATAAAAATTTAAAATGACAACAGATAAAACTTTAGACCAATGCAAGTTTTCAAAGTTTTATTTAAAAAATTTAACAACTACTTTATTAAAAAAACCATTAAAGAAATATTATCAACATCGGGTAATTTATGGATTTTTTTACAACACCACTCCGGTCTGACGACCACCATTGGTACAGATAACACACGACGTAACTGTTTTCTACACTGTCCATCCCCAATAGGACAAACAACACCGACGATAAAACCACAACATAGTTGGTATAAACCAATGATCACTACTAACTAGCACCAACAAGTCACGTTCTTGACCGTCTTTATCAGTTATGTGCTTACTTAACAGCTAAAGCATGCTGAGGTAATTATGGAAAATAAAAAAGTATCTTTAACTATATGAGACCGCAATTTATTTTTGAAATCATTGTTTTTGTACAAAACCGAGAAATTGTTTAAAATTCCGTTTTACTGTATGATATTCTTAAAAGATCACACATTTCATCAATTTTATCTTGGGGGTTACAGCCACCGAATATATGCGCTGTAATGGCTTGTAATCCACAAAACGGACACATGTCTGTTAAAGATAATATGAAACGGAAAATATATTCATTAAATTTACCATGTGTACTTAGCAACTGCGTTATGTAAAAGTTAGGAACATGCTTAAAATTAGGTAATATGTCATGAAGGAATTTATAACTTTCTATCATTGATCATTATATTGGTTGCAGAGCATATTATAAATGTATTTATCAAAACATCGTTATCTCCACACCTAAACTTATTCAATATAGGTAAAAATTTTCCATACGTATATACTTAATTACATATTTCTTCAATACTAAATACAAAGGTGGCTGTCCTGCTATTACTAAAGCTACATAATTATGGATAGTTCTATAACCTTTAATAAGTTTTAACATGAAAAATGATAACTTTGTTCTAATTTATTTCTAAGAACGTTACATTTTAAACGGTTGTAATAAACAGTGCAGCAATAGCAATAGCGAGATACGATCAAACTATTAAACTGTATACTAATGTCTGTCTATAATCGTAATTATTGTTAACGTTATCTCGCCGCCCCATAAATTGAATACAGCTAAGTACTGTAATATTATCGCGCTAGTTCGTATAATATAGAAAATAGACAAATAAAATTAATAACACTATCGAGCCATTTCATATAATATAGAAAATAGTCAAAAATAAAATTAATAATATTAGTTCGTATAATATAGAAAATAGACAAATAAAATTAATAACACTATCGAGCCATTTCGTATAATATAGAAAATAGGCGAAAATAAAATTAATAACATTATCGAGCCATTTCGTATAATATAGAAAATAGGCGAAAATAAAATTAATAATATTAGTTCGTATAATATAGAAAATAGGCAAATAAAATTAATAATATTATCGAGTCAGTTCGTATAATATAGAAAATAGTCAAAAATAAAATTAATAATATTAGTTCGTATAATATAGAAAATAGACAAATAAAATTAATAATATTATCGAGTCAGTTTGTATAATATAGAAAATAGTCAAAAATAAAATTAATAATATTAGTTCGTATAATATAGAAAATAGACAAATAAAATTAATAACACTATCGAGCCATTTCGTATAATATAGAAAATAGGCGAAAATAAAATTAATAACATTATCGAGCCATTTCGTATAATATAGAAAATAGGCGAAAATAAAATTAATAATATTAGTTCGTATAATATAGAAAATAGGTAAATAAAATTAATAATATTATCGAGTCAGTTCGTATAATCTAGAAAATAGGAAAAACAAATTAATAATATTATCGAGTTCATATAATCTAGAAAATAGGAAAATAAAAAATTTCCCTGGCGATGTCGATAAATTCCCGGAACATCATTGTTCGTGTTTAAAAGTATGATTTAAAACAAAGAACGATAGTCAAGCAATCATTATCATTACTGAATCCGGTTTTTACATTTTTTATCTTTATTTTTTTTTTTTGTCTGTATTGTAATCAATATTTGTACCGCTTACTTACTACGCGCATAATACTGAAACATAATTGGAAACAGAGACGAATATAATGATTTACAAAGTAAATAAATAATTACTTGTATGTAAATATGTAAAACTAGTGTGGTATTTTGTCTTCTTTGTATTCACATACGTGGCGGTGACATAGTGAGGACATAAACGACGTATCGATAGAGTTTCGAGATGTGGATTTAGATACGTATATGCCAGGGATATTTTGAACAGCGAAGAGTTTTCGTCAACGTTTCATTAAGGATATCACTTTTTCGGTCATAATGTAATGAACACTCCATGCCACGGTTATTACTTGATGGACAAGTACACGGAACTCATCCCAGAATGCAGAGTAAATACCACATGGACGGGTATGATTGGAAATATGTTGAAAAAGTCAATTGTCGCCTGCAAATGGATGACCGCTAACCGAATACAATGGCGAGAAAAATTAAAATAGGGCGATGGTCACAACATCGCTCCGGGGTATTTCGACTGAAGAAGAAGATAATGTGTATATAAAGAAATAATACGATGCAAAATATATTGATAGTTTAATAAATACTATTATTTAAAGAAGCAGCATAAAAAAGGAATGAGTTCAGCTGGAATACTGATAGAACTTGATAATTTGAACAAAGAGAGGTCTGTGTGAATGCTTAAATCTCCCTCTGGAACCCACGTAGGAAGAGGAGTAGAACAGATGATTGTATGAATATGCTTCGAAGGTAATAGCGGGATAACTCGCACAAATATAGGTCTTCTCACATTGTCTCCTGTTATTTTAAACATGGAAATATCAAAAAATTAATTCTACACGGAAGAAGCGTTGAAATTTCTAGGTAGCTAATTGAAAAACAACTTTAAAATTGAACAACGGTCACTTTAATAAATTCATAAAGACGATAAAAGGTGCAGTTCATGAAAGTATAGCGAAAGGTTGAATAAAATGTATACCAGTATGTTTAAATACGAATATAATGATTTTAAAAAGTTACAATATGTCGATGATATTTCATGAGTTTAAACAAACTCTAGAAGGAGATATATAAATCATGAGCGAATACTTCTGAAAATGGAAATTACAACTTAACCCAGTTAAGTCACAAATTGCAGGATTTCGTCTAAATAATAGAATGGCAAATGCAGAGGTTACAGTGAGTTTTAAAGGGGAACGTTTAAAAATTCAAGGTACCCTAAATAATCCTGGGGTGACGTTAGATCGTTTGCTCATTTGCGATCAACATGTAACTAATCTTGTTCGGAAATTTAAAAGTAGAATTAACTTGGATAAGCAGATTGACTAATTTAAGATGGGAATTACCAGGAAAGGTAACTACACACCTCCATCCTAACGTGTTCTTCACAGTTGTGCATTTTTAATTCATGTTGATTAACAGCCTTTACACAAATAAAAACGAACCTCTATGGATAATTACAGAATCTCTATAAAATCAACTCCGCTTCATTACTTTCAAGCCTGGCTAAAATCACTCCAACTAGTGCCGTAAATAATAAAAATTAAAAGTACATGCTAAGTGAAAAACCTCACTCAGGAACGACCAGGAATGGAATTCCTCGAAAATAGTGGCGGAGTTTCAAATTTTCATATACTGTACAAAAATTTGGAATGCTAAAAAGTCCAACCATGTGGAGTACGTCTATAAACACTCGCACATACTGCAAAACACTGTCAAATTTAGTTTGGAGGATTAAAAATTGGAAAAATTCATAACCAAACATCTGAAACTCTCCAGTTTGTTAGCGAAGTGTAATTTAGATTTTCCTTTTTTTAAAGGTGGCATACCACAACTTACAACTTAGGTTAGAGACATCGAGACAAGTATTCAAATGAGCGGATATATGTTTATTGTTTTCAGAAATTGGATGGTGTTTTTAAGATTCTCTGAAATACATCAATTGGGACGGAATTTTTGAAGTGGTATGCACGATTAGAATGCGTTCGACAAATGGTCTTTGTCCGCGGTAAATATTGGTAGTTTTCTTTTCTAATAAGTGCTTGTTTTAGTGGTGTATGAACAATTCTAAGCCGAGTTAACACAACCGTATCCCGCTGTGTTGGTACGAAACTGTGGTTGACGTGATATTTCGGAGTTTGTGTTGGTATTGGAATTTGTGGCACTGGGAGCTTCTTTATATGAATATATCTAAAAATAATAGAGAAAAACATGAATAAATTACAATGGATGGAGAAATTATAGAAAAAGTATTATCCTACAAATACCTCGGAAGGCTGGATTTCTGAAAGGATAAATTCGGATATGGAAGTTAGGTGTAGGATAGAGATAGCACGGAAGGTATTCATGAAACTAAAGGGACTATTGAGCAGTCAATACAGTTAATATTACAAGGGAAAATAATAGAGTACGTAAGTGCGGCAGACCCAGAATATATTGGTTGGATAATATAAAAAGCTGGATAGGTATCAAAAATATAAGAGATTTAACCGACGCATCACGCAACAAAAGATTATTGAACACATTGGTCGCCAACGCTAAGCGGATAAGGCAAAACAAGAACAAGAAGATGATAAGTAACTAAGTCTGTATAATCTCATTGATAATTAGACTTGTGAAATTAACTTAAAGGAGAAATGTCATACTTAGAGCAACACCTGTGGTATGTCACTGCAGATTATATTAATTGTTAATTTTCATGTGAATTAAGAGATTGGTTAAAAAGTATAAAAAGGTATTATTTATCTAATGTAACATGTTTACCGATTAAATAGACATGTTAGAAAATTGTATGATATGCACTGACACAGAGCATGGTCGGAGTAATTTACAAGAATTAATTTTTTGGAAATTATTTTACGAACGGTGATTAACTTCGCATGCTCTACCACCGAATTTTAATCATCGTAAAATAAATTGCGAAAAATAGTAGACTGCGATGGATTAACAGAGTCTCCGCATGTCCGACGACGGATTTTTAATCATGTAAAAAAAAGATCAGAGACCGATGAATTATAGTAAACGAAGTAATCTCGGATTGGAAGTGGAGTTTGAATTTAAATACTCGATGCTAATTACAATCTCTAAACAAAATTCCTGCATGAACGACGGATTGAACTAAGTCATATCGTTCACTTGGAAATACTACACGAACTCGTTGCATCACGTTATGTCTTATATCTTGACTCTCAACTGTCATAGATGCCTCATTTACAAATGAAGCGTGAGCAAATGGAGAACAAATTTTATAAATTATATTGACTGTTAGAATGGAACTTCACTCTATACTAGAAGAGAATTAAAACTATATGAACATATATTCCATTGAGCAAGTCCAAAAAGGTATAACAAAGTATTGTTGATGCATACCGTTACTCTCATAACGGTGTGACATTCATCGTGATTCTGAAGCGAAATTAGTGAACAAAATCATCGAAGACATTTCAATCGCCCATAAAAAGATATTTCATCGGCACATCAATGTTGAAGTTTTTCAACTTCCGAACGCTGATAGGGATGTAACCGTTTAAAGCATCTTTAATAATAAGACCTTGCGACGCAACGTCTCGTTATAGTTGTTGCTCGTAGAAGATTTAATCTAAAAATAAAACATGTACGAGGTTATTTTTTATCCCGTGATTGCTGGATAAGATAACCACACGCATGTTTTATTTTTAAATGTCGCTTAACAATTTATTATTAGTAATTATTTAACTATTTAGTTATAAAAAATAATAATAAAGATTTTTTTTTTTAATCCAGTCAAATGTGACTTTTAATCGAGGCGTTCGAACTGTAACGAGTAATGGTAATTATAATGACCGAAATTTGAGCGAGCTTCGTCAGTTAAAATTTCCACATTGTTATAAATCATTAAGTAAACAAATTTCTACGGAATCTACGTTATTTAATATATTGCATCGATATAAAGTTTGATGATTTCTTACCTAAACAAAATGATAGCTGGAAATATGATCGACATGCTAACGAGGAAAATTGAATTTGGCGCCTTATTGATAGCAGTTCTATAAACTTGATTGTAAATCGGATATGTAATCGGTGCGAAACCTTCCATTAGACTGAATAACGCGTTCAATTTTCCTATTATATAAAATAAGAGTCGATAAAAATATTTAATAAATAATTCCAATGTATATTATTTATAAAAGCGCAAAGATTCGAGTAACATTATACTACGCTCTCTTTGAAACATGTAATACCTGTTGAAGTTTAAATATTTTTCGTAATTTCGTACTTGAAAATTTATTTTCAATTAAAACCACGACGTTTTCCAATCATCATCAGAATTGAACTCGGTTAAAGTACGGTAATCGATGTTATATTAATCGAGATTACTGAAATACTTGAACAATATTGTGAAAGTTGAAGCCACCTTCAGCTGGTGACCGCGTATCTAATGCTTATATGCTAGAGGTTTAGTCTTATACGTTAGGTTTCGAAATTGGACGACGATATAAATTCGTTTAACAATTTAAAATGCGTGCATATTATTCGCTCACCGTATTCGTAAGATTCTACACATTTCGAAGCGATTGAAAATACAGTTGCTATCATCGTGAGACGAAACAGTCCGAGTATCATAACTGAAATATCAAAATTATTAATTTTTAATAAATCTATTTTGTCGTACATAGATCATATTTTCTCACATCAACTTACATTTAAAAAAAAAATTTAATAATTTTATCGATAAATAATTAAAAACAATCTAAAATATACCCGTATAATTACGCATACTACATTGTAACAGTAAATATCGAAACACTTGCAACGAATATAACAGTTGCTGCAATCCATTGTAATCCAGGTTTCGATGAAGTACAATTCAAACTTCAATAAATTAAGATATATACGAATACAGCGGTGATTACAAATTCCAAAAAAAATAGTTATTAGGGATCGAGAATAATAAATCAATACAGAAACGAACTATACAAAATTACAAATCTATATCCTGCTGTTTTATTCTCAATAATGTCCTCTAGGCTCCAAAATATCTTAGATTATCACCCGTGAACTACAAAGATGTAGTAACAGGTAGAGCGGAATAGTAATTTTAAAAATCACTACATTCCACATTTTTCGAAATAAAGTTTTATTTATTTATAGCACATGGTGCGCAAGTTGAATACAAACGATCGTTATTTCGTTTATTTATAACATTTTGTATTGCGCCTTCTTGCTTTTCATCGCGATTATAATATATACTTCAACAAGGTAGATATGTGTATGTATATTTTTGTATTGTCATTATACTACAACTGGTACATTGTATTTATATATGTATACGGACTGAGCGTACGTTTGATATATTTAATTATTTATATTTATATTATTTATCACTTGGAATGCGCTCTCTAAATCTATCTCGTTGCAGAGTAGTAGTAGTATAGTATATTTCGATACAAAATTTTATAAATTATGAAGAATTCATATGTACATACACATAATATGTATCCTTAAAGTTACACCTTAGCAGTTAAATACGACCAAATGACTTTACAAAACTGAAGAAATTAATAAAGAAAATAACCAGTAAAATAACAATAATATGAAAAATTATTAGCTTGTATATTAAATTTAAAAATTAAATTTAGTCTTGTATATAAATAAATAAAAATAAAAAACCGTAACACAGATCGGATCGTATACATTAGAAATCGGTGCTTAATACGACGATGCTTATATTTAGTGTAACGCATGCTGAGATCAATCCACGATTACCTGAATTAAGTTATTGTCATGATACATTCATCATAAAATTTCTTCGATAATGATCATAAATATGAGAAATATTTAGTGTGGAATGCATGTACTGTATTTTCGAGGAGCACTTAATGATATTCTGCAACACCGGTTTTGCATTACCTGGAGTTTTTTGTAAGCACTAACGGACACTGAACACCAGACCGAACAAGCATAAACTAGGTCTTATAATGGTAGTGTAAATTAATTTCTCGTTTACTGAAGAAATATGAGAACGGTAACTGAAAATTGGTGCAAGTATATGACTTTTTTCGCTTCACCGATAGATTTATTAATGTGCGCGTTAAATGAAAGACGAGAAGTAACTCCTAGATAGTTCAGCTGTTTGTGCCAATTGATGCATATTAATAGTAATATCAGGCAGAGAAGTAGGAAATCTTTTAGTAAACAGTATAGCGTGCGATTTCTCTCTATTTAATTTTATCCTCTAGCGTTTATTTGTAAATAGCATTTGCCGCTTTTTGTAACCTATTGTAGATTGTATCAGTTCTGAACGATGTGCAAAATAACGCCGGATCGTCAGTATAAAAACCCGCGTGGACGAAGGGTATATTAGGAAAATCGTTTAACAATATTAAAAATAGGTAAAGACCGAAAATATTTCCTTGCGGAACACATGCAAAAATATTTTAAAGTGTTAAATGTAAATGTAGGTGATGAATGTAAAACGTTCTATCGCTTAAATAAATTCATTTAACGTGATGATAAACCGAATTTAATTAATTCGTACAAAATCCCATCGTGCCAAGCTGTATCAAATGCTTTTTCAATATCAATTAATAAAACCAGTGTGCTTGTTAAGGTTAAAATTGTCGGTGATGAAATCAGTTACTCTGGCAACTTAATGCACTGTTGAATAGCCCTAAAATCGAATTGTTCATTTTTGGGAATATTGTGAGTTAAAAGATTATAAACGGGTTAGTATAATTTTTTCGACGACTTTACTAAAAGTACATAATAAGCTAATGGGTGGACGAATATTTCGAATATCACTAATATCTTCAACAGGCTTTGGAAGAATAATAATCTTCGCTATTTTCCACTTAGTTGGAAAGTAAGTTCAAAAATGCTATCGATTAATTTAGCGAGATAGACTATCGCTTTACGAGGAAGGTGCTTATAGTTGCAGCAATATCATCAGCATACGACATTTTATATCTTAACGATTTAATACATTTATTAGTTTCAAATGGTGTAACGAAGAGAAACCTATCCGAAGAAGATGTAATTAGTGAGTTTTTTACTACATTATTTATTTTATAATAATAATGATCCCGCGGAACCAAATCATCACAAAGTTTACTAGTGCTTGATGAGCAGCGATTAATTCTAGTTTGTCAGCTAGTTTATAAACGGACTTATAAGGATTGGTTAGTGGTGGAAGCCGGTACATTCTGCTTTGACAATTACTTTCCAAAGAGTATTGTTTTTAGGCGATATAGATGATCGCGTAATTTAAGACGGTATTTCACATTAAAGATTAACCTCAGTCTTACATTATAAAATTTTGGTATAAAATTGTGTTTATTATACAATAGCGCTTCTTAGGTGAACTGTAGATAATTTTTAAGTATTTAAATACTTTTAAAATTGAGTCATTTCACGTTGAACCAGAAAATATTTTTTTTTTTTTTCATTAAAATTTCACGAGTGGACATAGTGACAGCAAGATTAAGGACGCACAGTATTTACATCGACGAAGTGTTTGTAAATTTTTGCTAGTTTCATTTATTATATCGACGCTCGTGCAGGTATTAATAGAATATTACACCAACTGATTTATTCGTTATAAACATTTATAGAAACATAATTTAAAAAAAAAAATGAAATTTGCAATATTTCTATAATGATGATTATTATATATCATTATGTATTATTATGTATTATTATGTATTATTATCATTATTAATGTTTACTCACCGGCGTACATTTGCCACGAACGATTAACGATAATTCGCAAAGTACACGCTATAATTTCCGATGCGCAACCAACGATACCTATCGTCGTATCGCGTAACTGAAATTTCCGACCCAAAATTCGAACGCAAAAGAAAGTACCTGAAAATTTCGATTATCTCGATCAATTTTTATATCTTTAAATATAATTTTCCGATTATAACTAACGTGTGACTGTAGTCTGACGATAAAGAATTCGGTAAAATTCGAATAAAGACATTCGAATGATGAAAAACATCGAAATTTTTTCAAAGCCAGACTTAAAATATTATTTTATTTCATTTTAATTTAATTCGAGGATATTTTTCTAGCACTTAATTTATTCCAATAGCTGTCTGTACATAGATACGATTGGTATATACATGTTATTCGATTATCTGATCTAAAAATAATTATAAACGATAATGGTCTTTATACTTCGCTAATTTTTATGTTCGCGTGTTCTTTAAAAAATAGAAAATATCGTCCGGTTTAGAGCAATTTTTTTAAATATTAATTCCCAATTTTCGAAAAAAAAAAAAAAAACGATTTTAAGCACCAATTTTGTTGAGAAAACATTTTATCCGTCTCATCGATACGCCATGATGTCGTTGATATTTAGAAAATTTTTAAACTAAACTGGCGAAAGACGGATAATAAATTCCGAATTTACTATTTTACTATGTATATATATATATATATATATATATATATATATATTTTTATATATATATATATATATATAAAGTTTAGATTGTGGAATGTAGTTATTTTTTATAGTTGATTAAAAGAAACAGTTAAAATCACTAAACTTAATTTATTAAGCAAAGCTTTTCGGCAACTACGCCATTATCAAGTTATATATAAATAAAATTAAATATATAAAAACATAAAATATTAATTTAAATTTAAGTTCACAATTTTTACACAATAAATTAATTATAAATACTTAAAACTATCTGACGGTGACTGTGGTAAACAACACAATCAAAAATCAGTAATATAAAATTTACAGAACAGTAGCTGAAAAATACAAAATAAATAATATTAATCATAATTATAAAATTTTACATACAGAAAAACATTTTAAAAAAGAAAACTACTTGAAAAAATGGAAATAATAAAAGAAAGGGATAAAAATAATTTATTAAATTCAATGGTATAATTTTAAAAAGTATATTGTAAAAATTATATTATTCCTAGATATTGATTTTTGATTACATAAAATATATTTTTCATTGTTCAAATACATATTTTTATAAAATAATTATTTTCTGGCTACTGTTCTGTAAATTTTATATCACTGATATTTGATTGTGTTGTTTACCACAGTCACTGTCAGATAGTTTTAAGTTTTTATAATTAATTTATTGTGTAAAAATTGTGAACTTAAATTTAAATTAATATTTTATGTTTTTATATATTTAATTTTATTTATATATAGCTTCATAATGGCGTAGTTGCCGAAAAGTTTTGCTTAATAAATAAAGTTTACTGATTTTAACTGTTTTTAGTAATAAAGTATATATATATATACATATGTATGTTACAAAATATATTTCTAAAAAACTAAAGCGTGAGGAGACAGTTTCGGTAGTTAAACGGTCAATAAAAACAAATTAAATGATGAAACTCAATGATTAGTTTTACCTAAGAGTATTGTTAGCATATGGTAAAATGAGAATACGCTGTAGTCCATTGGCGACCAACCAAATTGAGATCGTAAGTATAAGTACAATACCGATGATTCACCTTAAAAAATTGCAAATTATTTAAATTTAAGTGTATATAATCGAAACGGAACCATGGTCATTATTTTATAACATAAATATAAGTAATATATTATATATAGGAAGATGTTACCTGTAACAGAATCTTTAAGTACGCGAATTCCGATGTTTGAAAATTAATTTAAACGATATTAGTAATAATAAACTTTTAACTCTGCAATGGGTACATCTTGTGGAGGACCACAAAAAAAACCCTGCTAGCTTGTGAATTAGTCGTTCCTCCTTCGATTAATCAAATTTTTAGATCTATACGACTTTAGCTGGAATATAAAAGCAAGAGACGACCCTCGTATAGTCTTAAAAACGGCAAAATGAATTTGAAATCAAACAAGCGACTATCTGAATGTAATACTTATATACAAAAATGTACCTATTTCGAACTACTGCCGGACGTACGCTGAACCTATATTTTCAATTCTGCGCTTTTCCGAACCAGTTGGCGTCTCTTTGCAGTATCAAGGGTTTGCCCATTAGACACCGTCACAGAAATTCCTTACATCACTCCCAATATAAATATATATATATATATATATATTAAAATAGATGGAATGAATATAAAATCTCGTTCGGATTTGCCGACGGCATCGCCGCAATAACGAAAAATGGAAAAGACTTCTCTGATTCATTATTAAAATTAGACCCGTAATGAAACGCTACAATATGTCAATAAACGAGATAAAATACTGTCAATAAAATGGAAGATAGTAAAGGAAATATAAATAAACTTTGATAACGAAGGAGCAAAACGTATGTAAAAGAAGAAATATACATCTTGATTCATTAATAACGGATGATGGAAGATGCGATCAGAAAATACGTTCGGGAAATAACGCGGACCAAGGCGTCGCTTTTATTAAACAGAAATCTCAACAAAGGTGAAAGTTTGGATATGGTCATAAATAAAAATAAAAAAAATGATGTTATAGAAAAATATGAAAATTTATATGGACAGACAGAATAGAAAATACACTACATGCTTGACGAACATCGTAACATATGGGTGATATAGCTGAATAGTACATATATTAAGAAATTATCCGACGACGATAATAGAGAAGGACCAATGAATGGCGAGATAACATCCGCAAGATCATGGCGAAATAAAATCGGCAAGATCATGGCGAAAATTCATTTTGAAAGAGAAGGCGCAGAGCAGTGCTTTAAGGTATTTACTGGTTAAGCACTAACTGATCGAAAGATCTAGAACACAAGAAGATGTGCGTATAAGTCTATAAGTGTACATACATTTTTTTTATTTCAGTAAAGATTATTAGAAGTGAATAAAAAAAAAAAATTACAGTAGCCCGCGGAACCAGCTTATAACTACTGACAGTTAGATATATTCTCAGTTTTAAACGATGTATGAGGTAAATATGTTTCAACAAAACCGTATATATAAGTAGAGGTTACAATTTTATACAATCATTGTTGGAATGTTGCATAAAAAAAAACCGAATATGTAATTTATTTTGGCAAACTGAGTTCGCCATCTAACGTCAATTATTAAAACGAGAGGTTATAATAGTGTCTTTTCAAACTGTAAGATCGCAGAACTCAATAAAGCTACACCGAACTCATGATTATTCGGATCACCGGGGTGGGTCGCACGGATAATAGAAAAGCGAAAATTGCTTTTTATTAAAGAAAAAAAAAAAATTAACACCAATAAAAAAACATAAAAATGACGTACATCTGTATCATAACATCAAATTAGGAATTTTCATTTTAACATCTACCGCTTAAAGAATTCCGTAATGCGTCTTTGCTTCTGGTTGTTTATTTCTTATCCTATATCGATACATATTTTACGAATCGCAGCGATGTCGCCGTAATTCCTCTTTGTCTCAAATAATCTAACAAAGAATCTCCGCAAATTGTATAGCAGCAGAATGAGAAATTGCATTTTTCTCATTTAGTAATATTTTTTTAAGATTCCGGAATGAGTATGGATAATCGGGAGTTCACTGTATACATAAGTGTACAATTTTATACAATCGCTGTTGGGATGTTGTTTAAAAAAAAAAAACGAATATGTAGTGGGTATAAAAATTGATGGAGAATATTTAAACCGCCTAATATTTGCAGATGATGTAGCACTAATAAGCAATAGTGTAAAAGAGCTTCAAATGATGTTAATTTAATTAAATACGCAATCAAATAAAGTAGGACTAAGAATAAACTTACATATGACCAAAGTAATGATAAATAGTCAGGAAAATGTCCGAATGAAAATAAATAATACAGTAGTAGAAATGGTTACCGAGTACGTGTATCTCGAATAAAAAATTACAACTGATAAGAAAAAGATGATGCAGACAGAAGTTCACCGCAGATTATCGTTGGCAAGGGTAGCTTTCGGGAAACTAAGTTACATATTCAAAAACAACGAAATATCAATGTGTTTAAAGCGCAAATTATATAATCAGTGTGTGCTGCCTGCGTTTACATATGGCTCACAAACATGGACCTTCGCAAAAACAAACATTAAAAGGATAATGAGAGCACAAGCAGCGCAGGAAAGAATAATATTAAATATAAGACGGTTCGACCGGAAGCGAAATACCTCGATACGGAAGAAGACCGGACTTCATAATGTGGTGGAGCAGATGGCCAAGCTGAAGTGTAACTGGGCAGGGCACTTAGCCAGAGGGTAGGATAATAGACGAACGAAACGAATGCTGGAATGGTAGCCAATTCATAAAAGAAGAAACATTCGTTGGTACGACGATATAATTCATGTAGCGGGAGAGAACTGGATCCAGAAAGCTCAGAACTGAAATGAATGGAAAAGATTGGGGAGAACCTACGTCCAAGCAGTGGACCGATATACGATAAAAAAAAATTATTATTTTTTCGATTGATTTCAATCTAAGTACACCATCTAACGACGAACATTAAAACATGCGGTATAATAGTGTCTTTTTAAGCTGTAAGATTGCAGCACACGATTAGTGGATCACACCGTTTATTCTCAGTCCAAGTAAAATTCAAACGTTGCTTTATCAGGCAGTTTATTGATTCAGTGTAATTATAGAACTATAATTGGCCATAGCGACACTTTGATTGTTGGTTTATCTATACGAAAATTTAACAAAGTCATTAATGGCGATAAACGTTAAACAGCGTTACTACGCGAAAGAAGATCACGTCAAAGCGACAGCTACCGAAACATGGCGTACGAAGAAAGATTTCAAACATGCGTGTATATAATTAAAATAAGCGTAGCTTGATTTCGACGCCCAATTTTGGAGACAGGTTGTCATGAAGATGAAGCAGACCACCTGAAAAGTATCATATCTTATATCTTGCGCAATTAGGAGCAATTACGAACGGCAGAAGATAGGTATATACTTTTCTGCGAAAGAATAGTACGAAATGTCAATATTCGAATTGGTATCCCAATCAATAGCTACCACAATCGCCTACCTTCGATTGAAAATTATATAAAATGAGAAGAAAAATGTTTTAATTTTATATAATATATATAAATAAAACGTGTTTTATTTCAAACCAGCAAATTGAGGAAAATTTTTTCGAATTATATTGGCTTCTACAAAAGACCACTATACTGTGAACGTTTACCGGCAGATTAAGCCCGTTTAGACGTATGGAATTTCATTGTGGTGATCCACGAAAAACAATAAAGTAGGATGAATGTTCTCGTGACCTTGAAGTAAAATTGAACAAGTGTTTTAAATGGAACCGGAAGAGACGAATTTTCACCGACGTACTAGTGTTGAAGATTTTAAACTTTTGGACTTTAGTTATTCGTCGCTTAAAGCGGGTTAAGCGCGAAAATTTCTACTCATAGAGCATTTGGTAATATTCGTTGAAATCGGACGAAATTAAATACAAATAGTATATAATAAAAGCAGATAAATGGACAAAACACTGTTATAAAGGAAAAATTGCGTTCTTATCGAGAACTTTTCGTCGAGTTTCAGTTATCACTGCATGCTTGAATCGATCACGGTAACGCATAGATAGTTTCATAAAGAGTTCGAAGTTACGTGATTTTTTTTCTTTTGTAGGGGACACCTTAAGAGCCACGTTTACGAAACACGTCCACGAGTTTCGAAAACTTGCTCGAAAAAGTCTTCGAAAATTTGGTAAAGACTGAATGAATTGCAAATGACGGCCATCCGAACGATATTGCGTTCCACAAATGATTGTAAGCTAATCTCTCGTTTTCCTATTTTTAAATCAAATTTCGTTCGAAAATTTTAGTCGACTAGTTTTCGAGTTATTCAAAAAACCATAAAACCGTCCGTCTTCTCTGGGTCACCATACTAGCCTTATTCGGCAGGTTTTTTTTTTTCAGGTTTTAGCTCTATGTAGAAAGATTCAGAGTACCGACGATAAGCCTAATTTTAACTATTTATAATTTTTATTAAAATTTCACATGTCGGAAATAGTGATGATAGACAAGTTATTATACTAAATAACCACGGAGAATATATATGTATTGCAGTTTTTTTTTTTAAATTTTGTCCTATACTTAAAAGTTTAAAAGTTTAAATTTTAAGTTTTAAATTTTAATTTTATCACATATACATTAGATATTGTTGTACATTAGTAAGTTACTGTTAAGGTGTATATATATATATATATATATATATATATATATATATATATATATATATATATATAAGGTACTTAACATTCTTCATTATTCAATTATTCACGTATTCGTAATTTTGTTTATATGTTTTGTATATATATATATATATTTCTTCTTCTTCTTCTTCTATATATGCACTTTGTGTTTACAGGCGTTCGTATTGTAGGATAACAAAGAAAAATGGATCCTTTATTTGAATCTTGATTTGTTTTTCTTGAATTTTTCAATTTATTTTCGACCCGATGACGGAATATTTCAACAATCTAACCAAATCTCAGATGGTTTCAACAATCTAACCGATTCTACTAGGCTATCCGCGTGCTCGGGATTAATAAATACAAAACACGTATAGTCTTTCCGCTCCCGAAGTTATATTATTAGCGAAGTATAAAACGCACACCTACCTACCTAGCGGAGCTCCTATCAGCAACGGATATGTACATAACGACAGGACGATCATCAATCGTTTACGATGTTCGCGTTTCTTCTTTAAGATATCGAAGCAGCTCAATACGTTATTACCGCCGACGCTGTACCAATCTTCGTCGTTCATTACCGCGTGCGACGTTGGCCGTACGAAATGATAGCCGATTACGAACGCGCACAGATTCAAAAACATACACGTACGAAAACCGTTCATCAGTCCGACGTACGTTTGCAAATAGCCGGATAAAGCGATACCGGTACCCATAGCGAACGATACGACGCAATGTAAAACGCCCAGTACGGCCGTTCGATCTTTATCGTCGGACAAACGTGAAACGTAACACGAACACAACAAGATGAAACAGGTTCGTCCGCCGCTAGCGCCGGTTACGATACATTCGGTTAAGGCGACGACAAAAGGCGGCCAATTCCAATAGTAAACGTGCATACAATTGATCAGATCGTTCAGAATGTAGCCGATTATCGGCATGTAAAGCATGAGGACGCGTAACGAACCGTTTCGATCGGTTAACGGTCCTATATAAGTGGCCACCGCGATTTCCAGCGTAGCGGACACGGTCAATTTCCACGTGTTCAAATCGGCTACGATAATTTCGGCTTCGGTTTCGCTACGTCGAACACCGATCGGCGAGCTTCGACCTTTTTCCAGCAGTAAATTCGTTTCCAAGAAAGCGGAAACGCTAACGGCCAAATTGAAAATTAATACCATCAGCGTCGATGCGAAACGTTGGACAAATACGGAACTATTTTTATTACTATCGATATTATTATTATTATTATTATTTTTGTTAATATTATCGACGGTTTTATCGATCGACTTCGGTAACAAGGATTTACGTTGCTCTTCATCTTCGTGTTCCGAAATCTGTTTTTGGAAGTAATAATCGTTAATTACAATCGAATTATATGAATATACCATCGTAAGGGTCCAATTACAAAATTTATATATATAGTCGGAACGATGATTCCAACATAAGATAGAACTATGATTTATATATATATACACAGAAACACAATATATTATATATATATATATATATATATATATGTATGACGGAGACCCTAGTGCCTGCCTAACGGATATATGGACTTCGGTTTATTTGCCTAGGGTCCTAGTATATTAATATTTTTAACATTCTCTATGTTAATCACTTTTTACTCTGAATAACCTCTCACTCGGGTTTCTTTAATTTATTTATCTTTCCTCCTTTTAAATACTCTTCTTTTATTCTTTTTAAATATTTCATATTTTCTAATCGCCGAAGTAAACGTAAGCATACAGAATAATTGAATAACGATAGTTACATTTACAAAATTGAAATTTATATATATATATATATATATATATATATATATATTTTAGGTAATCTGCTAAAGTTAACATTAAACATCATGCATGACGGAGTATATATCTATTCATTTAGTAGTAAGGTGTAGAGATGAGACTCTACCTTAATTGTTACATTATGTATAATGGCATTTTCCTTTTCAATCCACGTGTCTGTTGAAGGTTATAAGCCTGTTTTTAGCGGATTCGGGTGCGACTGTGCATATGTTTCATTGTATATTCTTATTACATCTTTCGCAGTTTCTATTTTTAGGTCTCTATATGTATCATCATTTCTAATATATACCAAGGTGCATTGATCATGTATAGATTTGATTGGAACCTTCAATTTTAGAAATATTTGAATTGGATGCCGTATCCCATAATTGAATACTATACTGACTTAAAAATTATACAATAGTAATTTATTTTGTACGGATAATGGTGATCTTCTTCCAATAAGCCAGTGGTATTTACGAAACTGAATTCTTCAATTGCTTCCGCTTTATATTAATACGCTTTTGCCAAGTTAGCCCTTTATCTGGGTGCATTCCTAGGTATTTTACACGATTAGTGGCTTGCAGGTTTTTACCCCTGACAGCAATTGGTTCTGCATTATGTATGCATTTTCTAAATAGTATATAATGTGATTTTGTTTCATTAAGACGTGTCATTTCTTAGTGCAATCATATTTGCATTCTGCTGTAGTAGTCGAGTTGCTTCTAAATGATTCTTGCTTATCGATAGTATAGCCGTATCATCAGTAAATCTAGTAGTTATAGTGCTTTGACAGGTCGGCAAGTCAGCTATAAATAGGAGATACAGTAACCCAGAACACTCGCTACGCCTCATTTTATTTCACGAAACGATCTAACCTTTGCTACATATCGGAACTACCTTTCATGAAGATATGATTTCACGAGAGTGTACAGGTGGTATGGGAGGTGTTTAAGTTTGTATAATAATCCTATATGTCACACCTTATCGAACGCCTGACTTATGTCCAGGAATAATGCGGCATACATTTTTTTTCTTTAAACGTTTTGTCGATGTCACTGACTACTCTGTGGACTTGCTCCCTCGTTGAGTGTTGTCTCAAACCAAATTGGTTGTCTGGGATAAGACCTTTTTCCTCAATTACATCCATTAATCGTATTAATAATATCATTTCTAGTATTTTTGACATGCCCGGTAGAAGACTAACAACGGGTCGATGCAAGGTGGGTTCATTAAGTGGTTTTCCAGCTTTCGGTATAAGTATAACTTATGATATTTTCAGGGAACTGTGACAACCTTAATACGACATTAAATAACTGTATTCCCCCTATTTAGGTAGCTGTTTAATTACATATCCTGTTATTAAGTGATATCCGGGAGCTTCTGATTCCAGATACCTGTAATCTAATGATGACTTCATCAATCTACCAATTAATGAACTTGCTGGCCATTTCTTTTTTTTTTGTTTAGCTTCGAAAATCCAACAAATAAAAAAAAACTGCTCATCTCCCCTTTTTTTTGGGGGCTCCACCAATCGAGAATTTAAAATTAAAACATTTTTCTAAATATTCCTTTTCTTCGCCAACTAACTAACTTACTTTTTTAAAACCTTTAACATGATCAATTTCCCCCTTCCTTTTTGTTTTCTGCTCGCTCGACTGGTCTTGACAACGAATAACTAAATAAATTGAATATTTTGTTCCATTTTAGGTCGACATTAATATTTAAATATTATTCCCTATTTCGTATATTTTAACCCATATAGCTTTCGTATCAAGCCATCTTTCTGAGCCATATATATATATAACTAAATCTATTTTTATACACACACACATATATATATATATATATATATATATATATATATATATAACTAAATCTATTTATATATATATATATATGAATTTTTAGTTTGCAGAATTTGTCGTTATTTTTATCTCGAGGTGAACAGACGACGATCGTCGTAATATATATCTTATCTTATTAACCATTTTAGTCACGATGTGTTCTTTAAGGTACATAAACTTTTAACATATATTTACACAATAAAGAATATTTTGTTGGCATTGAATGTTTCAATTCTACGAATATTTATATAACGCACTATTAATTATGGATTTTGAAAACGGTAATTATCAGTTAAAATTATTAATTTTTGCAAAATACCAATTATATAATTATTCGCGTTGTTTTAAAATATATTTAATTTATTAATGGGGTTCTAAAATTTATACGATAACACGATTCATTTAGCAAAATTCCAAACAATTCTCGATTATCTTATATTAGTAGATTCTGTCAAAACCGACTGGAAAGTCTAGATGTAAATCGATATCGATTGAAAATTAGTCGGATTTTTAATAGGGTGATTTTTTTATTACATACACCGATTATATATACTCACGTTGTATTGAAAAATATTTTTAATTTATTGATGGAGTTCTAAAATCTGTACGATTTTACTTCACAAAGTTCTTACATTTCTAAATTATTTGTTAGTTACTGTTAAAGTGAAATATATTTTTTAAATTAGTTCCGGTTAGTTCGTGTGTTTATCGCGTTCGATAACCGCAAATAACTTAAATAACATACCGGTTATCGCTGAAAATGCGGACATTCAAACCAAATTGTACCCAAGATACCCTATTGACAAGTCGAATGAAATCAATGATTCAATCGTGATTAAAAATATTCATAATTACAACATTTTCAGAAAATTTTTATCGGCAATTGCTGACATTCGATTAATTTTAAAAACAATCTTATCGGGCGTTTAAACCAGGAAACGCGGCTAATTATCGGAACATTATTCGAAATTTGAAAGAAAAAAATATTATTACACCTACTCCTTATTTAGAGTAGTTTTAAAACTACCGAGTCAGGTAAAGTAAAACGCTCCGTAAAATCGCTCGGATTTAAAGTACTGAGAATCACCAGTGCATTAAAGTATAAAACCAAAGAACCGCTTCCAATGTTCTTCGTCAAACTCAGTTTATCGGAAAAGAATGTGTAGATATTCAATATTACTCAATTGTTGAATAGAATGGTAGTTTTTGAGAAACTGAAAAAAAGGCTCCAGATTAAAACAGAGTAGGAGGTGTCAACTTTTACTGCAAATTACTGCAACCTTCTAGCACGATGTGTTAAGTGTGCTAGTAAACACGACAGAAAGATATGCAACAAAAGTGTAACACAGAACAGTAAAATGAGCACTGTGTGATGGCGATCATCCAGCGAGTTATAAAGGTTGTTTCGCAAATATTTTTCATTATTAATTTTCTAAAACGCGTATTCCTACCATTCAACATCGAGGAAATATCAATGCAGCATAAGAAAGTCTGTATCAACACGTAAACATAAATCGCCGAACCTATGCAAACGATACCGTACTAGGCAATACGAATAATAGCGAAGCGACTACTATTATTAATGAAAATTATGTAAATACTACTACAATGGGAAAATTCATAATGAAATGTCTAAAAATATACAACTACTCAACTCAATAACAATAAACGTAATAATAAAACAAATAATAATAAGTGCCTCCTGGGATCCGGAGCTCTAACCGGAATGGGGCGCGTCCACAGGTGGTGGATAGTGGAACGACCAGTAGATATACTGGCAAGCTGCGAATAACTAGTAAGCAGTCGCGAACCAAGAGCGGCTACACCAGCGGAAAGTCTTTAGCAGACGATTGCAGTAGTGTGGTGACATGGTAAGGAGACACGAGGATGCAGATGGCCAGCTTGAGGACCTGTCCATTAAAAGTCTGCATACATTCTACGATTGTCTCCCCCTCGGCGAGTTTGGTTCGTCGTGAAAACCCTACACCGTTACCTCCTCAGTAACAAACCGGTGCCTAGCAGGTAGGATATTGATCCAAAGGCTAAGGGAGAAAACCCTGGCAGAAAACAAGAAGCAGATCCAACCAGCCATACTACCCTTGCTTCAGCAATAATACTATTACACTATATAAATTAAAAAGAAATAGTTTATAATGCGATATGAAAAATACTAAACGATTGAATATATAGAAGTAAATAATAAGAAATTAAGTAAACAATAAAATAAAATGAAAAATCAAAACTCTCGGGCTCACAATCCTATTCGAAACCGGTATTAATCCCGCTTGATAATTAAGAACAATCTTTGGTTTGTAAAAAAAAAACATGATAGAAAATAAGTCAAAGAGAACTATTACTCCAGGTGGTAGCGTGAAAGGTGAGGATCCACAGAATGGCAGTGCATTCAAACGTTCATATTCTGGAGAGCTTGAAATGTAAAAACCAGCTGAAGTTGAAAGTTAAAAAGAAATATATATTTGGAACAATAAATATTAACTCATTATTAAAAGTAGGAAAGTTAAAAGAATAATAGCTAAAATAATGTAAAAATATGTCGCGCAACAATTAGCTAAGTACACTTATAAGAAAATAACATCATCGATAAAGAGCAGTTCAAAGGAAGAAATCAACAGGCACTGGGGGATTTTGCTGAGGAGGTACGGATAAACTTTGAAACGGGAAATACTTGTGACATTCGTAGATCTCGCAAAAGCATTCGATACGGTCATTCATGATAAGCTACTAGGAAGAATTGAAGAAATCGGTATAAAATGTAGTGCCAAGGTTCGAAAGTTATCTAAAGGACAGAAAAACAGTAGTTAGTATAAGTAATATACGAGGTGAATATATGCCAATGAATATAGGAATTCCGCAAGGTAGTAATCTGGCACCGTTATTGTTTATTATATAAACAAACGGTTTAAAAAAAAAAAGTTGACTAACAGCGAGGTTGCTATAATGAGAGTTCACAGGAAAACTGAAGTGGCAGAAAAGTATATGAATACGGATTTATTAGAAGTAAGCAGATGGGCTCATTAATCTTACAGTTAATACAACAAAAACGAAATGTATGCTGATGAAATTGATGAGCGATAATGATCTGTATAAGCCAAAATTAAAATGCACACTGACGAGTGCGCACATTACTGGTCGGACAAACACAGATGTTCAAATTTGGGTTGTAACATAATAGAACTGGTAAGTGAATACAAATATCTAGGTGTAACAATAGATAGACACTTAAGGTGGAACTTACAAATATAAAAATTTGGAAGATAAATTGAAATCAATAATACCAACACTATATATACATTAAGAAATTATGTAGGTCAGACGACGATGAGAATGGTATACTTTGTGTTAGTCGAATTGAGATATGGCATAGAAGCATGGGGATCTGCGTCTAAATATTACGCGGGAAAAATTGATCGATTGCAAAGGAAAAGTTTGAACCTAATAAACGAGTATAAATGTAGAAATCAGAACAAACCACTAAAAGATCTGTTACGTCATCGTAATGTATTAAATATAGCGGGACTGTATTTTTTTAAAAATAAAAGGTGAACAAACTAATAAATACGTGATGATGATTAAATAATATACCGGAAGAAATATCGAAAAAAAAAAAAAAGATTGGGACACTAAAACAGCAGTTAAAGGAGTGGTTACAAGATATAGGGATAATATAAACAAAATAATAAGAAGCAAAAAATTGTAACTGTAACTGCATATTATAAAGTAAAGTAAAATAAAAAACAATTTATAATGAATTCGAAGTGGTGCGACAAGTGAGAGCAATGAATTTTATATAGCGTCCGCTGCTACTACTAATGAGTTAATGGGAATATGGTAAATAAAAATAGTTACTGGGAGAGTGTAATTATGTGTGAGTACTATAAATGTAACTTTGTGTATATGTGTATATTTGAGTTTTATAAATTCAAAATTAACCATATATGTATGTAATAATAGTTTAGATGTACACATATTGTAAAATGGTGTAGATCCGTCGACAAGCGTATGACGGATATTATCTAAGTACAGAATGGGGTGTATGAGCGTGTGTGATTAGGTTTACTTATTGTATTTTTATTTTATAATAAATATACGCTTTTTGAAAAAAAACCAACTAGTAAAAACACTCAATGAACAGAATGTACTACTTCTAGCTATTCAGGGGCCTTGGTTTACGGAGGAAGATGTAATAGACTTGGAAAATTATAGAATATTTAAAGGAAAGCCAGGAAAGAAAATAATGAAGGGAATGCCACATCTAGAAACAGCATTCTGTGTTCACCGAAAGATATTAGATTCTGTAATACAATTTAAATCCCCGTCGGAAAGAATGTGTATTTTGACGTTGAAACGTGCTAATAACACGTACACAATAGTTAATGTACATGCACCAATTAACGGAGATAACAAGCGAAATTTGGATAAAGTAGACCAGTATTAGGAAATGTTAGAAGAGGAAATGCATAAGATACCCGAGAAACATATTAAAATATTGATGGGCGATATTAACGGTCAAATAGGTAAAGAAAAAAAGTTTAAGCACTCAGTAGGGGAATATCGTGGGCATAAAAGGACGAATAGAAACGGGAGCGGTTAATTGACTTATGCCGAATTTTTAACCAATGTCTTACAAACTTTAAGAAGCTCCCGAGAAAACAGAAAACATGGAGGTGTCCCAATGAAAACTTGGGAGAATTTCAAATTGACCATGTCGCTATCTCAAATAGGAATCAAAAGGAGATTATGAACGTTAAAGTCAAGAAAGGGAGCAACATTGATTCAGACCACTATCTCACAACGATAAAAATGAAGTTTATACCAGAAAATAAACAGAAATTTCTCAAAAAAGGAATTGCTAAATATGATATAGATAAGCTAAATAATGAAAATAAAGAGAAAATACACCAATACCGTAAAAAAATTAATGGAATAAAATCAAACACATGGCATGACATTTGTGGAAGAATACAAGATGCAGAAAAAAAAAACAATTCCACTGAATATTAAAAAAAAAACCACACAAATGGTGAAATGAACAATGTGATGCTATCAAACGAAGACTAGAATACTGGAAAAAATAGAAATCAACTAAGTTAGAAACTGCGTATGAGAAATTCAGAAATCAAAGAAAACTAACGGCAAAAATTATTATGAATACTAAGAGAAATTTCGAAAAACAACAACTGGAGAAGTAGAAAATGACTTTCAAAAGAATAAAATAAGAAATTTTTATAAGGTTTTCAAGTCCAGAATAAGAGGGTATCAAGCCCCAAGTCTATGTTTTAAAAACCAGATGGAAGCCTAGCACTTAATGATACAGATAACTGCGAAATATTGGCAGAATATTTTGAAAGACTACTGAACTGTGATAAACCCAAAGAACGACTACAAGTGTATATACCGCAGGAAAAAGAAACAGACACAGAGCTCCCAAGTAGAGAACAAATTAAACAAATAATATCAAAGCTTAAAAATAATAAATATCCAGGGTAGGACTCGATAGTAACGGAATTGATAAAAGCATAAGGTGAACCGATGGAAATAAAATTAACAAAACTCTTATCGGAAGTGTGGATAAAAAACATGACAAGTCAGAGGTCAATAACTACAGATGAATATCTCTATTGCCGGTAGCGTATAAAATATTTTCATAGGTGTTACTACATCGAATAGAAAATAAAGTAGAAACAGAATTGGGAGAATGCTAAGCAGGTTTCAGGAAAAATCGATCTTGCGCGGAACAAATTCTTAACCTGAAACTAATAATAAGAGACAGAATGATCAGGAGCAAACCGTACGTGGTAGTATTCGTAGACGTCAAAAAAGCGTACGATTCGATTGACCGAGAAAGTTTAATGGAAATATTACAAGAATTTGGCGTAGATGACAAATCAACAAGATTAATACAACAAACACTATTAGAAACTACAGCTAAAATAAAATTTACGGGTCGAATCTCCGAAGCTTTTGAGATTAAAACGGGTATAATACAAGGAGATGGATTATCCCCAATATTGTTCAATTGTGTCTTAGAAAAGGTTATAAGAGAGTGGAAAAATTACTGGAAGCAGAAAATATAAATAAACAGATAAGCTCGAGATATAAGAAGGAAAGAATTGCTATTAAATTTGGCGTTTGCAGATGACTCGGAAATTGTTTCGGAAGGTTTAGCATCAGCGGTAAAGCAGATTATTCTCCGAAAAGAAGTAGCAGAAAAAACTAGTCTACAGATTTCTTTTGAGAAGACAGAATACATAACTTTGGAACCTCGCCTCGATACATGTGTATAAAATACGGGAAAATCAAAAAAGTAACCAAATTCAGATAGTTAGGCGAGGTTATTAAACAAAATGGCCTGGATGGAGAGGCGTTGAAAATGAGGGCTGGAAAAATGGAAACGGCTTTCTAATTAAAAAATCGATATCGATAAATGCTACGATCAGACATTACAATACAGTTATTAAGCCGGAGAGTTTATACGCAGCTGAATGCTTAGAGCTAAATGACATTGGAAAAATTGAAATAATCGAAAAAAAGGAAAGGAAGATTATGAGAAAAATTCTTGCCCCAAGAAAAGGAAAAAAAATGCTCAAGATGAGAAAAAGAATATGAATATTTTACGCGCATATACAGAGAATGAGTGAGAGCGGACTAACAAGAAGAATCTTATTATATATTTTTAATGCCGGGTTCCTTTTTACACGAATTTAAAACCGTAAAAAATCTATTTATATCGCTCCTAACGATAGTAATCGACGAATTACTAACATAAATGCTGGACAAAGTTAAAACAGTCACTCAGAATTCCCTAGCGATAATGTTTTGGAATGCGAATGGTATTTCAGGAAAGAAAAATTATCTGGAAATTTTATCAAAATGTAGTAGACGTTGCTTTAATTACTGAAATACATCTGATATTCGAACGAAGTATGAAAATGAATGGATACACCCTGTATACAGCGCCACCATCCTGATAGTACAGCTCATCGCATAGGCAGTATAACACATTTTCTACAAGTAAACATGCATATCAAATCATCGCAGTCAATCGAGACAAATTACTGTAGCGGCGATTTATTGTCATCCTGGATTTTACATACCACAAATTTAATTTAATACTATGTTTAGAAAGCTCGGTAGACATTCGTATGTGGTGGAGACTGCAGTGCTAGGTCCGCCAAATGAGGATCAAGAATAACTAACGAACCATGACGAAGAATTGTTCGCGCTCTTTGTAACAACTCTTTCGATGTTCTCACTCCAATGTCTCCAACATATTGGTCAAACTATTCCAACAGATTACCCGATATATTAGATTTTTTTTAATACGTGAACTGCATCAGTATAAAAACAAACAATGAAGTACTGTAATCGATCTCCCATCTCACCATGTTCCAGTGTTAGCCAAAAAACACGTCACACCGAAAGAAGTACTACAATGCATACAGACAGCTCCTAAAAAGAAAACTCATGGACTTGACGAGATACCTGGAGCAATCCTTTCTAACTTAAAAGTGAATTGTATTCATCTGTTATATCTTTAATAGTATACTAAGACTCGGATACTTCCTAAAGGATTGGAAAAAATCTTCATCATGATACACGAGTCAGGAAAACCGCAGACTGACACATCTTCATATTGACTGATTAGTCTCTTTCACTATCAAAAATTCTAGAAAAATTAATATCGTGTGGAACCATTAATTCAGAAGACTATTTTAATACAAAATCATTAGTACGGTTTCCGTACAGCGCACTCAATGGTGCAACATTGTTATAGACTAGTAGATAGAATTTCATCAGTGATTGAAAAAAAAAATGTTCTGCTGCCTTCTTAGATGTGTCCCACGTGTTCGACAGGGTTTTGGCACCCAGGTTTGCTCTTCAAACTACGTCAATTTCTTCCTAAAAATCTCTATGAGCTCTTTAGATCGTACTTGTCTGGTCGATCGGTTGTAGTAGGGGCAAACGATTCACTTTCTGATAAATTTAGCATCTCTTCAGCTGTACCTCAGGGTATTATAGTTGGACTATTGCTATACTCGATCTACACTGCCGATATACCCACATCGAATCAAACGGTCCTGGCGACATTTGAGGGTGACATAGCCATGCTTGCTGCTAATAGTAATTCGCACTATGCCTAGTGGTGCAGAATCTTATAGATAGAATAGTGAAATGGGCACAAAATTGGCGTATAACATTTAACCCGATAAAAGGCCAACACATTACGTTTAACACAAAACAAGTTACATGTCCTAGATTAAAATTGCACGATACTGTAACTCGGTCGAATATACCTTGGTATTGGATAGACGGCTGATGTGGCGTTTTCCCATGTAGCTCCAACTAGGAAAAATATAATAGCGCCTACTAGACTACTATATCCATTGTTGTCTGCAAAATCACCATTAAACTTAAAATTCAAACGAAACATCTATCTCTCAATCGTGATGCCAATTTGGAAATACGGGATAGAATTATACGGAAGCGCAAGTAAAAGTAATCTTTTACAGATTCAACTACAATAGTCCAGTATTACTTACTATCGCGTCTGCTCCGAAATACGTCTCAAACCTGACGCTACATTCCGATTTACAAATACCGTATGTCCACTATGTATATGTAGAGCGGTATCAAAAATTTTACAATAACCTACAGTTCTTCTGCTCAAATCCAAATATCAATCGAATGTATACGCTTAGTCTACAACCCTACCAAGCGATTCAAGAAATGTGGTGTCGTGATGCCTTGCCGATCACTTGAACAAATAGTTAATCTACATCTGTATCAATCTAATTTAAATGCGATAGATTTGTTGTACTTTTTTTAACCTCATCCTCGTACAAACTTATCTCACTGGAGATGTTAGTCGCATATATTCCTTTCCCTTCCTTCCTTGCCAATTCTTTATCTTTCCTACTTCTTCTATTCATCAACGTTGGTTGTGGAATATAATTGTCGGTACAACGTAAAAAGAAAGAAAAAAAAACAAAAAACTTTACTTTAAATACATTTAGTTTATTTTATATGTTATTCGTTATATAACTTATTATCATTTAGGGATATTTTCATTTGTTTACATTGTACTAATAAAGAATTAATGTAAATCTGACTGAATTAAAAACGGAGCCGTTAGTCGATTTTTTTAGAAACGGTGTTACTAATAGTCGGTTATATGAAGTAGTCGGTTATACCCATTACTAGTATATATATGTATATATATATGTATATATATGTATATATATGTATGTATATGTATGTATATATATGTATATATATATATAAATATACATATAAATATATATAATATATTTACATACACGTTTTTTTATATAATATTTTATATAGGTATTCGTCACAATACCTGTAGAATATGATTATTTAATTTTTCGATACTTTTAATCAAATTTTTTTGCTCCGATTTACAAAAAAATGAGAATTAACTTTTATTTATATACGTTCATAAATCAGTATATTTTGGGCACATTTCAATGGATACAACAAAAAATTGAATAAAATTCCGAAACGAAATATAACATATCGATAGAATTAATTATGTACGTAATTGATAAGAATTCTCGAAGAAAGATGTAATTATAATTATAATTAGATATTAACTTGCTTATTATATTGTAACAAAACGATAAATTTTAATACTGGCCTTCATTTTGCGGATTCCGAAATTGCTGCGGGAAAATTTTTCCGGTGTCTAAATCGATGTGGTATAATCGTTTTAATCGTCGTCTAGCATCGATTCATTCGACAGTTCCGATGAACCAGGAAAATAAATACAAGTTTACGGTTAATACATTTTATTTTACTACCACCGTTATTATAATAATTATTTATTATTCTATTATTATTATATTATTATTATCGTCAAATATTTTACTAATTATCGAACGAACTGATACGCTATATCCCCAGATACGATAATCTCGTGGTTGCATCGTTCTCAGAACGCGATATAAGAAACTCGCGCGGGAATTGAATTTTAGCGATGATCGCGATCGCAGTGTCGAGAAAACGAACTTTAAAGAACTAAAGACGAACAAACGAAGCGCTCGAGTGCGTGCAATTGACTTCGGGAGGGGTAACGTAAATTCCGCATAAAAATAATCAAAAACTTTTCGGACAGTAGAATGTAAGCGCCGATTAGAACGTAGATTGATAAAACGAAGGTGATGTATACCGATGGAAGATGTTTAAATACGTATAACCTCGCCGATGTGTCTAACTTAGTTTTTTTAACCTTTCTGATAAGAACCGTAAATTATGTATATATACACACACATATATATATATATATATGTATGTATTTATATGGATAAAACGCTGATTAGAATTTCTATATATTTCGCGTATATATAATTAGTGCTGAATTCATAATATAGTGTCCGCATTTAAAAAGAGAATATTTTTATATTCGGCTTTATTCCGATTTTGAATGGAATTATAATATATAGAATATCCGAAAGAAAGAAATAAATATAATTTCGTAATTTGAAAATTTTGGAATGTAGAATCTATGGGAGATTATTTTATAAATACCGTTTTTGTATATCTAAATTTAGTCTTTTTCGCATTAATTTGGAAATTTTGATCATCTTCGGATAATTTTTTTATAAATAAATACTGGTTTTTCACTTTTCTAACGTTTGTAAATTATATGTCCAAATTAATATTTTTTAAATTTTTTATACTTTTATAAATGGTATAGGTATATTTTTATATACGTTCATTCGACATAGCGGCCGAAATAATTTGTAATTTTTCCTAAAGAAAATTTTAGTCATTTCAACTCATTTTTTTTGTTCTCATTTGAAATATAATTTCGATGATTTTATACCACTCTACTAGTACGACGTCATCACAGAGATGTAAACGGAACGAATTGCGAATTATTGACGAGAGCAGATAGTCTCGAAAGTATAACTTACGCTTTAGCAAATTCTAATTAGCCGATACGACGATATTTAAAGCTGTTGAATTTTCAGTAAAAATATACTAAAGGAAATAAGTGTGGTTTCTCTCAACCATCACGTTCTGCTCATTCTAGAGTAGCGTTGAACTTCAATCTTGTAAATCCTTCTTATATGCATTGTACCAATCATAGTAGCGTCAATTTTAGAGAACATATCGACCATTTATTTTTCAGCTGCGGGTGGTTCGAGACGTACGGGTTTTGCTTGAGAAGTGAATTTGGCCGTATACGTTTATTTTCTAACTTCATTTTGGAATATCATGAATATACACAGCATATCAAATATATTTATACTGTTCCGGCGTTCTTTATACTACTGAGAACGTATTTGGGCCACATTAACATGAAATGTCGTGGACTGTTCTTCATTCTTCCCGAAATAGTGCCTTTCTCGTTAATTTCCAATATTTCAGATAAATTAATTACAAACGATAGAAAAGTCAACATTAACGGTATATATAATCTTTAAACAATTGCATGTTAAAAGTTTCGTGCATAAATTTTAGTATACCTAGCAACGCTAAATATACACATATTTAAAATATTTATTTAGTAAATATTATATATTATAATTTAATTTTATATATAACTCAAGTATTAAAATATTATACATATATATATTTATGTTATTTATTCCTCCAATTAATACTTATATATTGTTAAATTATATAAGTAAATAATAATTGGAGGAATAAATAAAAGGGTAAAATAATCATTTTTAGTTTTCACGCGTGGTAAATTTTTTTGGCTTCAAAATTATTTACTTTTTTATTTTTTTAATATTGTTTATTTTTTTGATTTATTTTTTTGATTTAATTATTTTGAAAATTGAGTTATTTTTGATTTAATTTCATTTCATTCAAAGTCAAAACAGCCAAGGAAATAAATAGGATAGCAATTGGGCTTTGAAGGAAATTTTCAATACGAAAATGAGTCCATCATGAAAAGCACAAGTATTTAATACATGTATCATACCGGCGATTACTTACGGATCGCAAACGTGGGGTCCTGTAATATGAAGCAAATAAAAAAGTTACAAATTGCACAGCGGGCGACGGATAAAAAAAATGTAAGGGGTTACAAAATTTGATGAAATAAACAACAAGGCATTACAGTCAAGAACAGATGACTTAAATAGCGAGAAAACTAAAATGGATACGGTGTGATCATGTCAGGCGGAAACAAGCAGAAGCTGGCCCGGAAAATATATAGAATGGATTCCGTTGGATAAGAAAAATCACAAGATCAAAAAGACGATGAGAAGCTGATATCGTCAAATATGTGGGGACGACCAGTGGATGCGGAAAGCAAGAAGCAGAACGATTTGGAAGCAAATGGCCGCTGCATATATATTTTTAAAGTAAAACAAAAAAAATAAAAAATAAAAAAAAAACGGCTGAGGCTTTTGCTCGAGTTAGACTCTCATTATGATTTACTTTCGATTATTTCGCGTATGTATTTTTGGTGTATTCAAATGAAAAGTTTTTGCCATTTACTCAGTAATGAAGGAAGAACATTAGTAAATTTTTTTACGGAACTAAAGGTTTCCCCAGTTGGATGCGGATTCGAAGAATTTACGAATAGATAATTAACGTCACATTTGACGCCTAGTCGATTAATATTTAAAATTTCTGAAAAGCCTTCAACGTAAGACTAAATAAAAAGGTTAGTAAACACATATGCGTATACATACAGACATACGCACGCGTGTAAATAGACCTTTTAACCGTCCGAAGTGTAATCAATTGTTCGAGTATAATACTAGCGATAACGAAACATTTAACGAAAGGAAATATTAATAATCGCAAATTAATCGATTAATTGAAATGTCGTTCGATACGCAGAAATTTCTTTCACGTATTCAACGACGCCTAAACGATTTTTTTATTATTTTAATAATGATTAATAAATAAAGTACGTTCGAAGGTTATTTTTACTGTTTTTTTTTTTTTTTAATCTATTTTATAATAATCGAATACGTCAACGATGAAAAAGATCTATGTTAGATAACGTAAAAATTTAGAAAATATTTTGAAAAAAAAAACTTCCGATAATCCGAGTCTCAAAAAAAAAAAAAAAATATATAATAATATTTATAATGAAAGAACTTATATGTAAATTTATGTGGAAAATTTAAAATAAAAAAAAAAAAACCGCTCTCTTAACCCTAGAATGCCAACGTTAATGACTACCCTGTTATTGCCAACGATGGGTCAAATTGACCCACACAATGGAAATCATAGTTTTACTACCTCAAAATACATTTTAATGATTTAAGAAGCGGTATAACTAATAAATGGGAATATCTAAACTTAAAAAAAGCAAGTAATTAAAAATATATATATAATTTTTAATAATATTGGTAAGATAAGTAGTAAAAATTAAAACAAAATCAAAACTACAGTATTTGTAAGTATAAGTATGTTGAATTATTATAAAACAAAATATACAAAATTAATTTAAATCGGTATAAATAAGTAATAACCCTCTCACTGTGAAAAAAAATCATATTTGAACATGTAATGAAAAAATTTAATGTGATTCTATAAGTACAATCAAAATTATAATAATATTTACCTAACATTCGAGGCAGACTTTTTTCTGATGTTCACCACAAATTGGTTTTTTGCAGTTAGTGCAATATGTTCCGGTCTTCCTCTGCTTTGTATAATGACGCAACGTTTTCTTTTATTTTTCTGTTGCAGATCGTCTTCTAATACCTCTTCAGAACTTTTTTCATTAGTAACGTTTTCTATGGATGTCCTTAATTCCGTGCTGATAGTTGGAATCATAAGACGAGCTTTTTGCCACCATATCATCAGCTGATCACTTAATTGTAACATATATTGCAGTATATTCAGTGGCTGTAATTGATTTCTTTGTCTATTATGCGTATGAATAACATAAGAATTTACTGATGACATATTTAACATATTATAAAAATAATCTCCTCGTTTTTCTGTTGCAGCACAAATTTTGACACATCTGATCAAAAGTATCCACTACGCCTTTAGTGCTATTATAGTTCAGAACTATATCCTTCCTCCTCTTCATCAACCTCATCTAGCAATCTCAAGATTCTCTCCGTTTCCTTTTTATTATCCGACATATTATTTGATATTTTTAACCTAAAGGTAAATAAAATAAACAATAAATCCTGTGCGATATTATAAATAATTTACAGCCTAAAATAAACGTATAAAATAAAATAAATAAATTAAAAATATATTAAATACTACTTACTTACCATGACCTACATAAAATTAACTTTGTTTACCAACTATGGGTCAAAATGACCCTCTTGTTTTTATAAAGGACACTGTAATATAAACAAAAATAAACACGTTAAACGATAACCACTACAGGAATAGATAAACAACTAACTGATTGAAGCATAGCTGGAAGACCGACGCGATCTACGAAATGGCGATGAAGGGGGACTGGTTTTATCACTGCATGTGGGTCAAAATGACCCACATTGGCATTCTAGGGTTAAAAATAACAGAGTGTATACACACGCTTTTCTTATAAAAATGAACTTATATTAGTTTATTTGTTGACATTTAGGGTTTATCTTACTGGAAAAGAACATGTTTTATACGTATCATTTATACCCGTGTCGTAGAGATTGGTTAAAATCACTTATAGAATTTACTATTGGAATATCATCTGCAAACGTTAAAAGATTTTTCGCTTATACCTTTAATAATGCCCTGTACATAAGGGAATTTTAACACGATTAGGTTAGTTAGAGACGAGTATTCATCATCGAAGAGAAACTGAGGAGGGAAAACTGAGAGACACTCTGAGTGAGAGGTACAAAATGACAGTCAGTGAAGAGCGTGACACTATATTCAGTACACCGGAGTCCTGTTGATCAGGTACGAATCTTGAATGACCCAGCCATAGTCTGCTGAGGTAAACGTCTTCCACGTGATTTGGAAGCGAAACTTTCCAAGGTAAAATGGAATTCTCGATTAGTCGAAGCTTCTTTAATCAGCAGGTTTGGTCGACTGTCACTTTTGTTGCCACGAAGCAAAAAAAAAAAAGTCTTGATTGGACACAATTACGTACATCGATAGCTGGAACTGCGACGTTTTGTATCGGCAACAATGTAGCAGCCTCTTTTGCTGCTTTATTTTCCAGTTTAGTCCCCGGAATCCTGACATGAGCTGAAATCCAAAAGAACGAGACTAATTGGTTCGGTTTGACTTCACTTCTTTGGCTGTAGGATGCTGATCGATGTACAACGCGTAAGGCGTTGAGCGCTGAGAGAGAGACGGGACGTACAGATAAATTTAGATCGCGAATTCGGTAATGTAAATTTAATTCGTGAACATAAACTTTTTCACCGTTTAAACAGTTTGTGTACATTAGATAAGCGTTGTACAAATAAATTTCAATCACAGCGGAATGAATATAAATAGCTAAAATTGTTTTCCCAAACATCGAAAAAAGAATACACGTATACATTTTTTTTTTTTAACGTACTATTTATTACAGGCCACGCTTATTTAAAGATTATTTATGCAAGTATAATATCGCACACACCGAAAATTATGTAAACGTGTGTAACTTTATTTGTACTGTTAAGCCTAATATTTCCGGTTGTAATCATAGTAATATCGATTTTAGCGATAATAGAATAGATCAATTTGTTACTATTTAAAATTCTTAATACTTTCACTATCGCAGATATAAATCATCGTAGAACAAATGTGCGCCTAGCCTAAGTGTAAGTATATAAATTAATTGATTATTATAAAATATTGTAAAACAGTTTGTTCCCATGAACATAATTGGACGGGTTTTGAACAACTTGTTATTTCTACTATATTTCTATTTCATTTACTTAGTACACTCGCCCTATCGTGTATACGAACTGGGGCTCAAAAAAAAAAAAAAAAAAAAAAAACGTTTTAAATTTAAAATTACGTCTTACGTTTTATTATTCCGCGGAATAACTTCGAACAATTTAGGAAAATGATCGATTACAATCGCCGATGAAGAATGGCCTTCATTTTTAAGAAGAAAACATCTTGTTGAAAAATTTTATATATATCTTCAAACAGTCAACGTCCATTTCCTGTTCTAGAAATTTCCTATTTAATTGATAAAAATCAAGCGAAATATTCTCCTTGGCACTCTTTACATCGTCCACAATATATACAATTTCCACAGTTTAAATAATCGCATCAAACAACTATAAACAAATATAAAGAATACACAAAAATCTACACAAATGCGTCCAAACAACTTCATTTCCTATGTTATACCCTGCCACCTCAATACTCGGTATTTTCTACTGAACTATATGCAATATATCTCGCTATATCCACTGCTCTCACTGAAAACCGCAAAAATCTTCTAATATGTATTTCTTTTTTATCGTGTGCTTCAACTGTAACTCTACCAAATTACAACCTGTTGCCGTAGAAATTTTGAATCTCTTATACCGTAACCCTCTTGTTAATATAACTTTATAATCGTAGCGGTTTTTCACAAAATGAACTAGCAGATGAAATATCTAAAGAAGAAGATCAACCATATCCATTAACTATTACATCTGATTCTGACGCAATCGCTTCCATCAAACACGAAACAAATAGAACCTTTTGTGATCTACGAAATGTTATTCCTACAACAAATCACCTTATACATCCTTTTCGTTGGAGATCTTTTTAACGCAGTAAGAACGAACGATAGTTTCTCGTCTTCGCATTGGTCACACTCCATTGACTCATTGCTGCGTTATAAATAAAATATATCCACCATTGTGCGCTCGCTACGTACAGACACCCTTAACACTCCGACATTTATTTCTCGAGTGTCCACAATACTTCTCGTACCGACCTCAAAATTTCAGTTGCAATTCAATACAAGAAGTTTTAACCGATAACCAAATTGCAGTACAAACAGTTTTTCAATTTCTCCGAAATATAGATATTATCAACTTTATATAATATCCAATAACTACCATCGGGTGCTCATAACAGCAGTAGAAGGTACCCGAAAAAAAAGTAAAAATAAACAATCGCTGATCATTAATACTACAGAGTAGATACCAATTTTATAACGTGGACGTAATCGATTAATAATTTTTTACAACTTTTACGTTAAAATCTTCCACATAATCTATAACGTTATACGAACGTTTCGATATTCGTATAAACCGATGTAATATTTAACGTGGTCGACAACGAGTTTTTTCAATTCCCAGATGGAATTCACGCGCAACAGTTTTGATAACTGATTTGGAAGTTTGGTTGTCGCAATTAATTTGCGATTAAAACGAAAAAAAAAATAATAAAGCGAATTAGCTTCAATGGTACCATCAAGTTAGATTTTAAAATAATATCTTCGTCGCGTATTTTTACGGAGTATAATTTTTATATATTTCGAGAATTTTCATCGTTATTTGTTGTTTGCTGAAATTCTTGAAATTTAGACGTAAAGGAGATTTTTAAACGGATATTTAAAGTCTTTATTTATTTATTTAACTTAACTAAATTCAGATTTTTCGTATAAATTTCTGACATGTCTACTTGACATATCGGAGATAGGTAATCTGTGTTCGAGAACATAATAGTTCAAGATTAATTCAAATTTACATTTCGAATGAAAAAGAGACATACTTTGTAAATGAGTAAACAATTTATGAAAAGGTTTTTTATTCGATAGATCACTAGTTTATGGTATATCTTTATTGTTACATTGCATAATCAAATTTTTCAAAGACAAACGAAATTATTTCTAAAAAATAATTTATATTATTATTATTATGATTTTATGTATTTAATTACTTTGAATCAAACGGAAACTTGAAATAAATTTGAATCATTATATATATATATATATATATATATATATATATATATATATAATAATAATGATATATTTCTAGACAAACATGTATACAAAAACACAAAAAACTATGAGTGGGTCAACTTAAAATACGATACGGGTAAATGAAAATATAAGGAAAATTTTATATATATATATATATATATATATATATATATATATATATATAGATATATATTGATATATCGGAGAGTAGTGATTTTATAAATTAATAAAACAAAATAAAAACAAAGTTAATCAATAAAAAAATTTTTTATTTGTAACGTTTATTGTATATGCTTGATAATGACATAATTCTCGTAAAGCATTGCGTCAATAAATTTTTTTTAGTGACCTACTTTGTTTTTATTTTGTTCTATATTTATATATATATATATATATAAATATTTCGGTACACACACACTTTACATGTATACGTAGAATCTTCAGTGGTGGTTGAAAAGAAATCCGGACAGTATCGACCGCGGAACTAACATGGCTGGAAAATCTGGACGTTTAAGCAGAAGTATATATGGCTGTTACTACCCGAAGAAATACGATATAATAATGCTAATTATGATTATTAAAAAAAGTTTCATTTAAGGACACAATAGGTTTACTTTTCTTCAGGTCCTTTTGCCGCACGACCTGAGCAGTAAGAGTTTAGTTGTGCAACACACGTTCAACTACAGTCGTCGGTTTCTTCTGGCGAGGGCATCCACTTATCGCATTTACGAACCAACAATTTAGTGCTCGTAATACAGATTTGTGTGAGATAAAGGATATACATAAATTCACTTCGTTACTCTAGCGAATAGTATATTATTATTTTTTCATATTTGTGACACACGTTATGTTGATATTCGTTTCTTTGTAAAAATCTTTATTTTCGGTATTTTTATGCGAACTCGCACGTATAATTCATACAAGAAAAATAAGGCATTCTAATTTACGCATACAAACACAAAGATATACACACTTATATATGTAATACACGTCTGAATCGTTTCGTTTGAATCGGGCTGTTTTAAAAGTAGTCTTTTATAAAATTAAAGTAACGGTTCGCACGCGGCCGACTCCACCTTTACCTTATCCTTTTTACGATATAAGCCCCTCTTTTTAAAGTCCCCCTATTTAATTTATTTTTTTTTTAAGGAAAAAAAGCGCCTACCCTACCTTCCTATTTGAGTACGGCAAACGATCGGCGAATACCTGAAAAACACGCGATCGGCACGCGTCCTATTTGCCTTTATAGGGGGGAAAAAGGTTCAATAAAAATTAGGGACGTTCGTAGAAAAAATCGGGAACAGGACAATAATGGTCTGTAGGGCTCGTCCAAAAAATATTCTTATAGGTTGTAGAAGTTTTTTCATCGTGCGTTATTATTAGAATTTTGTCAACAATACGGCGCTCTTAATATTTGGGACTGGACGTCGTTCGTAATTAGGATCTCAAATATTCTAGCTCGGATTGATTGGATGTATATCGAACGTCTTGTTTCTTTCTAGTTTACACGAGGAACAGTCGTTGCCCGTTAGTAACTCGCGTCATTGCACAGTCGGGACGATAAAAAAAAACAACAGATGAACGCACGTATAAACAAAACAAAACTGAATATAACAGGGACGTGCGCATCTGGAATAACGAAAGTATCTCGGGAAGAACTCGAAACAAAGTAATCCTAGAAGGAATACGTGAAAAAAGAAAAGTTTTGATAAATCGTGTGGAAAATCGGAAAATTAAACTGTTAGGATATGTAATAAGAGGACTTTATAAAAACTACAATAGAGGGTAAAATTACAGAGGCCAATAGGAAGACTAAGGACATCTATATAAATGCGATCGTTAAAATATAAATAAATATCGAGAGCTTGGCACGGAAGAGGACACAATTACTGCAGCGATACATATATATGAATTGAGTTTAGATATCATATAGGGTGTTGCATAATTTTATGAATCGAAATAGGAGCTGAAGATCTTTTATTCGTTTTCCTCGAGCATTTCGTAGAGGGAACTGGAAAGCTATATTTTGGGACCGGAATAAGTTGAATTTGTCGCAATCTACCGGAAGATGGTTAGTGGATGAGGGAATAAATTACAGATTTAGGGGATTTGAATTATAAGAAGTGAGAAATTTTCGTGCGCTCATACGTAATTCTAGTTTCGAGAATTTACTTAATCATAATCTAATTATAGTTGAAACGATCGATAAGGAAAGAAAATTATAATCTTTAGTCGCACGGAAGAGAAAAATATAATAGGGAGTGTTGTGTTAGAAAGAGAGAAAACGATTAGAGTGGTAAAAAAAAAGTGCAAATAATTTTTTAAGGCCGGAATTATATATTTACGTACATATGTATATGCACACACACTAATATACGTGTATATTAGTTTGGATAGGTATAAAAAGTATAAACAATTATATATTGCTCCCCGATGAAGCCGACTGCCGACGGAACTTCAGTAATGGCTGTTACAATCCTATTGGATGTACGCTTAAAAAAAAAAAAAAAAAACCAAACCAAAACATATGTCCGTTAGTTTTTTATTCTCTCCATTAAAAAGATGTGGTTGGTGAAATTATTTTAAAAAGTATAATAGGAGGGAAAAAAAACGAATACCTCGGCGCGTATCATCCGATTCTATAATTAGGAAACCGGTAGGGGAACTTTTAACTCCTTATAGGCGGCGTTTTTAATCATCATCACGTCATTCTAATAATAATTATTATTATTACTATTATTATTATTTTCATTAAATATTATTATTATCTCTATACCGGGTGACTTAAACCGTTGTAATATTTCGCCGGAGACTAAAGAAAAAAAATGAAATATGAAAAATGAACTAGCCAGAATGAAAAATAAAAATACACCACCACCGCCGCCGCTTCTAAGCACACGTTGTGCCATACGCGGAAATAGAACCCTCCCTTCGCGTATAATCCGACTAAGGGATAAAATATATTACATCAGGATGTAAGCGTATAAACTACTAAGCGCATGCACCATCAAAAATTCACCATTAGCATCATTACTGTTATCATGATTATTAGTATTATTTTTATTTTTATTATTATTTATATTATTAGATACTGCCGTTACCCTATTCTTTAATTATAATTACTGAATAGGGTAACTAAAAAGAAGGAGTAGAAAAAAAAAACCAACGAAATACCTCGAAAGCCGTTTCCAACGGGCCATAACCCTCGTCATATTCTATACACATACATATTTATATATATATATAACATAATTTCTATGAGGATTTACTCTAGAACTTGGCACACCCCGTTCTAATAATCGTCCGTTACTTTACTTACGAAATTCTTCATATACATCCAAGTGGTAAAAATAACAACACCCTTGTATATATATATATATTAACTCGAAGCGCGCGCGCGCCATTGGACCCTTCAATTTTTTCTTTTCATACTTTTTTCCTCGGATAGTCTAAATTTGGTAGACACGCGAACGAATTCACGCGTCTTATTCCGGTATGAATAAAAGTACCACCGTAAGATGTGAAATAAGAGGAAAACAATGAGAATAAAAAGAGTTCAAAAATGAATAACATAAACCGTGTGTACTAGAACTTAAGTTTTAATTTCGATTTAAGAAATATATATATATATATATATATATATATATATAATATATATATATATATATATATATATATATATATATGCACGCGTACATATCGTACATATACAATGTTTAGCTGCGATCACGGCCATAATGGCCAATTTAATTTGCCTCTTGATATTTAATTCTGACATTTTCGCTGTTATACTCGTCAGCCAGGTTAATGTCTAATCGAAATGTATTTTAAGCTATCCAACGGCAAGGTTTTAAACTATTATTTTTCCACTCGTCGAAAACTCGATACTTTTCCGGGTTCTATTTATCTTTAAGCGCATTACATTAAGTCTAGTTTTATCTAGCATGTATAAAACCGTTCGGCGATCCGATCAATGTCAACCTGGAGATGTAAACTTTATTGAACACTCGTGTGCAAGCAATATTGCCGGATCTTCGTCCCGTGGATAGGACTGATACGCCTATTTTACACGTTCACTATCGTTAATTAGAAGTATTTTTTGAAGTGAAACTACTTTTGGCGCGTTGTATATGGGGAGTCAACCAGTAAAAAGTGTGAGCGAGCGAGAAGGCTTATACAAATAGGCACATAGGCGGACCTATTCTCACAGTGTAGTCCCTCTGTTTCCTGCATACTATACTAATATACGTGTATATTCAATTTACGTACATGTGTTTAAATGTATGTAAACACGTACAAAAATTATGACAAACACGCGTCTCTCTCTCTCTATTATATATATATATATATATATACACACACACACATATATATATATATAATTATACGCATAAAATTTGTTGGCATTTGTATCGTTCAATTGCGCATGCGCGCACGGCTGTTCGTTATTTCGTTCAAATATTCGCTGTACAAAGGATGTATATGCGATGCTCATTTGAGAATTAAAACATTTGGATCATTACCACGTAAAGTTAAGCATAGTCGACGGTGCGTTACTTTTCTTTTTGAAATTTGCAGGAAATCGTGCATTTACTATAAGTGTTGAGAGAACGTCTTAAGTTTCATCTCTTCCCCGCATTCCAAGGCACAGAGTTTTTTTTACTTTATTTATCATCATCATCATCATTGTCGTATTGTCCGTCGTCGAACAACGTGGCTAGATATTATACGTTTATTTTTTTGTGAAATGAGCTAGCATTCCAGGCATTATTTATATGCGACGCAGATGCGCGCTCATATGATGTTATACTTAGTGGGGTCTCTGATATATATATATATATATATATATATATTACAACTGCCATATTATTACATCTATCATCATCATGTAGTCATCAGTCCTAAGACTGGTTTGCTAATTTCTTCCACAACTGACGGTTTTCTGTTTTCCTCTTCATATCCGTATATCTTGTGCTACCAGTGTCTTCTATTAGTTGCTGTGTATATTGATTCCGCGTTTCCCATTCATCTGTCCTTCTATAATTATCTTTAATAAGCTTTCATGTCTTAAAATGTGACCGATCATATTAGTTCTTCGTTTTATTATTTTTTTCCATTCTTCCTTCGCCAATTTTTTCTAACACCTATTCATTTGTTAATTTATCGGTCCATCTTATTTTCAGCATTCTCCTATAGCACCATATTTCGAAGGCTTCTATGTTTTTTTTTTCTCTGCTTTACCAATCATACATGTTTCACATCCCTACAACGCTGCATTCCAAACAAATAGGGTTAAAAATTTTTTCCTCAAATTTGTACTTAGAGCTTTGTTGGTTAAAATATTTTTCCGATCGTAAAAAACTTGCTTTGCTTGATTGATCCGTTTTTTAATGTCCTTGCTACACCTACCATCTCTGATTATTTTATTACCCAAATAATGAAATTCATTCACTTCTTGTATTTTAACACCGTCAATATCTGCACTTATTTTCTTTGGACTGTTATTCGCATATCATAATTTTTCTTTTATTTTTATTTATTTGCATTCCATATTTCTTAAATACATCTTCCATTACTTTTAATGTTTCCTTCAATTGATTTCGATTTTCTGCTAGAACAGCTATATCATCAGCAAATTGTAATGTGCATATCACCTTGTTATTTTTACACCATTTTTCTTTGTTTTTTCTTTAATTTCTTTCATTATTTCTTCTATATATACAGGTTGAATAATATCGGTGATACAGCCCGGTCTAACTCATTTCAATATTTTAACTTCTTTGTTCACATATCTGTATCATTTCTTTCTGATTTTCGTATAATTTATATATTAATTTAATGTCCTTCTTGTTTATTTCCGTTTTCTGTAATATTGTAAACAATGTATTGACATTATCAAAGGCTTTTTGTATATCTATGAATGCAATATAAAGTGAATTTCCGATTCTAAATCTTTGTTCGATTAACAGTCTTAGTGTCAGAATTGCTTCGCGAGTACGTCTCCTAAATCCGAACTGAGCATCTCCTAATACAATTTCTACTTTATTTACTATTCTTGTATACAATATTCTTACCAATATCTTTGATGCATGACTTATTAAGTTTATCTAAAATCATCACATTTATCCGAGTTCGTTCTTTTTGGTATTGCAATTATTTTTCCTGTTATAAAATCTATCGGTATTGTCTCATTCTTATATATATCTTTCTTATCAGCTCGTATAGAAAATTATTCGCCTGTATTCCTCCTGCTTTTATTAGCTCAATCGGAAAATTATCAATACCCGTTGAATTTCTTTTAGAGCTTTATCGTATTCGCTATATGGAACATGAATTTTTTCCCCATAAAGCAACATACAACGAAATAAGTTAAACACAAATAAGTTAAATTTTGCAACGTATAAAACTAAAAAAAAAAAAAATCAAATAAAGTTTCATTTTTTCCGTTATAATATTAACTTTTTGTATTCCCAAAATCTCTGTGTTTACGAGGAATCTACAGTCACAATTGAATAGACGTAGATATACGTGGTAAAGTAAGGAAGATATAGTTGTAACTGACGGTGTTCGGAAATTCCAAGATTAATAGCGAATCGACCAAACGACGCAACGAATCAGTGAAGATTGGTTTAGCCGGTTATTTACCGAAACTCATTTAAATGGTACGGATAGTTGACATGGCTATAAACGTTTAATCTTCTACCGGTACTCAGATTGTTCGAGTAGATAGCCATTAAGTCACGAATCTCTGATTGCGGTAAATAAATTACCATTCTATAAATACGGGAACACTCTGAATCGATAAGCTTAAATTGGCAGCAAGATCGAAATTGTAATATAACCGTAATCGCAAAGAAATAAATAGCGTTGCGTCGGACCGATGCGCGCCACTGGAATAATACATCTTCGTTTTAGGTTAAAGTGTTTATCTCTTTGCAGCGCTATCAAGAAAAAAATCAATAAGAAATCAATAAGCTTTATCGTAATATTCAAGAATGAGGATTATGTTCAATTTACGAGTTTGGTTCGCGGGAAAAAATATCAAAACATTTTAATGTTTACATTTTTTTTTTAAAAAGTGCTGAATGTGCCAATTTTTTCGAAAATAAATGACAAGGAAGGAATTAAAATCAATAAAATTTTCATAAAAATCGCGAAGCTTTTCGGCTATTAAGTTCATTATCGAGTGAACGTAAAATATAAAAATGTGTAAATATATACAATATATATAAGAAATATCAAATGTAAAAATGCTAATTCAGATATGTACACAATTTATAAAAATCAACAAAACGAAGAGTAATATTTATAAATAATCCGATAATGAATGTGGTAAACAACGCAATCTACATTCGGCTATGCAAAATAATTTATACATAAACATAATCGTCGAATGTAAAAATAAATAAGAACATCCGTCTAATATAAAAATTGATTTTCTGTTTTTTTTTTTTTTTTTAGAATTAATAAATAAATTATTTTTATTTTCTTTTATTATTTCCGTTTTTTTCTCGTAGTTTTCTTTTTCTATAATGTTTTTCTGTATGTGAACTTTTTTATAATTTCGGTTATTATTATCGATTTCCTGTTTTAATTTTATACTATTTTTTTTTTTTTTGAAAAGAATATTAAAAGACCATTTAGACTATTTTTTATTTCTATCGATGTTTATAAATTGCGCATGTGCATTCTTATACATATTATATTCTTATCTATTTATATATATTTATATATTATATTTTATATTCATTCGATATAATAGTGGCTTTGTAATGTGTTATTTATAAAACGGTTCTTAGTGATTCTAAACTATTTTTTTGGTTGTTTATTTACGGTCTTCGGTCGCCACATAAATGGTCAACGAGACACGCGAAAAGAGATGAAAATTCCTATAAGCGACAAGTGCGTTCCTAAAAGGTTACGTCGTAGAAATATAGAATTAGATTCGAAAATAAGATTATGGACGGTACTGTCGTACGGCTCTGAAAGCTGATGGAGCGAGAACTGGACGCCTTCGAAATGTGGTTGTACCGTACGAATACTTCGCCTAAAGCGGTCTAACAACACGTAAGTACTACGATGTACGAATAAATCCGTGGAAGTTGTGCCAGAAGTAAAATACCGTGAGCTCTGAAAAAAATTCGTTCGTGAAATGCGACACTCAGAACGATACAACCGGTGTTAATGTAGGGAAAAATTACTCGAACACTAACACGAGGGAGAAAAAAAACAGCCCGATTACAGAATCTGTCGGATTGGTACAGTTTACCTACCAGCGATAAGTTTGTTCGGAGCAGTTTTAGACCGATATAAGATTTTCCAACATTTAACGTTCGAGAACGAGCACTGTACTAATGATGAATTGTATATGTATATTCATCATTAACGTCAAGTTTAATCTCCTTCAAAAGTGGTTTGGGCATGAAGAGTCTGGTTTCAACTCTTATCTGGCACTGTTGAATCCAATGTTTGATGTTACATATCCCAATCTTTCCATTCTCCTTGTTTCCTATCTAAATACTTTTTCTTGTATTACCAGCATATATTTCCGGAGTTTGTGATCTATTAACTGAAATTTCTTTTTCGTAATATCTTCTACTACAGTTAGACTGTCTACGTTGCACTGCTTCAACACCTTCTTGTTGGAGATGAGATCAGTCCGTGATATCCTTAAAAATCGTCGGTAAGTCCGCATAAGCGTCCAACATCCTTTTGCATTTGCACGTTAGCCAACGTTCGAGAACGGACATAGCGCTTTAATAATAATAATAATAATAATAATAATAATTTTATATCCTATTACAACATCCCGTATCTTCCCGTCACGGATTTTAGTTATTCGTTTTGAGCTCGTATTGAATGTCCGATAACTAACGCACGACAGTCGTAAACGTAAACTTTATCACACCTCCGTTTGGATAAGGGAAAAATTAAAAATTTTACGAAAAAAATTCTTTACACTCGTATATTTACCTTAGGTCGGCGAAGATATGATAAATCGCGCAATTAACCACGCGTATTAATATATTTTAATTTAGACGTGTTAATCGTACGTATTTTTATAATGCGCGAGTGCCTCCTTGCCTAATTAACCTAACTGTTGAGTTTATATTAACCTAGGCGCCTCATATCGTCTCGCCCTGTAAATATCGTCGACAAACGATCATACGGTGAGATAACAGATTATATAGTTCGTACGATACGAGAACCTAACCTTCCACTAGTACTTAAGGTTATTTTTTACAGATTTTCATCCCCACTCCCAAAAAATGTGTCACGGGTATCTATTAACTTCCGCCTGTTTCGAACACTTGAAAGAATTATAAATGTTTTATGTTTTTCACCTTCATGCTTTTATCTTTGACCCCGTTCGTAAGATTTACAATTTACACAAAAATATATATATATATATATATATATATATATATATATATATACATATATATACATATATATATATACATATATATACATATATATACATCTATATATATATATATATATATATATACATATATATATATAAATATGTATTGTGCATTTATATTTCTTATCTATCGTGTGTTTATATATATATATATATATATATATATATTATAATAAATAAGTAAATTTTATATAAAAAGACTAAAACATTTTTTGGCTAGAGGTTATCAACAAATAGACGTAAAAGAATAAAACATACGAGAAAAAAAAATTTTTTTTGACTTAATTTAAACGTACAACATTATAAAACATAACGAAATGTAAAACGGTTATTTATAAAATAATTCGATAGCGCATATGATAAAAAACACGATAAATTAAATTCATCGATATAATATTTATGCACAAAAAATTACACTAAATAGAAAAATAGAAATTCTACTAATATAAAAATTTATTATAATTATTTAGATTTTTTCTAGTAGTTTCGATTTTTTTAAAATGTTTTTTTTTATACATATATATATATATATATATATATATATATATATATATATATATATATATAAATATGTATTTGCATTTATATTTCTTATCTATCGTGTGTTTTTATATATATATATATATATATATTATAATAAATAAGTAAATTTTATATAAAAAGACTACAACATTTTTTGTCTAGAGGTTATCAACAAATAGACGTAAAAGAATAAAACATACGAGAAAAAAAAATTTTTTTTTTACTTAATTTAAACGTACAACATTATAAAACATAACGAAATGTAAAACGGTTATTTATAAAATAATTCGATAGCGCATATGATAAAAAACACACTAAATTAAATTCATCGATATAATATTTATGCACAAAAAATTACACTAAATAGAAAAATAGAAATTCTACTAATATAAAAATTTATTATAATTATTTAGATTTTTTCTAGTAGTTTCCATTTTTTTAAAATGTTTTTTTTTTTTTAATGTAAAATTTTATAATTTTGTACGATATTATCGATTTCGTACTTAAATTCGTTACAATGTTTTTTTTATTTTAAATGATTTTTCATCGTTGTCCTTAGTACATGAATTTTTTTTTTTAATTTTATCGCGAATTATTTGCTTGTTTATCCTATGTATTTTTTCACACTGATTTCAATATAATATAATCGTACATTTTTAAAATATATTTTTCTATCCTCAATTTTATTTTTGATTTCAATAGTACGTCGTCATTATATTAATAAAACGAAGGTCATGAAAAATACACCTCGAAAGTTACAAATAAAACTGGACGACCAGATACCGGAACAGGTCGGTGAATATATATATACCTAGGTCAAATTATTACCGCAGAGAAGGAAGCAATGCGTAAGGAAATTAAAAGACGAACACATCTCTCGTGGGTAGCTTTTGGAAAGTTGAGTACCGTCCTCAAAAATAAACGTATACCTAACAGCTTAAAAAAATAATATATACGAACAGTGCATCCTTCCGGTGCTTACATATGAAGCGGAAACATGGAGCCTAACGAAGTATGTCGTTAAGAAACTCGCAGTGACACAGAGAGCCCACGAAAGATTAATATTGGCCATCGAGATATCGGACCAGAAAACCAATACGTGGATAAGACAGCAGACTAAACTGTCGGATGTAGTCGGACGTGTAGTTAAAATGGAATTGGGCAGGCCATGTAGCAAAAAGAAACGATGACAGGTGGACGAAGCGAATAACAGAATGGCTTCCAAGAGAAGGACGCAGAAGTTGCGGTCGGACGGATACGAGGTGGTAGGTCAATATATAGAAATCTGCCGGTGTGAAATGGATAAACGAGACCCTTGATCGCTATAGATGGAAAAAATACATCCGGCAGTGGATTGATATAAGCGCATCGTGATCGTGTATGTGTGTGTATATATATATATAATGTAGGCACGGATGTTTTTTTTTGTTTTTCTTTTTCGGATTTTCTTTTTTTTAATTCTATAAATATTACAAAAAGAAATTTTTTCCTGGCGATTTTATTAAGAACTACTAGAATTCTGAAATTGTATCTACAAAACGATCCATCGAATTCGAGTGATCGAAATTGTCCCCGTTGATGTCGACTCGATCTATTTTTCACAATAAGTCGTACGACGATTATATACAACGGGGGAAAAAGAAAGGTCATATTAAAAATAACCATTATTCTCAATAAATTTGTCCAAGGTTATATTATCAATGTGTGATGACGTAATTACCGGTAAAAATGTTTAAAGCAAATATTATTTAAAAACTTCGTTTGTGTTTTATTTATTCGAGACACATTATCTTCAGTCAATACGATGATTGTACAAGGTGTTATTATATAGAGAAAACATTTTTTTTTCGGTAAGACGCCTACACGGAAGGTCGTGCATATATGAACTTGATCGAAGCAGATAACTAGCGTGCGATTTCAATATTATTATTAAATTTTTTTTGTGAATCTATTTTATGTAGGTTATTCCCCCGTATTTTATTTCGCCTTAAGATCTTTTTTTTGTAATATAACAATTATTTATTTATACGACGAGAACCGGAAGAATTGTGTTTTATTTCGGTACGTGTAGATGATAATTGTAATTTCTTTTTGTACATGTAAAAATACACTTTTTATTTATTTATTTGGGATTTATCATTTTTATTTATTTACATAAATAAATATTGCGACGAAATAAACGTAGATTCGATAAAAATTTGAAATGCGAATTATACCAGATGACGATGAATAGAAACAAGGTAGAATGACCATATTCCGTCATACGACAATTCTTTCAGTCACGATGTCCGCTTATATGATACGTGGAATTTTAATGCTAACAAAAAAAATTTTGAACTCTATGTAAGAGTATAATCGTTTTTTTTCTTCTCTTTGTTCCCCAGTTCGCAAAATACGACGGGGTGAATTTATTTACAACTGCGATACGTGTAATTTATAAATAGTGAACTGAAAAGAGCCCATCTAATTAAGTTTATGGCGCTCTGATCAACCCACTTCACACTAAAGAAATATTATACAATTAATTTATATACAATAAATGTAGATGTATTTTGCGATGTGTTATTTCCGATATTGTGAAATTATTAAATGTTTCGAACCGCTTATCTACAAATTCAGCGTCACTAAATCTGCGAAATCAGCTTTCCCCTGGTTGCATCCTGTCAGTATATGTTATGTCATCGATGAAATTGCATCTTACACATTTATTCGAATGCACTATTCTATACTTGTATAAATAATCAATTTAAATCAATCGTATCGGCTAATAAACTGCTGCGTATTGAAATAATTCGGTGTAAATATAACGTTGTTTAGTCGGCTGTCTATTCTGGGAAAATATTGTTTCGCTAACCCATTACATTCGTCCCATATCGTTTGATATTTTTTAATATAGCGATCATCCGATACGGTTTTAAATTGTTTAATCGCTAACATTTTTTCTCGATGTAAATAGTACGGATGTTGGTACCTCGTATGGATAAATTCGTGCTTTATTAATACATTATTCTTTACTAATAAAATATTAATGCGTTTGTTATATATTAACGGTTTAATACCAGCGATGACAATAGTTGCTATATAGCTAATTATTCTGTATACGTTTAGATTGTGGAATGTAGTGATTTTATTTATACTTAATTACTAAAAACAGTTGAAATCACTAAATTTATTTAATTATGCGAAGCTTTTCGGCATTTACGCCATTGTCAAGCTATATACAATTAAAATTAACTCTACAAAATCATAAAATATTAATTTAAAACTAAGTTTACAATTTTACACTAGTTTTAAATTAATATTTTATGATTTTGTAGAGTTAATTTTAATTGTATATAGCTTGACAATGGCGTAAATGCCGAAAAGCTTCGCATAATTAAATAAATTAGTGATTTCAACTGTTTTTAGTAATTAAGTATATTCTGTATACGATTTGATTAACAGTTTTTATTTTGAAACCGTTTAATATTAAATATATCGATAAACATGATGCTGCTATAATGTTTGATAAAATTACGCTTTTATATAGTGTTATTCTCTCCTTATTTATTATATTATTATTATATAGTTTATTAAATACTCTTATAAATGTGCTAATTTTGATGGTAATATAATTGAAATGGTTATAGAATTTTAAGTTATTAACAATTAATACTTCTAAGTATTTGATTTGTGTGACGTATTGTACGTCTCTAAACCGTATTGCGTTAAATTTAACTTTTTGTCTTCTTCATCGAACAACCTATAAGTTGATTTCGTATCGTCGATGCTCAAACAAAATGTCTGTAATCAATTTTTTACCGCTTGGTATACACCTCATTAAATTTCTTTTCTAATGAGTTTTCATTTTTGTCGCCCATTACTATATCATCAAGTCATTCTTCTGTGTAAATGAAATAGAACATAAACGATTTGTAAGTACTAGTATTTTGAACGAGCGCTTATAAGAATGACTTTCTATAGTTCTTTAGAGAATCTTTACTAGCAATTTTTCAATAATATGACGGATAAAATTCTTATCACCGAAATATGTATACATACATATATACATATACATACATATATACATATACATACATATATACATATACATACATATATACATATATATATATATATATATATATAAAAGTATACGTAATTTTCAACTGTAAAGGAAATATGAAATTTTTCTTAACAGGGTGATTTTTAAAATACAATAATAACGATCTCTTCATTGTCACGAGTACTGACAAGCAGCGAGTCTAATTGAATATCTCGAAACGTCAAAGTCACGATTTGACATCTTCAACAAGCCGAACTGAGTATATCCAATCGCGAACAATAAAACTATGTAGTTTAAAATTTTTAAAAGTGAAAACTTAAAATGATTTGTACTCTTAAAGTATCTTCTTTATAATGACTGCGACATACACACATACATGCATTTCTATAATGCATATACACAGCTGTTATCTGTATATCTTGTGATTTATATATATATATATATATATATATATATATATATATATATATATATATATATATATATATATATATAACCATCATCAGTTTCAGCTGATCAACCAGTATTTAATGGTATAGTCTCTTATATTTTTTGTCATTTCTTCCGGTCTTGAGTAGCTCACGTCCATGTAATGAATTCGTAATCCTATCTTATGTGCGGTCGTCACTGGGACCTTTTTTTCCCTCGTGGGTACCACTGTGAGATTCTTACTGTCCACCTTCTATGTGTTCTTCTCATTATATGACCGGCCCACTGCCTTTTTATTTTATTTATTCTTTTGTTACTTTTGTTCTATCGCGAACACATTCGATCGTTTTCTGGTCTTTTTTGGTGATTGATAGTATGCATATCTCCAGTGATCTCTGTGCTACTTTTAACCTATATTTGTAATTCCTGGTTGGCATCCATGTTTCGCAACCGCATGTCATCACTGGGAGTATACACTGATCAAACTATTTCTTTTTAAATGCAGTGCCATTTTTGATTTGAAAATAACCGAATTCCGTCCGAACTCTGTCCATCTTATGATCCTTCATTTCTCGATGCAATGATCTCGTGATACTAACTTGAACTGTTTCTAGATGTTTGCCTTCAAGTTTGGTGTCTTTATTTGATATATAATATGTGTATATATATATTATATATAGATATATTATATATATTGTATGTAGTTTGTAAGGCAACTATAATGGTTTGAAAAGCATCCAACGTTTAAAATATATTTATCCGTACTTGTATACACAAGTCAAATTCTTTGGATCCTCTAAATAAATTGCAAAATTCTTGCCTCCGTTACTGTTTGGGAGCATTTCTCACTACGGTGGAATCTAATACCCCTCCTCTTCACACCCGCAGAAACCTCTTAGCAGACCAGTTTATTGTAAAAAGTTTCACAACTACATATCAGTCAGCATATAATAACTTCTTATTTATTTATAACAAATGGAGGTTCTCACCATATAAACTTCCTAATCTTCTAAACGATTCTCCAATTATCGCAACTTAATTATTCCTTTGTCACCCTCTCCTTATTTTTCCGATCCATTCTCTATTAATAATATAAAATTAGAAATAAATTTAGAAACCTTTCATAGGTCTAAATATCCTCCTATTGGTTTTAATACCTCTATTTTTAATAATTTACTGGCAAATCACTGGACGGGCTTCCTTCCGATTTATACAGATGGTTCCAAGGCTAATAATAAAGTTGGTGCAGCATTCGTAATTCCTTCTTTAAACATTATTAAGAAATTCGTTTTATTACGTTTTTCTTCGATTTTTACAGCTGAGGCTATGGCAATGATACGTTTATCAACAACGTCCAGCTTCATCAGTTCTTATTCTTACCGATTCGAAAACCTGTTTAACCGCTCTAAAATCTCTCTCATTTAATCCCCGTGCATCGCCTTATTTATATAAAATCCGAATTTTCGTTTCCTCGCTGTTAGAATCTAGTATTTCTGTTAGGTTCTCCTGGATTCCTGGACATTCTGGTATATTTGGCAATACTGTTGCTGATGCGGAAGCTAAGGACGCTTCGAATAGCGGTGTGCTTATTCCTTATACACCTTTAACAGATCTTTTGTGTCTCATTAAATTTGCTCATAAAGAATATTGGAATAATATTTGGTCCAATCCTTATCTAGCTCCATATTACAGATCGATTCAACCTCTAATACCCATAAAATCATGGTTTACTGATATAAAAGTACCAAATAACATACTTCGATGTTTCATTACTACTTTATGTAGATTACGATTTGGAAAAAATCGTCTTCCGTCGTCCCTATACCGATGCAATCTTATAAATTCTCCTTTTTGCCCTCATCCTTCCGATGGCAACAAAATAGCAGATGCGGATCATGTATTTTTTGAATGTTCTTACTACAGCTCTCAACAATCTTTATTATATAATCAAATTATATCTCTCAAAGTACCATTACCAATAAATATGTCTTACTTACTTACTATTAATCGCATTCATGTATATTTAGCTATTTATAATTATATTGCATCAACTAACATTAATATTTAACATATCCATTTTAATAATTTTATACCAATCTGGGTGAAAAATCCTGTGCCCATTAAAAAAGAAAAAAAAAAGCATATAATATGATTACATAAAGAAATTAGCAGTTAATCGTGGGAAATGATCAAATTTAAATTTGTCTCGAAAGTTATAGTTAAGATACTGGCATCGAGCGGTAAACCTGTGGGTAGGATCAATGACCCTGAGATTAATAAACAGTACCTGGAGTATTGCGAAAGATTAAAATATCTCGTTATTACTCTCAACCGGACGGATATTTTCTATATTGAGGAGGATGTACCATTTATATAGAAAGGTTGTGTTACTTGCATCAATTATAGGCGGCAGATAGAGGCTTAAAACCTATAAAAACGGATAAGTTGTATCCTATCTGCGGTATAGCCTCTCCACACATCTGATGATCTATCGCTACTGACGCAGAAGGAGCAAGACTAGAGACAAATTTCGGGAACGCAGAGTTAATAGGTTAAGCTGGAAGAAGAATCAGGCTGAAAGAACAAATAAATCTAATGAATCCCCTAAATCGGCGCGCAGCTTGAAAACTTAAAACCAAAATATTTTTTTTTTTTTGCGCTAGAATCGTAGTGAACTTACTGAAATAGGGTCCAGCCGAAAATGATGAATGCTGTGTAGCCTGCCTTTAGGTATTCATAGGGACTGACCTATGTAGTACAGAGCTATTTGACGAAGCCATAAAACCGGTTAATTCGTGGACTGATAAAATTAATTTCGTATCAGTTTATTTTATTTTATTATTTATATTTGCTTTACATGTAGGTTCTCAAGCGTCTGGCGAACACAGTAATATTTATTATTTTTGTTGCTGAATTTTGTAAAATATTCTGAATCGCCACTGTGGAACGAAATTTATAGATTTACTTAATATTTGTTGGACTTAATTTACATATTATATATACTTATATACGTATATATATATATATATATATATATATATATATATATATATATATATATAATTGTAATGAGATTATTAATTTCATCTCTAAAGTTTAGTTTGTTATTTACCTCCCTGAGGAGCATAAAATCAACCATAGAAGCTTGGTGGCCCCCAGATGGCACAAGCAGAATATGGTACCTTAAACCGTCTACGTGTGGGTCATACAGCCGTATCACCCAATTATTAACATTTAGAAAAAAATCGGAACTAATTTAATATGGAAAGAAATATCGTAAAACTAGTTCTTTCTATACACATTTTAGTTCACGTTCAATTTTTCATTTATCTTTACTACGCGTTATAATTTTAATAAAAAATAATTATTATTTTTAAATCGCTTATATATTATAAATTACTAAAAAAAAAAAATCGAATTTGGTCATCGGTGATATAATAAATTATTGTTATCGCTAGGGATCTTCTTTCTAATGCATCATTCCTCGTTAATTATAACCATTTAGTTTTATCGCTAAATTAAATATGTTAAAAGACCGCAAAGATTTTTAACCTGTATGTTACGAGTACTTTTACGTATTAAATTTGGTGATTTTAATTACTTTAAAAAAAAAAATTGTTCATACTTTTTTAATAGTTGAGTATATATTTGTCCTTAGTTAGAATCACTTAGTTCTAGTCGGTGATACTAGCAGACTATGTTTATTGAATACAACATTATAAAAGTATTTTTATTTTATTTCAAATCATTTACTTCCTCTATATAGTGTTTTACACGAACACTTGATAACGGAATAATTATCCTAAACTATTCTTCTTTTTAATATTTCAATTAAACTACCATTATTATTATTATTATCATATTATTTACCGAAGACCTTGTCACCATCTTATTCCGTTCAATGTTATTATCGGACATTTTTCGTATTGTCCTATTATGTACGCTTATATCCAAACTGCTCGTTTTGATTTTTTCCCTATTATTTAAAGAACGATAAACGCTAACTTTTTAGATGGAAGTGTGCGACATTCCTATCGGACCGCTAATAAAAATAGTCGCGTGTGCTGGAATACATTCAGTCCTTTTACACAGACACATATATATATATATATATTTAAATAACCAAAAATGTCGTCGAAATAAATATATACACCCTTATGATAAACGCATATGCATAAACGTTTTTTTTTTACTTGGGGTTTAAAGGCAGCTGTCCTGTCTCAGTCGTTAGCACGTACTAAGCACACTTTTAGGTAAACGCCTGTAAATCGTAATAATAATAATAATAATAATAATAGTAGTAGTAGTAATGATAATAATGAAAATAACAAACGACGACAACCAGAAACACAGAAAGCAAGAGTCTTCTTATTAGAACAAACTTAAAAAGAAGCATGCTAGGTGGTGGTGGCCACTATTTGGTTTATAGCGATTTTTCTACGGCCGAAGCCCCCTCAATTCAGGTGCTCCAGGTGCCATTATTCCTGATAAAAAAAAAAAAAAAGAGCAGGAACTATCTACGATATTCTATCCTGCACTCGCTTCTGTCCGCTTCGGCAATGTCGTTCGTATACGTGAATTATACGCGTAGTAAAACGAATATTGACCAAAAACCTTAAACTAACCCAAAAGAGTCGATATCGAAAATCCTGTGTGTGCGTGTAGAATGGCAAGACGATCGTATTTTCGCACTAACGTATAACGTCGTCTGTAGATTTTACTGACCTATTCTAAATCATTGGCGACCGTGTACAAAAAGACGCGGACATAATACGCGTTAGCTATATCATTTTCGATTAGGTAGACTGTACTCTTGGTCTATTCCTTTTTATATTGTACACATTCTATATTTGTATAATATAAAAATCTCTCGGATATTGTATAAAAAAAAAATAAAAAGGTATATATCTATACATACACACGCGGTGAATAAGATGATATACGAAGTAGCGAACAGGGCAGATTTTTAACAGAAGATGATATTATTACTTCTTCTTCTTCTTATGGCTCGTGCATTCCCGCTATACAATTCCCAGTTTTACCGCTACTACTATTCTGATTACTATTATTATTAATATTCTGATTACTATTATTATTATTTATCTATATAGACTTCCGAATTTCAGAGGCAATTCGGTCGACGACGTTGTCCGATATGTTATATTGTGGAACGAGCGCAATATTATAGGCGTACTAAGAAAAATCTTTTGTCGATTGAAAAATAGCCTAAAATAACCGATGCTTCACCAAATAAAGAATAACATATATATATATATACATATATTATAATATAAGTATTTTCGACCGTTTAATGTATTATTGTTACTATGTAAACTTATACGTGTATGTGTTACTCTTACCTAAACACACACAAACGTTGATGATTTCCGTTTTGTATACTGTATATATATATATATATATATATATATATATATATATATATATATATATATATATATATATATAATATAAAATAATGATAACGATAATAAATATAAAGTAATAATCGTGGCCAAAGTGGAATTACCGAGAAAATGCTACCTGACGATTATCCTTGTAGAGCACGGAGGGGGGTAGGATATAGATCCACGATTGTAACGCTTATTATGTCCGAAGACGTTGAAAAATTCGATTTACACGCCATTTTAAGCCCGCCGTTGACGTCTTATTAGGAAATTTATGGGGTCCTCATCAATGGGATGAGAAAAAAAACCATCCAACGATTTTCGTACGCAAATCTATAAGCGCTATATTTTACTTCCTTATTATTGGAAAAAAGTATTTTTCCAGATATATGCCACTTTCGCATCTGGACTATTTATTATTTTCATTCGTTAATTATTTTTCTTATGAAATCACTATGGCCATAATACCGCGTGACCTCCACATTGCGCGTTATCTTTAAGGGCAAGATAGGCTAGTATTTAATTCTTTAATCAAACCGTCTTTCGTAGTAGACGACCATATTGTCCGATCGTAATAGCGACAAAATTTTAAAATGTCTCAAAAATAAAATTAAAAGAAAAAATTATCGATAATATTTATTACATAGTTTATACGTAACATTCAAACCGACCATGTCTCTATATAATAAACACACATACACACATATATATAATATATATGTATATATACATATATATATATATATATATATATATATATATATATATATATATATATATATATATTCGTATTGATAACATACCTCGGAGTATAATTTGTTACTTCAAAATTAATATATTGTACAATTATCCGGTCCGTCGTAAAAACTATAAATTGATAAATTTAGTAATTTATAACTCAAATGATGCCCGATATACAAGAAAAATCATAAATCCCTCGTTAATTAAGTCCTATAGGTTTCCGCTTGGTATTTACCATCGGACGAACAATTGAATAGGCCATCGTGATCCTGCACTTCCCCGCAGTTGCATCGGCCGAAGTCTACCGTACCCCTTTCCTTCCGACTAGATCGCTTCTTAATCGGTTCAATGTTAAACCGAAAGCTTTATCTTAATTGGTTGCCGCTGGATTCCCCCTTCGTTCTTCTCCATTCTATATTCTATTCCGTGCTTGATATTTCGCTAATGCTATCCAGTTGCTCTATAAGTACATAAGTGATCGATCTGTTCTAGGCGTTGCCTTTTTCGTGAAAATATATATTTAAATACGAATCGTATATACTATTGGAAACCATTACACGCCTAACTTATTTTAATATAAACATTAGAATTTCCGGAATTTTAACCGAAAAAATTTCAATCTTCGACTTTTTTCTTTTTTTGGAAATCAGCGATCGGATTAAAAGTTTAATGTGTTTGATATGGTAATACTGCCTCTGAAAAAAAATTGTAATATTTTTAATAAAAATTTACAGTAGTAAATGTTGTAATTATTACACGAAATTATTACACTTACATATGTTTTTGTTGATATGGTTTTGTTAAGTTAGGTAGCACTTGTATTATCTGTGAAAAATTAGAAAGTTAAATTATTTGTAATTTTTAGAAGTAAAATCATATATACAAGTAAGTTTATCGTTTCCCATCTAAATTTTTCACGAATTTTTCTCAATTGATATATGGCTACATGAGTACATGAGATATGTGTTAACAGTTAAAGTTCTATTATATTGTACATACACACACGCACACATATATACATCAGTATAAAAACTTACTTTATCCTGTTCTTCTACCTCGTCTTCATTAGGTACATAATTTGGACAGACACTGTCAACAAAAGTGGAATGCCATTCGGGATTGACACACTAATTTAATTTGACTCCAGATCTTAGTGTGAGAAGTGTTATTAAAGGAAGAGATAAAAGAACGCCATGCAGTTTGTTTACATAATAATAGATATTTTCTCGTGGCCGCTTCATGATGCTTAAAAGCAATGTAATCACTCGTAAAATTAGAGCGACGAAATTTACGGCGTTTGTATACGTAAGTTGTGCATTCCCTTGTCTACCACGAGGCCAAACGGTGTTTAACAGGGGATGGAGTTTTCACCACAAAACGTATAGATAGAGCGTTATTTATCATTTCAATGAGGTTTTCGTATAATGATAACCCATTATCTCGTGATGTAACAGCGTCCTCACATAAGGTGTCCAACACACGTGAGAATTGGGTCAAGCATGAGTCCACTATTTTCCAGCTCTATGTGTAATTACGCTGCATTGGTGGTAATAAAAGGGTACCGATACCTTTCAGGTTATAGCAGGGTAGATCTCAGCAGATAGTTTATGTATATATATAATTATTACAGTGAAGGGTGATTAATTGTCGTCGCAGGAAAGGAAGACCCAGGATTAGATGGAGAAACGACATTGTGAAAGTAACCGGAATTAATTTGATTACAAAAAGATAGGCAACAACTTTGGAAGTGTTTATTAGGGAAAGCCAGTGGGTTGAGATAGGTACAACGTAATATAATATTATATACTATATATATACATATACACACCGGTGCTATAATCGTTCTTATTTTTTTTTCTCGCGATAATGTGCGATTTCCTTAAATTATTATCAGAACGAGTTATTTTTGTTCAGCTACATACTTTATATTGTTGCAATGTTTAGTTTCGAAATTATTCTTAGAAATCTCGTTGAAAATCAACGAATCGAAATAGTAAAATTCTCTAACGTTTGCAATAAATACTTCCTCGTCTAACGAGAAATTTCGTCGAAAACGATATTTTGAAATAAACCAGAATTTCACACTCGCTACTACAACTAATTCATCCGTTTTATTTATACGCATAAACCTCACACACACACATATATATATATATATATATATATATATATAACGTATATCGCGGTATCGAAATATCGATGGGATTCGTTGATAAGATTGACAAAAAAGAGATTCTTTAACAGACTCAGACACGCGTCTCCTATTTTGTACTCTGTGGTTTATTTCGTATTCATTTCTTCTTTTATCATCTAGACTCTTCTTTTCAATCTTAAAACCGCAAAAACCTGTCGAATATACCGAAAAAAAAATACGATTCTTATCGTTGGAGCTTCATCGTCGAATAAAACCTATTAATCTTTAATCTACTAGATTCGGTCTGGCACCGCTCCCTGCGTAGGAAATGTTTAGCAAAATAAAGTTAACTGTCTTCTTCGGAGTTTATATATACGCTTATTCGGCCGTTCCTAAAGCAATCACGAGAAGACGTAAGTGTGCCGATGAATATCTTAAAAAATAAACTACCCGGAAAAATTGAAGATCGCGATAATAAACGCAGGAAATAAGTTCAAAATCGTAACCGAGGAAACGACCTCCCCTCTACAGACGATCGATTCCACCGATTTGACTTACAGCTGTTTATCGTAAATATCCAGTACAATCCCGTGTTTTTTATTTCGACCTATAATGCTCTCTCCGACTCTCTTTCTCACACGACATATACATACACATATATATGTATATATAAATAAAATTGAGTATGGTCATACAAATAAGGAAAACAATGGACGGATTGCAAGGCGGAATTACAATCGGTGAGGTATGCGGACGACACCATTCTCATTGTAAGTTCGGAAGATGAAATGGCAGAACTATTAAGCAGAGTGCAAACGTTTAGTAAAGAAGCTGGTTTTATAGTAAATAGATCGAAATGCTCTTTAATAGTAGCAGATAGGCAACAAATTCTACCGAGGTCATTCCAACTCATCAGCGATATAGAGGAAAAAGAAAAACTGGTGTGTATTTTGGAGCGTTGATAACAAATAAAGGTGGATTTAAGGAATTAAACGAAGAATTGCTATGACAAGAAATACATTATCAAAACTTACCAGGATTCGGAAAATACCAAAGAGACGAAAAACGTTGCTATTACCTATCGCAACACACGGTGCTGAGTTTTGGACTATACATAGCGCGGATAACGCATAGAAGCGTTCGAAATGACATGCTACCGCAGAATATTATGAATTCCGTGGGTAGCAAAAAGAACCAATGCATGAATTTTAACAGAGCTAAATTTCAATGATAACGAAGGACTACTATCGCGGATATACAGAGATGTATGTTGAAATTTTTCGGCCACATATTACGATCTGATGGAATAGAAAAACTGATTATTCGGGGAAAGATAAATGGAAAACGATGGAAATAACGGTGTCCAAACCGATATATAGACTAACTGAAGTGTAGGGCCGGTCTAACGGTTGAAGAACTGATGAGGGTCGCAGTGGACACGATGGCGAAGAATTGATTGGTCACGACGCTCGGATACGAGCAATCGAAGATGATGATGATAAAGGATAGTATAGATATAAACCAATTGAAGTCATTAAAACAACTATGACAAGATAGAATGGAAATATGGCAAAATAGATGGCATAGCTCGGCCAAATCATGTATTATCTTATTTCAACATTAGATGATTATACGAAAAATAAACGGGCTTATTTAAACTATTTTACCACTCAAGCGATTAACGAGGATTGTAACGAATATTTGTATAAACTGAACATTAAAAATACCAAATTATGCGAAGTCTGTGGAAGCGATGAAACTGTGAGACAGACTCTTTTTAAGCGTGAATTGTATAGCAGAAATTATACCGAACAAGAGATGGAGCTAACAAAACGCTTAAGGAACAATCAAACAGAAGTTGCACCTGTCATAGTAGTAGATTTACAAGATTAAAAAATAAAAAAATAAAAAAAAATAAAATAAAACTAATTAATTTTCTGTTTAAATTAAACTTAAAATAGAACTGCCACAAGAGCACGTGTCACAAATAATTTAAAAAAAAAATTATATCATAACGAGCACATGTAATAATTATAATAATTAGCCGATACATTAACATTGATTAAAATATACTTAAATGATGAAAGGCTGTTTATAATATTACCACATTTGACCGCAAAGGTGTGTAAACACATAACCTAGTGGTTAAAATTTATAGCTGATCTGATTCGTATTAATAACAAATGTATATATATATATATATATATATATATATATATATACGTGTATTGATCTATCATAATAATATTGACCTATAATAAAAATATTGATTTTATAGTTACATCAAACTTCGTACGCCCATCATGGATTAAATTTTCAAATTAGTTATTGATCGTTTCACTGACATTTTGAATAATCACGTTGCTAATGAACTAATTGTTGATGTTTCATTCTGCAGTAGTGGTCCTGTCCAATTCTTACTTAACTTCTATTATTAAACGGTGTAGGGTACCATTAGTTTTGTTTACCTCGAATAGACTGGTGGAATGCTAAATTACAATTCATTAAATATAAAATTAATAGCTCTAGGTGTAGGGATAACATCCAAGTATTAAAAGGACTTAATAAGCAATACAAGTTTGAAATCTCTAAGGCAAGGTTGACTCGGTCCAAGGAGTTTGTTAACCAGAGCAGGGCTTGGGGTAAACTTTGAAAAATGCTGATTAATGGTAGGGCAAAATTGATTGCCCGTGATATTCGGGTAGACAATTATGTACTGACCTCAGATGTATACAAGTGTAGATGCACTCCTCGCTAATTTCTTCGCAAACAAACCTGATCATCGCTTTTTCATCCACTACACACTAGAAAATTACATTGTCTAGATAACAAGAAGGCAACTAAGAGGATAATATCAAATAAAATTGTCAAAGTTCTTAATAAAAAATTTACTACAATTTTACAGTGTTTCGAAAATGTCCTTTTCTTTAAGCAAGTTTTTCTAAGCTTGGGAAGAATTTCTTAGAACTTTCAGCATATCGTCCCATTTTTTTATTTAACCGCATTGACAAAAGTATTTGAGAAAGTTATCAACAGTTTAACTAGATTAATGTTAAAAAAAAATTCTATACGCGGCAGTTTGGTTCTCATACTGAATGCTCAGCTAAGGGTGTTGTACTTAATATAAATAAATTTAAAAATTCAGTAATTCTGACCTTTCAGGGCTTGTTGTATCCTTTCATATTAAAGGCAACCTACGCTGGTCAGTAATTTTGGACAATCTAAAGGATTATAAAATTAATACTCGCCTTTTTATTATTACCATTGGGTACTTCAAAAATAGAACCACTGGCCTTGTGCTTAGCATAATAAACTGTTCTCAGATTGCCACCTGTGAAATGCCTCAAGGATCTACGCTGTGAAATGTTCTCTACTCCTCGGTTCACCGAAGGGTTGAGAGCTTTTGCAATGTGATTGATGACAAGTGTCTTCTTATGCTGATGATCATTGTCTGGTTTAGAACACTTTACTTCACTGCTCTAACTTTATTCAATCTGCGAATATATATATAAACCAAACAAAATATAACACCGTTTAATCACTAAAAATTTTTTATTGCGAAGCTTTTCGACAATTACGTCATTTTCAAACACGCACAAATTGCTTGAAAATGACGTAATTGTCGAAAAGCTTCGCAATAAAAAACTTTTAGTGATTAAACGGTGATATATTTTGTTTGGTTTATAATTCATAAAATCGCTACTCTCCAATATATTCAACATATATATATATATATATATATATATATATATATATATATATATATATATATATATACACATATATAAGTACATTAAATCATGGTTGTATCACGTCGTCACGGAGTTGAGTTTAGTACAACTTATACATAATAATATCAAATTTAACGTTTGTACATTTATTTGTTCAAGTTTTGTTTAACCTATCGGTGTTTTTTTAGATGATAAATTAGGTTATACTATAATATATTAAAGGAAAAAATATCTGATAAAATTCTACTATAAATTATTAAATCGTTAAGCGGGAAATTACGAGGTATAGATTATAAATCTAAACTTTTATAACAGCTTCAATCGCTGTATTTGTATATATTATTATGATGCACATACGCTGCCCATTATGCTAATCGGAAAATAGAATTATCAAGCATACGTAATTAACGTTATATATAAATTATTAATATATATGTAACGTTTATTGTGTACGCTTGATAATGACGTAACTGCCGAAAAGCTTCGCGCAAATAAAAAACTTTTATAGTGATTAAACTGTGTTATGATTTAATCGCTACACTCCGATGTGCCAACATAGAACGTTAAATGTTCGCACCTTCAACTCCAAAGATAATCCTACCAGACTAAGAAGAATACTAACGTAAATATTTAAGGAATTGCGGAAATTGAGAAGTAGACCTTATTATAATGTCGAACTTCGCATAATTTTAAAATGCAATGTGCAAAATTTCTGTCGCGCTGCGATCATCAAATGTATTAAAACACTTCTCCGCAAGCAACTGTTTGAGCGCGGTGATAAATGCCTCGTACATGTTTGATATTTAATTCTCGAAAAAAGAATCGCATATCAACACATTCCTTTCTGCGTATCGACGTATGATCAGAAATTACGACAGTTTCAAAATATTCTTTACTGATGGTTCCAAAAGAAATTATTCTTACTCTCTTCCAGATCTATTTACTATTCTTTCGGCAGAACTGTTTGCTATAAAACTTGCCATAGAATATGTAATAAACGCTGATCCTCATTCCTCTTTCCTAATATGTACAAAGACTCGTTAACCGCACTAACTTCTCTTCAAAAATATAACTGTCCTAATCAACATCCAGCAGCCAACGAAATTATTCGCGTATGTTCGTGTTTCATTCGCGTGGATTCCATCACATGTTGGAATCCGGAGAAATACGCTCGCGAACAATGCAGCAAAAGAAAGCTCGCTGTTAAACATCAAAATACCACCACTGGATGTTAAACCACATGTAATGAAGAAGTTATTACAGATATGGCGACAACATTGGACCAGTACTCCAAAAACGAATAATAAACTACGCCAAATTCGAGACACCATCAAACCACGGAACACATCATTATAGGCCAACAGAAGGAATGAAATCGTTATCACAAGACACTGCCTAGGACACTCCATAGACACTTCATCAAATCAACCTCTCTCTCACTCTGTTCCAACTGCAATTCTCATGTTACAATCCAACATCTACTCGTTAGCTGTCCAATTTTACAATTCCTACCGAGCACAATTTCTCCAATCGTCCTTCCCCGCTGAAATCCTGCTCATTGCTTTCTACGGCTTCTTTAATATCCAATAAGTTGCCCAACTAATATACCGACAAATTGAACGGACAGCTGAGTTTATTTAGCGTGAAAAATTTTCGTATTCGATGGCGAGTCAGATCGTGTACTCGGGAAGAACGCTCGAGTATTCTTTAAATATGTACATGTAGGTTTAAAAATCTTCTGTGCCACAAAAGCCGCGAAGATAAACACAAAGGTCCTTCGAAGACGGTTTAGACGAAATTTCGCAGTCATTGTTGATACTTCAAGTTGTTTTTTGCCAGTCATTTCGTTGAAAAATTTCTCTAAGTTTATTTTTAGTTCGTTTCTTTTGGCCTACTACAATCGAAGCATATATATAATATACAAGTCCATTACTGGTAACAATGATGGCAATGATAATGATAATTTCGTAGATGACGGAACGATTTTATTCTGCTTCTTTTCTTATTATTATTGACATTTTTTGTTATTCTCTTCGTGGACGTATCTGTCATCTATGGATGATGAAGAATCGCCTTATTTAAAAAGTGAAAACGAAATTAAAGAATCATTTTTTTTCTATACGTTCCTGTTAGGGGGGTTAGATGGTTTTGCAGAAAAACCACTTTAATGGAGGACGATCTTTCTCTACGACATTATGCATCGTTGTCGCTAACTTTTAACCTACGCATAAGTCGGTTGGATATTTAAAAAGTTATCCTGGGTCGTCTACAGAGTGAGGGTGTTGTGATCATTCATCGATATTGACAAGCAAATCTTACGATAAAATCCTCCTCTTTGCTGAAATCGAATCGATTTGGCTACCCTATTCGATATTAAAATTATTATTATTATTATTATATATACATATAATATGTATATAAATAAAAGTGTCTATATTTGAACGTAATAATAAATGCGTTTATATTACTATAATATAAAGTTGGTTATTATTTGCAACGGTGTATATATGTCTATTTTTTCTGCGAATCACGTTTGCATAATAGGAAACCTTTACAATAGTATTTTATTTTTACTCTTACATCCTTGTATTTGGATATTTTTTTCATTTTTTTTTTTTTTTTAACTCGTGTACGGGTGTATATTTGCTTGTTTACTTACCGATGTAGTTTTATAAAAACGGGATACGCGCCATTTTTAAGTTATTCGTATACATACGTAATTTTGTTGGTAGTTTAATTTGTTGTCATAATTTCATTTTATATATATAGGCCAGGTTTATGAATATAAAAATTGCGGGTATAACGAACGAGGTATTTCAAGGAGATAATGAGATAATATTTAAACGCACGCTACCGGACGTGATATCAGGAAATTAAAATATTTCGGGCACTCGAACAGAGAATGTGGACTACTAGAAGTCATACTTCAAGAGAAGATTAATAATAGTAAGAAATAGAAGAAAAACCCAGATGGATAGATAACATAAAACAGCGCGCTGTAGTTCACTCCGTACGATAGTAGTTCCGTGCTGACCAATCGAGATTATTGTAATGTTTACCGTCAGCATCGGATACGACACTTAAAAAAGAAGAAAAGTAACTTAATTAACTTTTTTTCTAATTGAATCACGATGTTTATTTATTTTTTATTACATCATGTAAAATATGCCTAACTACCACGGTTATTATAGCATGAGGAGAGACATGTGTCTAATTTATACGTACGCTAAGAGTCCGCTTTCTCCAGCAAAAGCCAAGATTCAAACTATCGATCGAGGGTTGTTTGGATTTTGTGTGCCGGGCCCTGTATTTTGTAACTTGTGCGCTGTAAGTGTGCGGCAGTTGTAGATTAAGTGCATGACCGTTGTTTCTGTTAATATCCGTATAGGGGGCAATTTGCTGGTGGAAGACTTTCGGCATATAGATAATTATGCGATATGGCTGTATGACCCGCACGTAGACGTTACAAAATTATTAAAATACCATCATCATCATCAATTCTTAACACCGACACACACGAAAACAACACACCTGTGTATTATTTATTAGTTTCTTGTTTAATATAATTATTTCCTATTTCTGATGTAATCAATTGATCTATTTCTTCTATACAATTACTACTTTTTTGGTTTATACATATTCAATGAAAAACAAAGATTTAAAAATTTTAAAATTTATTAAAACAATAGCTGTATATTATATATATATACATATATATACATTTATATATATATATATAAAATATATATATATTTTTATTTTATTTTATTTATAGACGCTCGATTGCCGGGATCATTTGCGTCTTACAGTTGATTATAAGCTGTTTATTAAGTTAGTGTCTATAAGGTACTGTAAAAGATTTTTAATTTTGTCCGGGTTATCTTCGAGTATATTGTTTTTATTGTGTCATGATTTAGTATTTTATACGTTGGTTTCTGTATTTTGTACATTCTAATAGTATGCGGTTTATATTTAATTGTGAATTGCATTCATGATGGGTGGAGGGGTCCTATTGAGTAGGTGTTGTAAAGTAACGTGTGTACTGTACGTAGTCGAGCTAGCGTTTTTTCTGTTTTTCTTTCTTTCTGGTCTGTTGTTTTCCAGTTTCCTAATTTCGGCTTAATCTGATATAGGTGTGTACGTGTACATTGGGTCTCCCAGAATTTTTGAAATGACATTTTAGTTTTTTGTATACGGACTGTATGTAAATCAGTAATGCGAGTTGATTTTATTGTTTTTATATTCGTAGGAGTTGTTTTGACTACTCTATCAATGTTTTCATTCCCAGCTATTCCCGAATGGGCTGGTGTCCATAAAAGAACAAGTTCATTGTTATTTGAGATGAGGTTGTTAATAACGTGTTTTAGGTTGAAAGTATCTGAGTTTGTATTTTTAATATATTTTTGAATATGTTTAAGAGCGCTGTAAGAATTTGTGCAGATTACATATTTATTCGGTTGTGCTTGTTTAGATATGTATTTTAAAGCTTTATAAATTGCAAGAAGTTCTGCAGTAAAAAACTGAAGCTGATTCTGGTAGATTGTATACTTGGGATTGGTTGGGTGTAAGATAGGTCGATGAGGTTTGGTTTTTGGGTTATAGTCGCCGTACTGTTTTTCCAAAATGTTGTAAAATTTTGATTTGAGTATATTTGCAGGTGTTAAATTTTTCTTATATTTTTATATTTGTCTTCAGTACGCAAATTGGTGAATAACGTTTTATGATTTGCGATCCTGTTAATCAAACTCAGCATTAGAATTCCCTTAGTTCGGGCTTTCTTTTTAAATTCATATAACTTGCTGCTGCTGTATCTTTTATCTGTTGGATGTCGTGGGTTGCAGCGTATGGCTTTTCAATTATACGAATCGGCGTTTGATTTATCTATTTAATTCTGCTTGTGTTTAGTGTAATTATTAGAGTTCTCGATTCGTGTATTTCTTTTAATACTTTTTCATTTGTTGTTTCCTCCGTCCAACTAATTTTTTGCATCCTACGCAAGGAAAGCACATTTCGAACGCTACAATTCGATTATACATTTGTTCGATGCTCTATCATTACTGGAATTTTAATAACTCAGCTAACGGTAAATGCGAACGCAGAAATTTATATCTCGCTTCTTCGTAGATTATGAAAATGCATTCGATCGAACGGGATAAAATCGTACAAATGCTATATAGACGACAAAGATGTGCTATTAATAAAAAAGATCTTTCGCGAGCAACACGCGAATATTAAATTAAACAAAAAATACCGGGAAGCAACGTAAAGAGGAGTGTTGTCTCCGCTATCTCCAAGACTGTTTAACATATATGGGTAGGAAATCATTGAAAACGCTGAACGCATTATTCGAGTTTTAAAATTAACCTAAAAAGAATAAATGAGATAAGTTAGACGATAAAGTCTCGTTATAAATCGCAGAAAGAAATTCGAAAAATGGAAGACAAAATAAATATTTTAAAATTCCGGAAAAACTAAAGTAACAAAGTTTACACGATCGAGAAATACGAATGTTCGCGTAAAGATAAATAAAGATTAAGTAGAGTGCGCGTCGAAATTTAGATATTTGGCATCGCTTATACTGCTGCCGTAGAATACTTAAAAAAAAAAAACGAACAGATCATATTATAAATAAAACGGTAATGAAAAGTAGAAAATAAACGAATAGAATATATTAAAGAAAGTAAAATATATTACTCGTAAGATGGGAGAAGGCCAATTATTCGTGTCGTACAAGGAAAATTGCCGTCGAAACCAATAGAGGAAAAGACTGCAATAGATCACTTCCAACATGACGCCTCGTAACTTGGCTGCAATTATAAGAAAAGCCGATCGGGACGTATGAAATATAGTACGATGTACGCAAACTCCCGAACAGGTGATGCGACTAATATCGTGATATTATGATGATGGTGAGGATATTGTTTGTAAAATTTATTAAAATATTATTTAAATGCGAATGATGATATAGCGAATGATTTTTTTCATCTTTAATATACGATTTTCTTTTAAATTACTGGGTTTTCGCTAAGATGGGAAGATGTTTAAACGTTTTAGTTAGACAAAGAGTCTGATTTCGCGTAAACCATCCGCGCCTTTCTTGGAACCTCATTAGCATCTTTTTCGAGATTTTTTCTCAACTACCGAATTGTTCCTCGTTTGTAAAAGAAGACATTTTTGTAAACGACGCTACAACTACTACCTGTGTCTCGTTATAAATGTCCACCGCGTTAACGATCGCGATAAAGTAAACTAAGCGAAGGTCCCAACCCGGTGTAGCGATATTCGTTTTATTCGTTAATGTAACCTAGTTACTCGCCAAGAACTGGGAAAAGTGAAAGCTACGTTAGAGATAGAGTCATCGATGGATAAAGCCGGACTATATAAAAACCTTTTTTTTTTCTCTCTTTTTTCGGCCTTTTTTTCTCGTTCTCGTCGCAAAATTGTCCGAAATATAGCATCGTACGAGGTCCTTACAAAAGCCGGTTTAGAGAGAGTGAGAGAGACCTTTGTGCAGTTTCTTCTTCGTAGGTGTACGATACACCTCTTACTCCGCGTCTTCCTCAACTGTTAGGATAATACTTTTTTTTAGGCTCCTATTTTTTGTTCCTTTTGAGCGGATAAGGATTCTTTTTTCAAAGAGAGCGGCGGATTTCTGCTTCCGTGGAATTAAAGGAAGACCGATCGACCGCAACAAGACCTAAGCCGGACTTTTATACAATAGCGAAACTACTCTTCCGAGAATATTCATTATTATTATTATTATATAACGCTAGTACGTATAATAACTATAGATAGGCGAATGCATTTGAATTTACCATGATCACTGTAACATCCATAGTATGTTAGTAGTATTTGATAATAATGTCTAGAGATTGACTATAGTGGATGAAGAAACCTACATGGTAATACAAGATTATCTCCTCCAATAGCGCGTGCTTCTTAATTCAACTGAATAATCTGGAAGATGTTTAAGAGAAAAAAATGTTGTACCAATTTTACCGGATAATTAGATAATATCGAATTTTATGCATATATATATATATCTAAAAGTACTTGCAAGAAATGAGAATGAAGTAGCAATGATGATAATTAAAATATATACCCGCGCATGATTACGGTGGTAGTTTACTCAATCATTATTAGCTTCGTATTTAGCGTTTTTTCTTAATATATATTCTTTTGTGTAATACTAACATAAATAAATAAATACACGTTTTATTAGATAATTAAAATACATCCGATAATCGTAATTTATAAATATATCACCTAACCGAACTCGTCTTACCGCGATAGCTCACAAGATTGATTTATTAACGTTATAAACGAAAAATGCGCAACACTGCACGCAGGTTGACTTTACGTTGCGAAATTTTACGTATCAACCGTTAAAAATAAATGGCGTGATTATTAGCCATGTTAAATAGGCGTATACTTGGATCGTAAATTGACATGGCAGAATTAGCCAAAAAAGGAAAGAGTTAGATATAAAATTGCGCAAATTAAATTTACTTCTTGGCAGGTACTCCAGTTTGTCACTAGAAAACAAACTTCTAGTTTATGAAATAATTATAAAGAGCCTGTTCGGACGTACGGTTTAATGTTACGGGGTTGTTACACAACACGTAAATAGGATACAACGATTTCAGAACAATAAGACTCATCGTCTCCCCACCTTGGTACGTATCGAATCGTACGTTACATCGAGACTTAAAAATCGCATACGTGAAAAGATCGAACGTGTTTGAAAACGCACGCAAACGGTACTGGCTGATCGGCACTAGTCTAGATGTTCATAAAAACGTAGTCTTGATCTATGTTTCAGTGGGGTCCATCGCTGGATACCAACAAGTTATTTCGCGTTTTCAATTGCTAGAGGGCTACCAGTTGTAATTTTAAAAACGATATAAAAAAAAACAAAAACGATTACAAACGCAGGAGAAAAAGGACAACTAACGATTACGTATGAAAATAATTAATCTTGACAATAATTAGAAATAATAGTTACAATAAATTATGTTCAATGCGCTTATATTTTATATACGCGAACATTAGTTGTCTGGATAGTTACCTACTAACGAGATTAAGTCGAAAAATTTAAGCGATTAAATAGCGAGGTAATTCCATTACGCTTTTATATTATTCTAGTATGACGAGGAGCATTACACCTAATGTTCCGAATGACGAGCTGCAGTTGATTATCACTTGCGTTCGATATCGAACATTAATGAGGACAATTAGAAATTATCGGTGGTATTAGGGTTTTTTATAAATAATAAATCGTAATGATTTTCTATTAGATAACGCGAGGATATGACGTTAGGTGACGCTCCTTTCATTTTAAATTATTAAAACTAAATAATGTTTAAAAATACTACTTTTAAAATGTTTATTAAAAATAAACGAACTGAACTGTATTTTACGATTTTCATAAATAATCGACCTAATTAGAAAAAACAATAATTTTATTAATTTACGATAATTACGCGTACCGGAATTGGAATATCCTCATCGAGTTGATCATCTATAAATTCTCTTTATGTAATATTTCTCGTAAATAAAAATCGGACTAGCCTGACGTATGTAATTCGCGAAAAAAAGTTTTAAAAAACTAATATATATATATACATTACTTTTTATTATTATATCTAATTAGTTAATTGACTATGTTGTCAACTGGATAGTCTGTTTTTCTCTATTCAGTCCATAAGATGTCATAAGCTTGAGTTTCTCTGCGAATTATTTACAATCGTGCAGTTTCTTCCTTAATGATATTCGACATATCTTCCGGTCAATCCCACCTTATCCTTTTTAACCTACGTGTATCACGTGCCATTCATTTCGAGTTTTCTCATATAATCCAACATTCTGCTTGTGAATCCATTCTTCGTATATGGTCGAAGAAACTAATTTTTCCATTTTCCGACCGCAGTGATAAACTTTTCTACACTTTGATATACTTCCTGTTTGTTTCGTTTTCTATTTTCTACTCGTTTCACCGGTCATAATATTCTTCTCAATATTTTACATTCCGCGCTTTGAAATTATTAACTTAGGCCATTTCCTATTCATTACTAAGCTCTCTGAGGCATATAGTACCTCTAGTCTGATCACTGTCATGTAGTGCCTTAATTTTGCGAATCGTAATTTGTCGAAGCTCGCCTTTAGATCATCGCAGGACGAGTAAGATTTACGATTAAATAACGGATACCTAAAGCTTACTACTTTATTTGTGTGTCGATCTAATTGCACACCGAGAAGGTTAATCGTTTGTCTGTTAAAACACCCAAATTACGTACACTATCCGACCAATTTATAACTCTATCATCGACTAGAGAAGTTCGGATGAGAAAATCGGTCGACGACGAGTAAAAAAGAAGGTCGACGCGTTTAACTCGATTGCCATTTGCGATAATACTTTAAAACGCGACATATATCACATCATTTCTGATTTTTAATATGGACTGTAAGAGTTGCAAAATATTGTTGCATCATCCGTATACAAAAAGCAATCTGTTATTTTGAAAACTCGTAGATAAATAACGTGTGTATAAAAATGGGGGCGCAAAAGTTACCTTCTAGAACACCTGCGACACAAGTTTTAATAGTCGAATTAAAATATCGTATTATTTAAATAACTACGAATTAACCAAATAAAAAGGAAATTTGGGCCGAATCATTTTATACGTGATGATACCTTTACATCGGGTTGCGTTGAATGCTTCGGCAACATCGATCAAAACCAGATATGCTTATTATAATTAAAATTACGCCCGACAAATTCGGTGATTCTCGTTATTTGTTGCGTAGTGGAATATCTTAGACGAAAGGCAAACTGAACGTCGGCCGAAAGTTTGCATTTCTCAGTGTAATCTAGACGAATTAATTTTTTCCCGCGATTTTACCACAAGCTGAGATTGAACGAATTCGTTGCTACGAAAGCATCTTTACTAGGTTTTAATGAAAATTGTTGTTACTTTTCATTTTGAAGAGTAATATTCCAAACGCGACGTTTATTTGAAAATTTAACTAGTATCGCTTTCGACACGGAATATTTTTTATGACGATAGTGGAGATGATGTCATTATCAACAGAATTATTAGATTTGATGATTTTTATGCTGGCAGTGACTTCCTTAGGACTGCCATAATCGATATTACGAGTGTTCTTATACTTTCCTTCATTAGATATTTTTTAACAGACTTTTGAACTTGATAGTGGAGATGATGTCATTACCAACAGAATTATTAGATTTGATGATTTTTATGCTGGCAGTGACTTCCTTAGGACTTGATAGTGGAGATGATGTCATTACCAACAGAATTATTAGATTTGATGATTTTTATGCTAGCAGTGACTTACTTAGGACTGCCGTAATCGATATTACGAGTGTTCTTATACTTTCCTTCATTAGATATTTTTTAACAGACTTTTGAACTTTGTTCTCCTGATAAACTGGAAGAAATGTTGATTATACGAGCCTTGCGGTATTCAGAAGGCTCAGATTTTCCTACATTACTATACACGCGACTATTTAAGCGGGAATCGTGAAAAGGCGTGATATATTGTCTTGTATTTTTTTTTTTTATGCCCTTACATCTTGCTTAACGTGATACTGTAATAATTGCTAACTCATATTTCTATAAGCTAGGACAACTTCTCTAGAAATATCGCTATGTCCGGGAACATATGTAGATTCTCAATAAGAAGAAGGGACAATACGTTATAAGGAGGACCATTACGAGACGCGCGCAGTAATTTAAGATACAGTTCAGAGCGTAATGTTGTTAAAGAATTCGAAGAACACGTGATCAGGATTGCAAACTGCACGACCGGCATGTAGAAGGCGATAAAGATTTTCTCTAAGCTGTAAAAGGAAATGTTGTTTATAAATTTTTCGCAAACTGCTTGTTGTCATCATGTGAAAAATTTTGAAAGAATTTACATTTATCGTTTTTATTTTTAATCAATAGATAACGTACTAGTTTAAAGTTAACAGTCTTTTAATAATTATAAATACTTCTTGAACGTAATATTTTCGAACCGAAACATTAATACCGATTATTAAACCGCTTCAATATTTTAAACTAGTTTCATAAGGGATGTATAAATATTGAGCTAAAATAAATTATCAAATATTTTAATGTAATTACAACAGTCTTGTTAAAATATACCTCTACCTTTATAATATGGATCTAGAATAAAGTTTAAGTTCTGGTATAAACGAGGTAGTCGATAAATTAACGCGTTATAATTTATCGAGTATCCCTTACGAGAATAATATTAAATGGAATCGGACCGATATGTTACCAAAAATATTAAACAATCTTTACTGATAGATTTTCAACGGTATTACACCTGTCGAAAGTTGGAATAAAGGAAAAAATACTTCGCTCTGGTATATTCGGTTTCCAGTTAGCCCTGGTTTCAATTGCACCAGGACGTTTCGAGGGATTACATATCAACTTTATTTCGACTACGTACTGGGCATAATCTAACTCATATCTTGCTAAATTAGGCATAATTTCGGAGGTACATGCGACACGTGCCATATTGACGACTGTATTGAGCATCAAATTTGGGTTTGTCCGAAATTTCTAAAGCATAGAGATGAGCTGTTCTCTAATATTTTACAAAATTAGCACACATTACCTGCGAGTATTGAATTGTTTCTGACCCATTGTCTTCTGTTAAAATTAGTTTATATAAAAAAGTAGCTGCATTGAGATTTAAAATACACTAACTGGATAAAGGATTAAACTGGCTAAATGGCGCTAGCTGGGCCAAAAAAAAAGTGTACTTCTTCGAGGCCTTTATTATAGATGTAATATACTAAAAGGTTTATAACATACCGCAGTTATAAATACGTTTTGACTCTTCGTTTTATGTGTTAATCTCTTCGATTTTTCACTTCTTTCTCTATAGGACGTTGCAACAAATTCATATTTAGAATCATTTTAAATTTCTATGCATAATACGTATCAATCGTGAAGTCACGCGAACAAAGGCGGATGGACGATGCAGCTAGAACAAAATGAAGTAGTCTGTACAGCTTGCGAGAAATGACAGTAGATGTTGAAGTAGATCTTGTAGTGGCAGCTAATAACTACGGAAAGAAAACAGGGAAAACCAAGAACTTAGGATCGCGCGATAAAGGTTGCTAGGGAAAATTATACAAGGAATTAACGAAAGCATAATATACATCGTGTACACACACATGTACATTTTATATATATATATATATTAACGAGAGGCGTTGAATGCCACAGAGAGCCACCATTACCTCAAAGGATGATAAACTTGAATGAGGTGCAACAGAAACTGCTGAAAGAGGAATGCACTAGCCAACAATTTCAGTTATTTGCTTTTGATGTGCTACACAAAAAATGCCAGCGGTTACTAAAGTTTTTTTACTAACACTTCGCGGAACAGTGATAAAAATTTTAAGCGTCAAATAAAATTATACCCATAGGCTGAATATATTTCTGCGCTCGCCTATGCATGCATGCATATGTATGCGTATGTATTTGTGTGTTGAAATTTCTGTGTAATAAAACTTAAGTGTGTTTAATTGTTCACACGTGTAACTAGTATATGTACGTAAATAGGATATATGTGTGTATCTGCATATCTGTGTTATGTATAGAGATAATTCTGGCATTTACGTGTCTGGTACACCTGAATTATCCCTTTCAGGCCTGATGTCCGCTATATGGTACATGTCGAACCAAATGTTTTATTTTCTGGTCGACGTGAAAAGCACCAATTTTAAAAATACTTATATAAATATGTCGAAAATTATCCAGAGTTCACCTAAAAACGGTTTATTTTATAATAAAGAACTGCATAAAATTTATAGTTTTGTTTCGACAATTTATAATGTATGACTGAAAGGGTTATAGTGTACATATTACCTCGTATCACATTCATGTATACATTCGATGGCTGGGACTGAAACTGGTGCGCGAAAATGTGAGCGCACAAGTGATCGTTATATTATTACATATTATAGAGTGCGTGTTGAGGGTAGCAGTACATTGATTAAGTTCAAACTGGCGGTGCAATGTATTGTACCTCTGTAAATGAAATAAACTGTAAAACATTATTTTTAATAATAAAGTATTAACAATATATATATGTAATTATTATTATTATTATTATAAAATATAAACATCAAATTTTAAAGATAAAGTAACCTACTGGGTAGCTCATGGTTACCTGTAGTGATTATTTATCTTAGTTTATTATATTTAGAACATACATATATTATATGATGAATATCTTCTGTATCATTACCGTATAAGTTATAACATATACTATTATTAGTAATCTTTAATTTGTTTAAATATTACGCAATATAATCATGCTCAGTTAATATCTGAGACATGTAAAACTTAGTATTAAAATTGCTGTCGTTAAAGCTAAGACATCAGAAAAAAACCTTTTAATTTACCCTTAGCTTCTGTATCATATCTAGATTTAAATTCAGTAAGAATTAAATTATCGTTATATTTGAAATTAATGCTATCCAGTTTATCACATTGAGTTAGTTTTTGAAAATGAGGAGCCTTTTTTTGTAATATATATATATATATGTCCATTGGCAATTCGCCTGCTAAAACTTATAGAGAAATATATTAGATACAGTAATTTACGAAGATGTTACGTCTATTACAAATTTTCTACAATTGTAGAATTAATGTTACGAATTAATTGTTTATTTAAAGTAGGGTAATATATATATATATATATATATATATATATATATATATATATATATATATCGCGATGATCGTCGTATGTTCACGTCATACTAATTTAAAATAGAAGTAAAACGGACTGGATTTGTTGTGGATAGACTATTGTTATACAATAATAATAGTTAATTTTAGTTAATAAAAGTGCAGCCAGTAAAATTAATTTAGCCAATAAATAATGAAGAGAATCGACCCCCAGGGGGTAATATGTGGCTCCTGGGATCCGGAGTTCTAACCGGAACGGGACGCGTCCATGGGTGCTGGATAGTGGAACGACCAGTAGATATACTGGCCAGCTGCGAAAAACCAGTAAGCAGTCGCGAACCAAGAGCGGCTACCGGCGGAAAGTCTCTAGAAGACGATTCCAGTAGTGACATGGTAAGGAGACACGAGGATGCAGATGGGCAGCTTGAGGACCTGTCCATTAAAAGTCTGCATACATCCTACGATTGTCTCCCCCTCGGCGAGTTTGGTTCGTCGTAAAAACCCTACACTGTTACCTCATAAGTAACAAACCGCTGCCTAGCAGGTAGGATATTGATCCAAAGGCTAAGGGAGAAAACTCTGGCAGAAAACAGGAAGCAGATACAACCAGCCATACTACCCTTGCTTCTGCACTAATACTATTACACTATATGAATTAAAAAGAAATAGTTTATAATGCGATATGCAAAATACTAAACAATTGAATATATAGAAGTAAATAATAAGAAATTAAGTAAACAATAAAATAAAATGAAAAATCAAAACTCTCGGGCTCACAATCCTATTCGAAATCGGTATTAATCCCGCTTGTTAATTAACAACAAACTTTGGTTTGTAAAAAAAACATGATAGAAAGTAAGTCAAAGAGAACTATTACTCCAGGTGGTAGCGTGAAAGGTGAGGATCCACCACTGTCAAGTATGGCAGTGCATTCAAGCGTTCATATTCTGGAGAGCTTGAACCGCCATGTAAAAACCAGCTGAAGTTGAAAGTTAAAAAGAAATATATATTTGGAACAATAAATATTTATTAAAAGTAGGAAAGTTAAAAGAACTAGTAAAAACACTAAATTTACAGAATGTACTACCTCTAGCTCTTCAGGAGACTAGGTTTACGGAAGAAGATGTAATAGACATGGAAAATTATAGAATATTTCAAGGAAAGCCAGGAAAGAAAATAATGAAGGGAATGCCACATATAGAAACAGCATTCAGTGTTCACCGAAAGATATTAGATTCTGTAATACAATTTAAATCCCCGTCGGAAAGGATGTCTATTTTGACGTTGAAATGTGCTAATAAAACGTATACCATAGTTAATGTACATGCACCAATTAACGAAGATAATAAGCGAAATTTGGAAAAAGTAGAACAGTACTGGAAAATGTTAGAAGAAGAAATGCATAATATACCCGAGAAACATTAAAATATTGATGGGCGATGTTAATGGTCAAATAGGTAAAGAAAAAAAGTTTAAGCGCACAGTGGGGGAATATCCTGGGCATAAGAAACGGTTAGCGGTTAATTGACTTATGTCAAATTTTTAACCAATGTCTTACAAACTTTAACAAGCTCCCGAGAAAACAGAAAACATGGAGGTGTCCCAATGAAAACTTGGGAGAATTTCAAATTGACCATGCCGCTATCTCAAATAAGAATCAAATGGAGATTATGAACGTTAAAGTCAGAAAGGGAGCAACATTGATTCAGACCACTATCTCACAACGATAAAAATGAGGTTTATTCCAGAAAATAAACAGTAATTTCTGAAAAAAAGGAATTGCTAAATATGATATAGATAAGCTAAATAATGAAAATAAAGAGAAAATATACCAATACCGTAAAAAAATTAATGGAATAAAATCAGATATATAGCATAACATTTGTGAAGGAATACAAGAAGCAGCAAAACAAACAATTCCGCCGAATATTAAAAAAACCCACACAAATGGTGAAATGAACTATGTGATGCTGCTATCAAACAAAGACTAGAATACTGGAAAAAATAGAAATCAACTAAGTTAGAAACTGCGTATGGGAAATTCAGAAATCAAAGAAAACTAACCGCAAAAATTATTATGAATACTAAGAGAAATTTCGAAAAACAACAACTGGAGGAAGTAGAAAATGACTTTTAAAAGAATAAAACAAGAAATTTTTATAAGGTTTTCAAGTCCAGAATAAGAGGATATCAAGCCCCAAGTCTATGTTTTAAAAACCAGATGGAAGCCTAGCACTTAATGATACGGATAACTGCAAAATATTGGCAGAATATTTTGAAAGACTACTGAATTGTGATAAACCCAAAGAACGACTACAAGTGTATATACCGCAGGAAAAAGAAACAGACTCAGCGCTCTCCAATAGAAAACAAATTAAACAAATAATATCAAAGCTTAAAAATAATAAATATCCAGGGTAGGACTCGATAGTAACGGAATTGATAAAAGCAAAAGGTGAACCGATGGAAATAAAATTAACAAAACTCTTATCGGAAGTGTGGAAAACAGAGAAGATACCACTGGAGTGGAAATGTGCATTAATACATTCCAATTCGTAAAAAACATGACAAGTCAGAGGTCAATAACTACAGATGAATATCTCTATTGCCGGTAGCGTATAAAATATTTTCATAGGTGTTACTACATCGAATAGAAAATAAAGTAGAAACAGAATTGGGAGAATACTAAGCAGGTTTCAGGAAAAATCAATCTTGCGCGGAACAAATTCTTAAACTGAAACTAATAATAAGAGACAGAATGATCAGGAGCAAACCATACGTGGTAGTATTCGTAGACTTCAAAAAAGCGTACGTTTCGATTGAGCGAGAAAGTTTAGTGGAAATATTATGACAAATCAATAAGATTAATACAACAAACACTATTAGAAACTACAGCTAAAATAAAATTTACGGGTCGAATCTCCGAAGCTTTTGAGATTAAAACAGGTATAAGACAAGGAGATGGATTATCCCCAATATTGTTCAATTGTGTCTTATAAGAGAGTGGGAAAAATTACTGGAAGCAGAAAATATAAATAAACAGATAAGCTCGAGATATAAGAAGGAAAGAATTGCTATTAAATTTGGCGTTTGCAGATGACTTGGAAATTGTCTCGGAAGGTTTAGCATCAGCGGTAAAGCAGATTAATCTCCGAAAAGAAGTAGCAGAAAAAACTGGTCTACAGATTTCGTTTGAGAAGACAAAATGACCAATATTGGAACCTCGCCCCGATACATGTGTACAAAATACGGGAAAATCAAAAAGGTAACCAAATTCAGATACTTAGGAGAGGTTATTCAACAAAATGGGCTGGTTGGAGAGGCGTTGAAAATGAGGGCTAGAAAAATGGAAACGGCTTTCCAATTAACGCGAAATGTATATAATAAAAAATCTATATCGATAAATGCTAAGATCAGACATTACAATACGGTTATTAAGCCGGAGTGTTTACATGCAGCTGAATGCTTAGAGCTAAATGATATTGGAAAAATTGAAATAATCGAAAAAAAGGAAAGGAAGATTATGAGAAAAATTCTTGGCCCAAGAAAAGAAAAAGAAATGTTCAGGAATAGGTTCAATAAAGAGCTAAAACAGAAACACTATCCGATGTTATGAGAAAAAGAAGATTAATATTTTATGCACATATATACGGAGAATGAGTGAGAGCAGCCTAATAAAAAAATCTTTCCCCGTTTTGATAGATGAAAAACCAGTTAGAGGTGGTTCCTAAACACCAAAAAAGATCTCGATGAAGTGAAAATGGATAATTCAATGATTGATAATAGAATAGAATTCAGAAATCAAATTAAAAAGTTTGATGGATTTAAAAGAACCGAAAATCATGGAAGCGGCAAAAATGGACAGATGACAGGAAGAAAAAGCAGAGTATGAAGAAATACTGTGAAGAAAGAAAAAGCAAAAGTTTGTTGTTTTCACCATAGATGGCCAAATTCGAATAGAAGAAGAAGAAGAAGAGAATCGAGTAATTTTTGTTTAACAAGGCTGATGAAAAAGGTTTAAAAAGGGATGGTTGTTCATTTTTAGTGGAGTTTAGTTATTTCAGTTCAAGATTTCAGTTGTTTGTTTTTTTTATCAAGACGGTTATCAGAACAAAATTAAATGAAGAAAAGTGGTTTGTGAGTCATTATAAATGTGGTTAGTTTTATAAATATATATATATATATATAATTTAAATAAAATGTTATGTTATTGATTCGCCGATAATGTATATAAATATATATTAACTAAAATTATTAACGTACATGTAATTTATAATATTTTAATTTATTTATATAATAAACTATTTTTTATAAACACCATTTTTTTGTTATCTTTGAAATTAATAATAGATAATATACGAAGATTCTTGTAATATATATATATGTATACAATTCAAATGCGAGTGTGTGGTGCAGGCTGATGGACATTTGTCGAAATCATGCGAACCGAATATTTATAAATAAAATTTTTATTGCGTCGCGTATTGAGAGTTTAAATTAAAATAAAAAAAAAAACAACAAACAGACTTCAATCGTTCGTTATAATAGACGGTCGCATATTAATGAGTTTTCGTACGAAATTAGGAATTTTCATGGGGTATTATAACTCCGCAGTGATTTTTGGATTGCTATGCGTAATTTTCGACATGATCGTGTAAACTAAAAAGTGTACACTTTTGTTGCAGTTCAAATTTCGTATACCGTACATAGGGAACACCGTGACTGATAACATAAGCGTACTGTGAAAAAAAAAAATCAATTGAAAATTAGTTAAATCACTAATATTTGAAAAGCCTGTATTCGACTTCTTTTATTTTTAACGAGAGCAACAGGTGTCACAAAATCTGGCCTGAGGAATGTGCGTGAGAAAAAAACGGTCAAAACTGCGCGCAGGGTGGATAAATGTAAAAAAAAGATAAGTGGGACAAAAGTGCACCCGGAGGATCTAGTACGCGCGAAACAAATTTGTTAGCACACGTCGAGGTGCAAAAGGTGAAATATACTAATCGGCTCGTTTACGGGGACTTTTCATTTAATTTTTTTTTTTTGTTAATAATAATAATATTATTATTATTATTATTATCAAAGCGCGAGATAGTTTTTTTCACTAAAAATATACGAGGGATTAGCGTGTAATGTCGTAACGTTCCTAAAGAATATCTAATACCCAGCTTCTCATAAATCAGGAATATCTTAAGACTACGATTCTACACGGATGTTAAATGTCGTCATACACTGACGCACACAGATACATACATATATATATGCATATATATATATATATGCATGTAGAAAGGTTGTTCATGCGTGAGCTACGCTAGAGTTAATTCTGGAATTATACAAAAACGTAGCCTTTTAACACGCTTGTACCGTTTTTAACTTACCAGAAGAGAAGGGTCCTACTAGTTTTTTCCCTTTTCATTTGCAACGATGTATTATAATCGAAGCATTTTAAAACGACTAGGAAAAAAACTACCACTACCCTTATTCCGGAAAGCCTAAAAAAATAAATAATAGCATCGGATCGTTTGTAAATAAACCGGTTGTAGAAGAATAATAATCTTCTTCATTTATCAAAGCGGAAAAGGCAAGCCGACAGGTTTACACCAGAGGGATTATTAGTCAATGTTTTTTTTTTCTAACCTATTTCATTATATGTATAAAAAAAATGCATACACCTGTATACACGCTCGTAAATATATAATAATAATAATAATAATAATAATAATAACGGATGGGATAAAAAAAAGACGGGTTTTCATTTGGATTTTTTTTTTTGGCTGGAACCAACAAAAAAAATTAGGGGAGATTTTCCTGCTTTTGATATTGCTCTCATATTAAGGGAGAGCTAATCTATAAACATTCGAATGTTTTTTTTTATCAACAACTAGAAATGAAATAAAAATTATTTATTTATTACGTTTGATTTCCATTTAGTCATATTTATCTGTTATACGTTTGATTGTTATTTACTTATTTATTTAAACTCTACATTCGATTTATTCATTTGTTCGTTACATTGTATTTTTTTATTTATTTATTATATTTATTTATTTAAATCCTATATTCGAGTTTTATTTATTTATTCATTTGTTTATTCGTTATGTTCAATTCTTATATTTATTTTTCGTTATGATCGAATTTTATTCGTTTATATAATTTCTAAAACTATTTTCGCGGTCGATATTCGTAATTAGATAAAATAATTTCGCAATAACCGCGTACAATTTAGAAAAAAACGATTTATTAATAATAAAATAAAACGATATATTAATATTAATAAAGCCGAGTTTACGCTTCAAACAACATGCTGCGCTCATCGTCAGAACTAAAGACCTAAGAAGCTTTTTATTATTAATAAACCGTTTTTTGTTTTTTTTTTCTAAATTGTACGCGATTATTTTGAAATTATTTTATCTAATTTATTCATTTATTTATTCGACGTCTTCCGATTTTTATTCATTTATATATTTATTATTTTCGATTATTGTTAATTTATTTGTTATTTTCGATTGTTTTAATTTATTTTTAAAGTACGATAATTTTTTATTTATTCGAATATTACGCTCGATTATTATTTATTTATTATATTCGATTATTTATTTATTTATTCATCTGTTACGTACTATTGATATTTACTTATTTATTGTGTTGTATTTTTAATTATCGATTTATATTTATTACGCTCGTTCATAACTGATTTGTTTACTACGTTCGATTTCGATTTACTCCATTATTTATTTCACTTATTTGTTACGTTCGATTTTTATTCATTTACGTATACATTCGATCGTTATTTATTTATTTATTTATTTATTATTTTCGATTATTGTTAATTTATTTGTTAGGTACGATTATTTACTTCATTTTTTAACTTCTATCGCGATTTATTTATATATATTCATAACGTTCGCATTTTATCTATTTATTTATTTATTTTTACTACGTTCGATTTTTACTTATTTATTCCGTATGATCGAATTTTTATTCATTTATGTATTTATTATTTTCGATTATTGTTAATTTATTTGTTATTTTCGATTATTATTTATTGCGAGTATTTATTATTTCATTTTTTACGTTCTATTATTTTTTAATTAATTTTTCATTATCGATTTATTTTCTACGATCTATATTTATTTATTTACTTATTAATTTGATACGTTCGATTTTTATTTATTTATTTGTTATTTTCGATTGTTTTAACTTATTTGTAAAGTACGATAATTTTTTATTTATTCGAATATTACGCGCGATTATTATTTATTTATTATATTCGATTATTTATTTATTTATCCATCTGTTACGTACTATTGATATTTACTTATTTATTGTGTTGTATTTTTAATTATCGATTTATATTTATTACGTTCGTTCATAATTGATTTGTTTACTACGTTCGATTTCGATTTACTCCATTATTTATTTCAGTTATTTGTTACGTTCGATTTTTATTCATTTACGTATATATTCGATCGTTATTTATTTATTTATTTATTTATTTATTATTTTCGATTATCGTTAATTTATTTGTTAGGTACGATTATTTACTTCATTTTTTAACTTCTATCGCGATTTATTTAGGATCAAATTTGGAATAAAACTAAAATCAATATAAATACAGAAAACAATAAAAATAATTATTTAAGTTCTATAAATTATGTAGGAAGTTTTATACATATAAAATAATTAAAATATTTAGCAAATATAACATTGATTTAGCAATAAGAAATAATAGTACATTATTAAAATCAATCAGTAATAACAAAATAGAAAATAGAAATATATTAAAAAATTCGGGAGTCTATAAATTAAATTCTAATCGATGTGAAAAAGAATACATAGGAGAAACAGGTAGACAATTCGTAACAAGATTTAAAGAACATTTAAATTCATACGCGAATAATGATGAAAAATCATTATTTGGAAAACATTGCGTAGAATTAGAACATAAAATAAATAATATTAATCGAAATTATAAAATTTTACATATAGAAAAACACTAATAAAAAAAGAAAACTACTCGGAAAAAATGGAAATTATAAAAGAAAGGGATAAAAATAAAAATAGTTTATTAAATTCGATGGTAAATTTTGATGAAGAATTAATTTTAAAAAGTATATTGTAAAATATGTTGTAATATTACCGGCTATTAATATTTATTATATAATATAAGTATTTTTCAATGTTTTTAACTACATATTCAAATTAATTCTTATCCGGCTATTGTTTTGTAAATTTTATATATTGATAGTTGATTGTGTTGTTCACCACGGTCATTATCAGATTTTTAATATTTATTTTCATTTTACTTGTAAAATTGTGTTTTTTAAAAAATTTTTTGCGTTCGTATATTTTTATATTTTATATTTTACTTTTGGACATCATACATCGCAACAGTTAATGAAAAATTTCAAATTCCACCAGTACACAACTTTTACAGAATCCGGAAAATAGTATTGAAGAAAAAATTAATATAAAAAAACGAAAAATTAATAAACAAATATATCGATATTAAATTTCAACAAATCAAAAAATAGACAGAACAGAAGCAGACGGCATTTTTGGAGTATATTTTCACAATCGCATATTTTTAAGTAATTATATTTAATTTATATTTTTAAAATTATGATTTGTTAAAAATGTTTCACTTGATAATGGCGTAAATGCCGAAAAGCTTTGTGTTTTCATTAAGAAAATAAATATTAGTGATTTAACTAATTTTCAATTGATTTTTTATATTCATAACGTTCGCATTTTATCTATTTATTTATTTATTTTTACTACGTTCGATTTTTACTTATTTATTCCGTATGATCGAATTTTTATTCATTTATGTATTTATTATTTTCGATTATTGTTAATTTATTTGTTATTTTCGATTATTATTTATTGCGAGTTATTTCATTTTTTACGTTCTATTGTTATTTTTTAACTAATTTTTCATTATCGATTTATTTTCTACGATCGTTATTTATTTATTTAATAATTAATTTGATACGTTCGATTTTTATTTATTTATTCCGTATGATCGAATTTTATTCGCTTCTTCATTCCTTACTTTCGACGGTTTTTATTCATCCGTTCGGTTTGATTATTATTTTGTTCATTTAATCATCGTGTTTGATTGTTTGTTATTTGTATTATGTTCGTTTTCATCAATTTGTCAAATAATCCGAACATTATTATTATTATTATTATTATTGTTCGCTGGTGCCGTTGCTTACAATTCTCTCCCAGAAAGTGTGAAATTATTGCTTAAGAATTATAAAAGGCGACGAAAGCGTTTGGTTCTTTATGTATGTAATAAGTAGTATAATAAAGAACAGTGAAAAATATTGATGTTTTGGCTTTAAATGAGGACATTTTGTGTAACTTTTCAGATGGGTGCTCTTGCAGGTTTTGATTCTGGTACTGGAAGGAATAGTATAATTGTATGATCATATGTATATAACTGTATATATGTATATGTATGTATGCATGAGTATATGTGTGTGTATATTTCTTCTTTATAATTTGGTTCACCGAAATTTATTTTATTTTCCTTAGTTCAGTCATTCTATTATAATTTGGTTTGCTTATGTAAATACTCGGTGTATTTGGTATTAATTTTCATGTGAAACTGATTAATAAAGGAGACTGTGTATATTTTTTATTTTTTATTTTTTTATTTTTTATTTTTTATTTTTTATTTTTTTATGTTTCTATGTATGTTAGTATACATCAGTACTTAGTTAAAATATAATGATAGTGGATTTTATATAAGATAATGAACTTATAATTGTTTAAAATGTGTGAGCAGATGTAGACTGTTTATGGCTGGCAGCGTAGAATGGTATTTAACGATTAAGCTATTTTAATATATTAAAATTCTAAGTGTAACTCAGTGTTAGCGCATTCGTGCGTATAACTGAGACAATAAATATGATTAATATAATACTTTATTCCATTTAATTTACTATTACTAATTTGTTCATACATGATTTTGGAAATTTTGTAAAATATATTGATTGATTGATTGATTGATTATTATATCGTTCTTTTCCGTATGATAATCATTGTCTCTTTTGTATGACATTTTCCACGTGCCGGTCATCTAATTTCAAATACAGTCTGTACGTTTATATAATAGCCGATTTGTTTCCATAGTAGATTTTTTTTTTATTTGTCCGTGTATTTCAAACTCTTCATTTACTAAATTATTCAGTTTTGCCATTGATAAGGTTTGTTTTCCACAACAGACCTGGGACTCAACATGCATGGCTTCATATATATATATATATATATATATATATATATATATATATATATATATACATATGAATGTGGATCTTACGTTTTTTTAATCATTTTCTTATATTGTATTTGCCTTTGGGAACTTAACCACACGATGAGAAATTAAGAACAGTATAGACTTTGTCCTGTTTGATTGCTTTCATATGTCCCTTTTTAGTCCTTCGCATCGTTCTTTTAATGAATTACATTCAATTAACCGTTTGGGTAACGTATCATTTTCTGTCCGAGCTTTACACGTTGAAATGAAGAAATTCGGCGTTATCATGTGATATATATATATATATATATATATATATATATATATATATATATATATATATATATATATATGTACATGTATATATATATATATATGTATAAAGCGGTTTAGTCAGTGAGTTCATATCGAGTCGAATGGATTGTTACTGAAGTCGAAGGGTGAATTTACGCAACGGAATGAGTCACCATTGACCCTTCGAGTCGGTGTAAGCATTTTTCAAAAGTGCCCAATTCACCATTGTGGACGACCAATCCTAATGTCGAAATTCACGCCCGCGTTCGTGTCTCTTTGCGAAGTTTTCGAAACCACGAGACCCGCAATCAACCAAATTTGTTATCCTCAAAGCAATTTCTCATCGAGTATACGGACACTTTCCCATTTTATATAATATATATGTATATATGTGTGTGTGTGTGCACCATGTAGAAGTAATAAACTGTCCAGATATTCTATGTATGTGCCTACTAGATTAATTACACGTTTAATATGCGATCTTGATGTTTTTCGTTTTATGAAATTAAACGAATGAATAAAAAATAGTTATAAGTATTGAAGGATTGTAGTTTTGTTCGATTAATACTCAAGTAGACGTTTCACATTTGGAGATGCAATACGTTATAGCGCCAGATAAGGCTTAATGTACTGCACCCCTTTACGAAACATTTTATAATATATAATAATATAACAACCACTACTCACATTTTCACTGGCTGTCAAACGCAGTCGTCGAATGTATACATAAATGCAGTTATAACTCTTTTTTCCCCCCGCGTATCCGGTTGATTTATATACCAATATTTTTCCAATAATCTATAAATTTTAATGTGTCTTCTCCGAAATCACTATAAAGTTTTGATGGATCAAATGCTCCAATTAATTTACAATTAAATAATGGTTCCCATATTGCCTTTCGCCACATTGACATTGATCATCTTCTGCCAAACCCCATTTAAATAGATTGTATTTCTTCCGCACGGTACCACTTTGTAATCTATTTAGTGTTCTCCAGGATGAATAATTCAGGTGATAACCTGCAGGAAGTGATTCTGCTGCCTGGTTGTTGTCAGCTTTACACATTTGGAGTCTTTCTGCGTGTGGTCTGTATTTTTTAGTTCCTCCACTGTTCCAAGGAAGCTGCGTCTGGATTTTAATCGGCTTTTGGCTACTCCCGTATAACAGTGTAATGGGTGGCGCTCATCATGAATTGTCTTCCATCTTTCCTTCTTCGCTGCTACGTGTCTTCTAATTTCTGGTGGTACTATAGCATGTTCATATAATTCGGATAGAAGCGTTGATCTTAAACAACCAGTTACTGCATGTTTCGTTTGAAGCAACGTTAACTTTCTTCGCAACGGAACGGCTCCAAAGTGGACATGCATACTCTCCTACAGAGTAACAAAGGGACAAGGTCGATGTTCGTAATAGATGCGGTTTAGCTCCCCATCTACTACCGATCAATTTTCGAATCAAGTTCGTTCTTCTCGTCACTTTCATCTTTGTGGCTTCACAGTGCTGCTTGAATGTTAATGATCTATCAAGTAAGATATCTAGATGTTTAGGATTATCAGTGTGTTTTAGTTTTGTGCCACGCCATATTATGCTTAGCTTGCGTTTTGCTTCCCTATTTCGAAGATGGAAATCATTTTATTTAAAATTTCTTCGACTTGTTCAAATGTGTTATTTTACTATTAGATCACCCGCATACAGAAAGTGTTTTATATCCATTCCTATCGGTTGATCATTAGTATAAATATAAAAAAGAACAGGAGCTAGTACACTGCCCTGCGATAGTCCATTTTTTTTTCCTTTCTCCATGTACTATCTTTAACATTTAAGGACACATAATAACGTCTATCTTTTAGCTGCATTGATGTTATCTGAGTAAATTTAAAATCTTTGGTTGTTTCATACACTTTATTAACCAAAATTCGGTGCGACACTGTATCAAAGGGTGCAGTGAGATCCACAAAAACAGCTCCAGTAATTTTACGATTTTCCAAACCGTCTTCTATGTGCTCCGTTAAATGTAAAATTTGTCCAGAGCAGGATTTCCCTGGCCTGAATCCTGCCTGTTGAGAAATAAGCTTAGAATCAATTGTTGATGCCATTTGATTTAGAACGACTCTTTCAAATATTTTCTATAGGTGACATAGTAATGATATCGGACGGTAGCTTTTGGAATCCTCAGCATCTTTCCCCGGCTTCTGTAAATAACATGTGCCTTTCTCCAATTTGGTATGGTTAATCTATTGATGCAATTATTAAACATATCCTGAATCCAGGCTCTGGTTGCTTTTCCAAAGTGTTTCATCTGCTCTATATACATGCCATCTATCCCGGCTGCTTTCCTATTTTTTCCTGTTTTTATAGCGTTTGCGATTTCGATCTCCGTGTAATTGGTTCGTTAAAGTGTTTTGACTCTAAAGATGGGTACCTGGTAATAGATTTCTTTTTCATTTTAACTTTTTGTTCTGCTTTCCCATTTAGGAGGAGTTGGTGGGCAACTTCATTTAACGTTTGCAATACTATTTTGTCGTATGCTATCGCGGTTTAGTTTCTTCATTAGCTGCCACGCCATGCGTCTATTTTTGCTAAGGTCAAGATTTTCTACCAGGTCCTGCCAATTTTTACACGTTTCGTTTGCTATCTTTTCGGAAATTTCGAAACCTATTCTCGTTGTTTGTTCGTCGAAGGGATTTAAATTAAATTTCTTTATATAATCTTCATATTGATTTTGGATATCTTTTTTCATACCCGGAATATATATGTTTTACGTACTCCGCGCTGTATGTGTTTTTTTTAAGTATTTCTTACTGCTGCAACAAAGGTTTCATATTCTTCGGACTCTGCAGGTATGTTTATCACCGTCATATCAAGTTCGTTTGTAAAGTTAGTCCAATTCGCTTTTCTAAAGTTGTATCGTAACTTCGTATCATTAGTACGGGTCGATTTGACAGCTGAATGTATTTCACATATTATTGGACTGCGTTGTGTGTGCGGAATTGGATCAGAAACTTGTTTAGTGCACAAATTTATGATGTTTTCGGTGAAAAATATATTATCTGGACCACGTTTCCATCTACCGCTGTTAAAGGATGCGGGCAATTTTGAGTCGAACGCGAAATTTAGCTTATGTCTCTCTGCCCAATCTTCTACGGGATCACCGTTCGAATCATATGCAGCATATCTCCAATTGACGTTGCGGCTGTTAAAATCTCCAATAATAATCTCTATTTTTTGTATGACGTTTGGATAGTTAAATACAATGTTCGGCGGTTTGTACACAGATGTCTACACTTGCCCGTATCAATAGATAAAATGTCTATATTATCAGCATCAGTTTTTGTTGTTTTAATAACATCGATATCATGTTTTACTAGAATTGCGCTACCATATTTTTCACGTAGTCTGTCAATTGCCAGTTTCATTCCATATACTTTGGGCTTCCGGTTTGTCTCTGCGCAATGTGTTTCTTGAAGTAGAAGTATGTCAACGTTTTCACGTGTAATTAAATCAGCCGATATATATTCGTTGGTAGTTGTTAGACCTTCTATATTTATGGACTTTATTCTAAAAGATTTTGACTTAATCACTGTTTGTAGCGGTGAAGGTGGCCCTGAAAAGGGCCGTTTCATTTTTGACCTGATTGACCGCCACCAAAATTGGTGACGTTTCCAGGGAGCGCCAGCTGCTTAAATTTCTTGAATTTATTCATTTTATATCTCTTGATTCCGCAGCATGCCCGTGGAGGCTCATCCCGAGCCCCCCAGTTATAACTATAATATTTACGCTCTGATTCAGGTGTACTAGATACGTAAATGTGTGAATTATCTATATATAATACATATGTATACATATATAAACATATATCATATGTACTTATTGTAGTTGCACGTGTGAGGGATTAAATATACTTAAGCGCACAGAAAGTTCATCCAAACACACATATATACGCCTCTACATACATGCACGCAGACTCACAGAAATATATACAGCCCATATATACGATTTTATTCTGTGTTGAAAAGTTTTAGTACTGTTCCGAAAAGTGCTAGTAAAAAACTTAAATTGGAATTTCTCGTGTAGGAAGTCAATAAAAAATGATTTGGAATTTTTGGGAAGGGCATTCGTCTTCTAAGTTGAATTTATTTTTAGTAGAACATGCGAAGTTTGCCATTGTTGCTTAAATGAAAGCTTCTGTACCCCGTTAGTAATCGGATAGAATAGAGATCGAGAATAATTATGTAATTCATTGAGGTGTGTTATCTCATCTTTATAACTTTCAGATCAAAGATATATTGAGTTATAATTTCACTATAAGAATATAGATTGAAATTTGAGATTGTGGTGTTCGTTTTTTTTATTAACTGCTAATTAAGATATGGAAAGAAGTAAGCATAGATCGAGAGCAAGTACACGTTAGTAATAAGTACAGATACCCCCGTGTGAAATTGTTTTAAATTCCTTAAGTGTGTTTATAAGCGGTTTTCTGTGCATTCTGTTTTCTTTTTCTTTTAAATTTATATATAACATCGTAACTAACTGCTGCAAACAACACGGATCAGGATAAAGAACACAGGTGTTAATTAAGGGCCTCCATTGAAACACAAAATTGTGATAAAATAAGAAGAAGTAATACGATGGGAATGAAATTGGGAAGGAATGATAGTAATAATCAAGTACAGTAGTTAATAAAAAGACATTCTATAGTCTTAGGAAAGAGAAGTCAAACTGGTGACAGTGTGATCGGAATAACAACACGGCACCACTTTCTTCTCAGGCTGTTTGGCGGATTTGTATGCATCCTGCGAATGATGGGATTGTTGCTATCTTCGAATTTGTCAAATAATCTCTTGTATTGTTGCGTGTATGTCGCTGACAGATGGAATCTTAAGGTCATTATGTAATGTTAGATTACAGACGTTAGTACGAAGTATTTTTGACTTTGGTATTATATTCTTGGAAGATTTCTTTTATAGGTACTTTCATTAACGCCAAATGGCGGGCGATCATAGATTTCCGCCCTAACAATGGATCTAGCAATTTTGCACGAATGATGATTGTTATTTTAGTCTGTGCCACATTGTAGTCGCCATGTAAACCTCTTGTCCATTACCAAGGTAACGTAGAGAATGTGCTCGGGTAATTTCATCATTATTTATTTTCAGAGCTGGACACTTGACTTTTCTACTTGTGAATGTAACATGTCGGCACTTATTCGGGTTAAATAGTAAGCGCCAGCTTATCGAACCGGCCGATTTAAATGATTTTGGACTGCCATTTTTGCATATGCATTGCATCTGAGATGGACGCGAGGGTATCTATATCATCGGAAAATGTCGCTAAGTCTGACGACTTTTAATATGATGGTACAACGATGTGTTAAAATGTTTTTAATCGATGATTTATTTAATAAAATTCTGTAGTTGTAGGCGAAGACTCGTGTATTTTGACGAACTCGTAACGTTTGACGGTATTTAGTATTAATTTTCAATATTATATTGTCAACACGGTATTTCAATTTATTTCTATCTCCATATGCTCTAGAATTAAGTTCGAACTACGACTTGATCCAGCTGCTATTTGTGACTCTCTTATATACATATATATGTATAATCGTGAGACTGCAATTCTGGTGCTATGTGCACTTCATTTTATACCACGTTAATGTATTTTATTCATTACTCTATCGGGTTTATACTCTTAACCGAGGTTTCACTTCCTTTCACCACTTCACCGATATTTTCTCTTTACTGGTCTCTCGTGGTATTTCATAATGTATAATTTATTCCGTTTAACAGTTTATTCTTGTTTTTCCTCGTATTTTTTTAATTTTCCCAGCGTTATAATATTTTTCCTTGTCCCTCTATAACTTTATTTTTTACATTCTAGCAATGTTCAATAAAACAAACAATATTTTCGGAAGTGATGTATCCGTTTTGTCCGAGAATAACCCTTAATGTATATCTTTCATGTATACACTAATATATAAATACATTTCTGCGCTATATTAACGCGAACAATAACGAACGATTATCTTCGTTGTTTTTATTTAATTATATATATATATACTATAGGGTGACTCACAAAAGATGGACGGTTTTATTGGTTTTTTGAATAACTCAAAAACTGCTCGAGCAAAATTTTCGAATGAAATTTTATTTAAAAATATGCAAACGAGAGCTTGCAATCATTTGTGAAACACGATATCGTTCGGATAATCATTTGCAACGGTACATTCGTTCAAGTCTTTACACAATTTTTCAATACTTTTTTTTGAGCGCAGGTCGTTGAATGATTTTTTGAAATTTCTTCAGAAATTCGAGTTTTTACGTCTTCCAGATTTGTGTTTCGTAAATAAGGTATACCTAAAAAATAAAATCGCTTATCTTTGACTTCTTTTCGAAACACTGCACCGAAGACAAATCGCTCGTGTGTACACTAAACTGCAAGCACGCGGTTTGTGTCGTAACAGTGTTACCAACTGCGCTATTTACAAAAGCAAATTTGTATTCTCGAGGTCACCCGATATTAACTAACGGGCTGACTATTTTAAAATGATTTATAAGTGTAGTTCTATCAATTAAAATAAACGGTAAGACTTTAAATACCATAAACCCGGAGAAAATTTCTTCTAAACATATTTTTTTTTTTTTGTTTATGTGCCGCGTACCACAACTTAGGTTAGACGGCACCGAAGATATTTTAATTAAACGAACGGATATATATTAGCTTTTCGTTAATTACGTCATTTTCAAGCACGCGCAAATAACTTTTAGTGATTAAATGGTGTTATATATTTTGTTTGGTTTATAATTAATAAAATTACTACTCTCCAATATATTCAACATTTAATGGAGATATATATTTGTTACTTTTAAAAACTGAATTGTTTTTTCAAGTTCCACTGGATTATCAGAAAGTGCTGTGTGAATATTGAAGTATTGCCATCAGGATGGTGTTTCTGAAGTGGCCTACACTTTGTTAGCGTGTGTTCGACTGTTAGAGGCTCCCGTCCGCAGTAGCAGCATATCGGTCAATTTTTGTTTCTAATATATAATTATGGGTTAATTATGTTCAATTCTGAGCCGAGTTAGTACAACATCATCACGTCGCGATGGGATGATTGTTCTCCATGGAGCTGTGTACAACTTGTCGAAGTTTGTTACTGCTTCCAGCCTAAGTTCCATGCCTCATGAAATTGGTTTTTGTTTCTTCTTTTTTTTTTTTCTATCGTACTACGTTAAATATCTATTATCTTATACCCTATCTCTCATTTTGTCGCAGATTTTATCTCCTAACACAACGTTCTTAGTGACTTCTCCCGTGTCGATAATAATCATTTTTTTTAGGGACCACTTTAAATGTAGAGTTTAATTTTTTTTTTTTTTTTTTAATGAAATATCTTCCAAATTGCTAGAAGCATGACGGTTGCTATACGAGCGTGTTATGGTATTTAAAATTTAAATGTTAATTTACAACGCGGTGTGGTAGATTCGGGTAGGGGAAGTTTGGTTTTACGAGAATTTTCTTTCAAAAACGATCGTTATTAACAGTTCGATAATTGAAAAGAGACCTGAAATAGACGAATTAGAATTTGTACGATGACGATTGTAGTCCGTGTCCATCCGGTACCGACAATGGTCACAATAAAACACCCACAAGTTCTTCGTTTTTAGCATTCAGTATTATTAAAAAGGATAATCCTTCGCTGGTACAACAGCTGCCCTATTATATTAATAAACGCGTTCGTTTGGACTTGCAGCTCTTTGTCGAGCCATCGATTGTCCATTTAGAAAAACAGATCGAAAATGGTTATTTCGCTTGTTTCGCACGGTCCAGATAAACTTTTAATAATCGTATTTACTTCCTATTTCCGAAACGAATAATAAATGTTCTACTATTTCTCCAATCCCCTCAGAACCGTTAGGAATATATCAACCCCTTTGCGAATTCTTAGAACGACGGTGTCCTATTCCGACTGGACAATTTCCAACCACCCGCCGAGAAGTATTACGTATACACCAGAGAAAATTATTCAATCGTATATCGCTTTAGTATTCGTCATTTCGTATCGTTACGATTCCTTTAAATCTTCCTCTAAGCTTCGACGTCCGAATATAATTTTCTTTCTCTTTTTCTTCGTATGCTTTATTTTTTGGACGAGTTCAGTCTAATTGAATTAATCCGACGAAACTGGGTCTATTTTTAACGTTAAAACGGGAGAGTTGTCGAATTTTACGTCTGTAACCGTTATAACGTCTAAATCCAAATATTATTACTCGAAACTAACAAAGCGATACAGGAAACATTCCTACAGTTAGTGACGGGAAAAGTTTGTTCTACGCTATACGAAGTTCTTAAGCAAAGAAATGGGCTAGATATAAAGCGTTCGTATTTAACGACCAGAATGGTAGACTATCTTAAAAACGAAAAACAACCAGTATTCAGATGAGAACTAGAACAAAGTACGGAAATCGGATAATTAATACTTAACGCGTTACCCGAGGAAATTATCGTCGAAATCACGGGGGAATAGATTGAAAGGTGAATTTGAAGATTGACTGCAGAATGAGAAAAATATTCGAAAAATACTGAAACAGGGAAACTTAGTAGGAATTTTAAGAAAAAATTTAAAAATAATAAAGTAAAAAAATATAATACAGATAAACCAGGGTGCTATTACAGAATGAATGGAAAAACAATAATGTGCAAGTGTGAATTGAGAGTGTAAATGAGAATATATATATATATATATATATATATATATATATATATATATATATATATATATATATATGCCAGAGTGCAACGCAGAAACACACGAATATGAAAATGAGTCGTAAATAAATAGGTAAACTATAAGGTCATTGCGTATTTAATAGAAATATTTATATTAATTAAATAATACTTCTTCTTCCTTTATCCCTCTGGCGGGTGTAATCATGTTAAGAAACAGATGTTATTGATCTCCATGTTGATCTATTATGAGCAACCAGCAGTGTTTCGTGCATGTTTAATCCAATTAACGATTTTAACTGATCAGCCCAGCGCGTTTCTTGGCCTTCCTTTTTTTCTTCGTCCATTCACTTTTCCGGTGATTATTAGACGTTGTAGAGAATTCATATCTCTCGCAATATGTCCAAAGAAGCATCTCTTCCTTATTCTGCTTGACAAACGTCTATGTATTTTCAACTTCTGGAAAACATATTCATTAGTATTTCGGTCCATCCACGATATTCTTAAAAGCCTCCTATATGTCCAGCTTTCGAACCATCTATTCAGTTGACAGACTCAGCAGTAAGGTATCACACGCATAAGTAGCTATTGGAAAGACTATGCAATTTAGTTAAATTTTGTATTCAATGTCAGTGCTGTATCCTTCCAGATCTTTGTTAGTCTAACTGTAGCACCGCGCGCTAATGTTAATCTTATATCTGGTAAGCAGCTTCCGCTATTGGCCAACGTTGATCCCAGGTACACAAAATTATCCACAACGTCAATTTCGCATATACTACTTTCCTTGACCTCAATACTTTTATCTATTATTGGGATAAGTAATTTTTACGATTTTCGTATATTGACGTGTGCCTGAGTTTGTATTAATTTTTGTGTTTTATGGTGTATGTGTGCGAAATGTGTGTGTTTGTTGCATATGGGTTGCCTATTACATGCTCGTTAATATGTTCGTATAATTGTAAATTACTCAAATATATACGTGACCATTGTAAATTTAATTGGAAATAATTGGGAGAGTCATTCGCACGGAAAGACCTAGTACAGCTATATATAAAAAAAGTCATTTTAGGTTCAGTAATAATAATAATGTTAATGGGCATATACATAATAATATTAAAATTAAGATAAATAGTTACTAGATAAAGATTATTCATTCATTCATTCATATGTATGTATATATATATAATAATAATAATAATAATAATAAAGCCTTTATTTCATTTACATTATCCCAAAAATACCTGAATAAAATAATTAAAATTAATGATAATAATGAAAGTCTGAGTAAATTTGTTTTTTTTTTTTTTACTTTGAAGAAATATATCCAACACCCATTTTCTTCCAAACCGATCTTTCTATCTCTTGCTTTCCGCATCCAATTGATCCCAACATATTTAACAACGTCGTCATTCCATCGTCTTTTTGGCCTTTGAATTTTTCTTTTCCTATCTTTTCTGGTCTAGCTATTTGCTTGTTTCCACATGAACTATATATATATATATATATATATATATATATATATATATATATGTATATAACTGTTCTTCACGACTTCGTTTAAAAGTCAAGACTAAATAATTACCTTTAACCGCATTCGAAATATTATTTTTACGATTTCCAAAACATGTTTTTGTTCGTTTATAACGACATTTTTTCAGGAAGTATACAAAAGGAAAAATTCGTCGTAAATATCAAAAAATTAAAATCTTCCGAAACATCTACAGCACTATTCAATTATAAATCCCAAAGGATACTAAACGAAAGTAAAATTCCAGACTGTAGACACACGAATGCGAAAACGGGCCAAACTAATTTACTAATTTTATTTCTAGACCATTTGTCTCCGCAACATTTTAACTGCTTATTTCCGCCAACAATTACACTTCGCTTCTTTACACGCTCGACGATAAAATCGTCGACGATATGTACGTCGCGATTTTACTTAAGTCGCCTATTACCTACCTACTAGAGAATTCGATTAAACTTTCGCGCGAGTTTCGAAATAATTTTCGTTTTCTCGTTTCGCAAGGTGTGGTTTGTTGGAATATTTCCGCGCATTGGGCTAATCATTTTTAAATCGTAATCTGATAAACGAAGCAACAAAAAGATTAACGGAAGGAAAATTCGTAAAAATAAATTATATGAACGAAGTAAAAAATTACGAATATTATTACTTCTTCCGCAGGCACACCGCTCTCTGTGGTAAAGTTTCAAAGTTTATAAACAAAATTGCTCGTCCGATAATGCGGCGGGGGGATTCGATTTAATTTAATGTTCTAATTCACTAAAGATAAACCGTATTTTATTTGAAAGTTTTTAACGCTAATTCGTTAAATTAAAATAAATTTGACGATGTGTGACTGTACGGTTAAGAATTATTCCCAAAAACGAACTTTATTGTAACGGAGCAACAACAATACGATGACAACTTTCATCCGTTAGATAGATAGTTGTGTTCATAACAAACAGGTCGACTAAGTCGCTTTCTATTTTTGAAGTACATCTCTCAATATCGTACTAAGGAGATAAGCTCAGCTATCCGGGACGTGTAAAACTTTGAAATTCTTACAGACTTTCTCATCAAGAGAAATATTATTAATAATATTTAATTATAGGTATTATCTATACAACGAGTAATAGTCACGAAACATTAAATACTCGTTAAAGAAAAAAAAAATACTTATCGAGTTCTGTGTATAAAGTTACCTATAAATTCTAATTGGGAAAGTTCCAAACGCAGAGACTGTTTAATTGGACTTTACTCATCGAACTAACGAGAAATTCTTTGTAGATTAAGTTCATATATATATATATATATATATATATATATATATATATATATATATTATATTATATATATATATATATATATATATATATAATATAATATATATATAAAAAAGAACCTTTGAAAACTTCCATAAGGAAGGTCAAAAATGACCCAGGTACGGATTGCGGAAGCTGTCAGTTTGTCAGTGAAGTATGCTTGAAATTCCAGAATAGAAGGAACGATAATTAAAATAGGCAATTTACGTTTAGAGAAATACCAGTATACGTACAGTATCATTAAGTTGTAAAAGTATCCCTATTAAAAAATAAATAATAATAATAATAATAATAATAATAATGAATGTACGAGAAAAATAAAAAAGAACTCCGAGTTGTAGAATATAAAAAAAGCATACACTACAAAAAGAAGTAACGCATAATGCACCTTGTATATGGATCGTGGAATATAATTAACAAAACAAAACAAAAAGTGAAACATAAGGGAATGAGAAATGCCAGTAGGTAATCGCAGAAATAATTAAATTAGCGAAACGGGATGAAAATAACTAGTTCGAATTTGCGAGGAGACAGAACATTATTGACGAATATCTGTAAAACAAATCTAGCAACACAGGAAAGTATCGGTGTAGAATTAGCCGACAAAGCGGAAACGCTACATCAGCGGCGTCGATGCTAAATTACGGAATAATTAAAACGGAGAATGATCGCTGCGATGTGTTTGGAAATTAAATCTCGCGTAATAAAAACCGAATTCGAAGAAGCTGTTAACAAGCTAAAACAAAAAAAATTATCCCCTGAAGCAGATAGAATAATTGCGGAAATACTTCAAGATGAAGGGAAAGGACTGGATTGAAATTAATCTACGTTCGTATACGTTAGAAGCGATCATGAATGTGGGAAAACTTCCGTACTATCAAGCTGATAAGTCACAACATATCCATTAGAGTGGTTCTCGACCTCGTTTTACACAAAAAGGAATAATTTATGATTATGAAGCAACTCAGACAATATAACGTTGCATTCTACTTCCCGGACTATAAATAAATCTTCGTTAATGTCACATGGTCTAAACTACGACAGGCGCTGAATTTCATTGGAATATCGAAACTTAAATAATAAGACAATAGAGCAGCACAAGTTTGGGAAGGTAGAATTTCTGTAGGAGAAAGAAACATATTTAATCTGCGATTTTCTGATGATACGACTCTTATTTCAAATAAATCAGTTACTGAATAGAAGCGACGATATTAGCAATGAAACGGAATAGAATACTCCGACATGACTGTTTTTTTTTTTCCGTTGTCCGAAGCATATCTCCATAACTCAATCGCATAACGCCAGGCTTCAAGCTTTTATGGTGGAAAAAATTACTCGTTATATTTAATTTCGAATGAGGTCTGAGTAACCAGTGAAGGTTTCTCGTTTTTATATCCAGTTCCTATCCATATTTAACGAATGATCTAGATGTACACTAAGGTAATACCGGAGTTCGTTCTATCGATGTGTTATTTACATTTACTATATATATTTTTCGCGATCTAACCAATGTGACTGGTTTTAGTTTATAACTATTCTTCACTTATCTGCCCATCGCATTATCTCATCAATTAAGTATGGATTATAGAAGTTTTATTAGTCTGCGGGATATCAGCAGTGTAATTGCGCCCCTCAACAAATATTACTTTCTAGGCGATATCCTCTATTCGCAACCATGTGTACTGCACCTGTATAAATTAATTTTGTTAAAAATATATATTAATTAAGAATATTCATACGCTAATTAATCATTAAAGCTTTGAAGATATATATACGAACGGTGCGCATTTGTGAATATGGTAGAAAATCGAATAGAGAGTGCGTACCAGCTAATTACAATAGTGCTATATGTAGAACGCGTGAATAATTGAGAAGATAACAGGTGAATATCTTGGGCTATCGGGTGATTAGATTTTGAGAGATCGAGATTAATGCCTTGAACGGCGTAAAGTGCGTCGGTAAAAATAATTATTTTTTCTAAGTCTCTAGCCAAATCGATAGCTAAGTTTATATTAGTTCAGCGGATAGCAGCGAGAATTCGGTTGGTAAAACATAGCTTACGGTGATATCTCGATGTATGAAGGAATAATCCGTAGCTTGGGTTGTCTTTGATCCGATAGAATTTTTCATACGAATCAAATGATGTCATTAGTCTGTCATAGGCTCTTTGTCGTGACATCATATTTTGGTCGCGTAATGCCAATGATACGTCAATCTTTAAATTTGTTCTTTTGTTCGGTGGTAGCGATGGTATTATGCGATGATCTATAAGGTTGTGAGGTTCAAGATGTTGATATTTGTAATATGAGTTTGAAACAATCCTGATGAGTGGGGGGGGAGATGACGTAACATTTTTGTTTTTTCTATGTTTGTTGTATGTAATCTGTTTTTGGTATACGTATTATCATTAAGTACTCTCGACGACGAAATTTTAGCGACCATTCATTGGCTTCAATTAATTGACTAATTGTTGGACTAGTGCGAAGAGCTCCAAGAGTCAATCGAACAGCTGAATGATGAATCGGATCTAAAGTACGCAGAATCGATGATATTGCCGTTCCATAAATTCGAGCACCATAATCTAAACAGAGACGTGTTATTGTTCGATCAATTTTTAGTAAGACGGCTCTGTCGGCTTCAAAAGTTTTTTTTCATTAAATTCAATTTCTTTACGGACGATCGTTTTAATTCGTTTATGCGTTGCCTCCGTGAGAGCGTGTCGTCGAATGTTATTTTTTGTCTGAGATATTGGTATATTGGTTTAGTGTAACGACTTGGGTTTTATCACAGCTCGTTAATTTGCAGAAGCGGATAGATTTTGTTTTTGATACGGACAATTCTAAACTGTTTTGTGTTGTCTACACTCGTACGCTTTATTGAGTGCATTTTCTAATCTCTGAGTACTGGATTTTTACAACCGATACTGATTGTGAAATTATCTGCGAACAGTATAGACGCTGTTGTTAAATCGTTTATTGCTGTAATAAATAATGTTGGACGTAGCACTGAACCTTGTAGAATACCGTTTTGCAGCTGTTCTGAGGCAGATACAGCTCGGCCGATTTTTACTCGAAAGGTGCGCGCCGATAAAAAGTTTTGTATAAAGTACATTATGTATCCTATTTGTGCAAAGTTAAGATTTAATTTTTGTATACGAGTTGCTCTTAAAAACAAATTACGAAGTCCGAATATATCCCATAGCCTTATTTGTAGTTTTAGGGATCCCTTCGTAATATTATCATCGAGAAAAAGACTTCGAGTCTAGGAACATATAAAACAATAAAGCATTTAGACTCGCTTACGATCTGTCGAGCAAAAGGTAAATTTATATTTTCTTTAGAGAAAAATATGTACCCGTCGAGGCTGGAATTTTTTTTTTTTTTTTGCCGTGAAACCAAACCACGAAGTATATTAAAAAATATCAGTGAAATATCGGACGATGGAACTTACACATAGACGAAATGTCAGGAATAGTTCAATTAGATTCGATCGTTATTTTGATAAGAAATTGGTTATAATTATTCTTACACGCAACATCTAAAAATACGTCCCTTTTTATTTTAATCCCTATCACTAACTAACACACGCATCTGTATTTAATTACGTACGAATAAACCGGTAAGTGATAAGAAAACCCATTTATTAAGAAAGGTGTAATTTTTATAATCTAAATTAGATCCATCTACAGCATTTAAGATGAATAGAAAAAATGTATTGGCAAAAACAAACGTCTGTTACAAATATAACCAAATTAGTATAATGTGGTCCGAACACAGTGTTTTATACTATTTATGCCTAGTCGATCGTCCAATTGAAATAAAAAATACTGGAAAAACCATTAATAAAACCCGCATGCCGATCATAAAACTACACCTATATGTTATCTAAACTTATCACGCTAATATTTTTTCTATGTGTATTATACTGAAACGTAAATTTTCGACGTAACATAGTGACAGCTGTACATCGTAATAACTAGTAATTTAGTTTTATTTTTTTTGAAAATTTTCGAATTTTGGTTTGACAACATTTGTAAATGTGTTCGATCTTTACGTAGACTTGAAGATTCGCAATTGTAGGATGAAAAATAAGAAATTCATGTTGCGTAATATTTTTATAGATAATTGATTTAAGTGGATAGAACTTTTTTAAAGAGAAAACTATTATGTATACAAAGGGAAAAAGATCCTTTATTAAACATATAGATATGTATATATGTATATATATATATAGATGAAGAAATTCATGTAGTGTAATATTTTTATAGATACTGGATTTAATCAGTTAGGATTTTTTATTTAAAAGAAGACTACTATTACATATAAATGGAAAAAGCTGCTTTATTTTATATATATAATATACGTGTATATAGTCGATATATAGATGATGAAATTCGTGTAGTGTCATATTTTTATAGATAATCGATTTAATCAGACAAGGACTTTTATCTAAATGAAAACTATTACATATACACAGGGGAAAAGATCCTTAGACATACGGATATATACAAAACATATATAGATGATGAAATTTGTGCACTGTAATATTTTTATAGATAATCGATTTAATCAGATAGGGTCTTTTAAAACTATTACCCATACGCGGGAAAAAATCTTTTATTAGTTTTAATATTTTATCGAGAACCGGACGTTTTTCTAAGAATCATCGTATTCTGTTTCAGTATCTTCCACCTGCAAAAGATGGCAGCATATTCACAAAACATACGGAAAATACTTCGCCGTTATAAAACAATATCGTCCAGATAGAGAGCTGTGTTTTCTGCTGCGCATATTTTGTAGTCGTTGTAACTTCGCTAAATTAGGCTAGTATAATATGGGACGACGCATAATTATTCCTATTATAATTTTATATTAATTTATTTTCCGAGTTGACGTAACATCGTTTATTAAATATCGAATATAGTTTAAACATATTCAGTGTTTTATTGCAGGCATACTCAACATGTTTAGTAAATGCCGGACCTCGATCCATAAATATTTAATATCGGTTTTTTCCAAAACAAATCACCTTTATGGTAATCTTACGGAGACTTCTCGCATTTTGACGAGCAAAGGAAGTAGCGTCAGACAACAAATTCCCGCAAATCTAAAATTTCTGACGAACTAACTTCCAAACAGCAAACATGACACGATCGTCAGTAGACTACGCCCGGGCCGGCTAACTCGTGCGTGTCATCAGAATATCGTCTTCGTCTACCATACACTAATTGACTGTTTCTCGCACTCCGCATTGAAGACGCTACTTAACTTTTTGTTTAATTCAAATTTTACTAAATAAACTTTAATTTTTTTTTTAAATAATTCAGCCGTTGCAATCGTCTTTTTCGGTTTAGTAGTTTCAATGAGCTTAAAAATACTCGTCCGTTTCGTTTGATTAAATTATTGTCGTTTTTATTATTTACCTATTAGTACATCGTGGTTTTACATACACAATTGCGGAAAGGAAATAATCGCAACCAATTACTTTCTTCGCCAAAAAAAAAAAAATTAAATTAAATTCGAAATTATACACTTTAAACTTTAAACGATATTAAATAACGTGATCAGATTTGCCATATCCGTCGATAGAAAATATCGTTCGCTAAAAATAATAATAATAATAAAAAAAATTAATTTAATAAAAACAGGTAAAAAAATCGCTCTCGTATAACCGATTGTGTGGGGGGGGAGATGTGGACACCGGTTAAATTAATGACGTTCACGATTAATAAAATATCCGGACTTTTATACCATCTCTATAATAGACGTTCGATTTAAAATAATGGAATGGACGCTGGACCAGCTGGAAGTTTAATAATCCATCTTGCCCGTATAACATATGTTTCGGAAAGAGACAGGACTCGTCTTCGCGGTAAATGGTCATCTGACGTGGCGGTCAACGTATAAATGGCGCCTACGTAAGCTCAACATACACACACATACATATATATATATATATATGTATAAAGTACCTCCTTACTTAAATCGTTAAACCGTGCCTCGTGCCAATGAATAGAAATGTTCGTGCGATCCTTCATTAGAAATTAATGGATTTATATTATTTTACCTTAAAAACTATAAACTTTGAAAGAATTCCGCCTCTTGATCACGCTTTTTGCAACAAACTATCTAATATCTTACCGGAGTTCCAAATACACTGTGTTATTTGCAGCATTCTGGTAGATTATGAAAATAAATATATATATATACATATACATAAAATGCAGCCTATTGCTCTAATTTTGCTCAATCGTATCTCGCGCTTCCGTTGTGCACAGAGGGCGAACCTGCCGCCTTGGATCAGGCTAAAAGAGGAAGAGGTCGTTTTGAGTCATTATTCATTTCTATCATGACAGAACGAGAGTGATTTTATAACGTAACGTACCCCGATGGCAAAGTTAACTATTGCCAAGAGTGGTTAGGAATCAACAGCAACAACAAAAACTGCGAAAGGAAGTAAAATAAGATTTCCAAGAATAAGGAACCAGTTTAGGATATTTGACTGTATATTTTTTCCCTTTATTTTTTTATTTATATATATTGTATATAATATATATATTGTATATAATATATATATATATCTGTCTTATTTTTTCTGAACAAATTCCCTCCGTAATGAGGAGGTCAGGCTTCCATACATTTCGAAAAACCGACCCGGTGTTAAGGTTTACAAATGTTCCACTATTAACTAACACCGACACACACACACGCGTACATATACGTCGATACACGTCGCGCGTGTAAATATGCGAACAACATTATGAGGCGTACACGACTCGTAATTAAATTCTCGTTTTTAAAATCTTCCTTTTTACTCCGAACATGATTTCGAGGGAGAAATTTCTGTATTTGGAATTACGTTTGCGTCGGAAACTATATATTTTTTATTGTATTTTGTTTTTTTGCTTTCGAGACTAGCGATCAGAAGTTGAACATACCGATAAGATATGAAAATATAAGTAACTAATAAAATAGTGACATTCGGGAAATCGATAATCATTCGTTTATTCGTGTTTAAAAATAGATCGAACTATATATGTAAAATATAATATGTATGTATAATATTATATTTAAATTTATGACTGGCTTAATAAAAAGTTTCTATTCACGAATAACGCTCTAATTAATATTAACGTATCTACACATAAAACAATCGTTATCTTCGAAACAAGGCACTCATTCACACACACACACACACACTTATATAATATTATAAATTAAATATAAACAAAAGTTTTACATTTTCTACGAATAAAATCATATACGTCTTCTAATTCGAAATAATAACGAGATAAAAAAAAAAACAAAAATCAAATACAACTCGAATTATTAATAAATAACCGTTAAATTAAAATGTTTAATAATATCGTTTCCAACGAATTTTTCATACTTCTTTAGCGCGAATATCGTGTAAAACGAGGGGAAAACCAAAAAACGCATTATTTATTAAATTATTTATTTTCCCGTATTATTTACAGTAAAAGTCGGTACACAGCCGGACGCGCAAACTAAGCCAACGAACGCTTATTTACAAACGATTACACGCTGCAAGACCGATATTCCTATAAAATGCATATTCAACACACATGCTATATATACAAACCACACACGTATATATGCTATTTATATATATATACACATCATTCAACACACTTATATATAAATCCTGCGTGAGTGTGTATGTGCATAATCGTTTAATAAATAACAAGGGAAAGACATGATACAAACGCATATTCACACGCAGATGTATGTATATTTGTCTCGTAAGTTCCATATCTATATATATAATATATATTATATCATTGACTGTAGATATCTCATGGAAAAGTAATCAATAATTGACTGTTAAATTTCTGCTGTAACGTACAATAAATTATTACGTAGCAGAGTTTTCATTAAGTAGAATTTAAAAACCGATACCGAGATTTCGATTTAGTAAATTCGCGTTGATTCCGATTGATTTGTAAACGAATCGAATCCAATAATGAGTAAGCCGGAAGAATGAATCGAATCTCATCTATGCAGATTCCTCCGAAATATATATATATCGTCGCGTAACTCTAGGCAGATGAAAAGATCGATGCGATAAATAGCGACTTCAGCTTATTCATCGGATAGTGCACGCGATCGGTGTAGGTTGTAAATTACCGAGCTATCCTTTCGCGATATATTAAACAAGAAAAAGGTTAGAAAGACCACTAATTAGGAAATATGAAGAAGACGTCATTGCGGATGATTCTAAAAAAAAAGGAAAAAAAAATAGAAAAATCAAATCAAATCGTAGCTGAACAGATGGATGTCGGTTGTAAATCAACTAACAGCTAATCGGAAGTATATATTAGATGGATAAAAGAAAGCTCAGCAACAACGAACATTCGATTAACGGTAATTCAACTGCAGCTAACGTTAACTTTTTCTTCATTCAACGTAATAGGTTTCATCTAGCATATCAGAAATAAACATAACTTCGATAACGCGTTAATCTAATTCACAAAGATAAAGAAGGAGATATATATACAAATATATATATATATATTAGTTTATATATATATACATATACGTATATTATATGTATACAAATATGCTAATCATGGACATAACTGATTTACGACTAACGATTAATCGTTTTTTATTTTTTTTTTCAAATAACCGACTAACTCGATTTTTCCAAAATAACCGAATAAATCGGTCGGTTTCTGAAAAAAATATATATCTTTTAAATTCGTTTATTAATTTAATCAAATGATCAAATATTCTTTTTTCTTCAGATACGATGTTTATACGTATATTTATAAAATCCTATAAAGATGTAATTTAGTTTTATTTAATTTCCATATCGTACGCTAAGTACGCGATATGCTGTAGAATAAAAAAGCCGACTACTTTTGATCGAATTTAGTTGCATTTCCACTATTATCTGTTATTAGTAGGTTCTATTTTCGATTATTTCCGCTCGATTGATGAAATATTCTATTGTACGTGTGTTTTTTTACTACGTTCGTAAAAGTTTACTACGGATATTAAGAGATTAACGGTAATTATGTAATTTGATTTAAGTAATTTAATCGACTTATAACCGATTGAAAATTAGTCGGATTTCGAAAACGGCGTTTCTCAGTTATAATTTTACCGGGAATAAATTATCGATTTTTTAAAAACAGCGGTTACATATATATGTATATTCGCGATATATTAAAATATATTTAATTTATTAACGGAGTTATAAAAAAATTTCAAACAATTACGGATTATATCGTATCAGAAGATTTTGTTAAACCGAATAGCAAAGAGTCCGGATGTATATCGCGATCACGTTTCACTAGAACCGATTGAAAATTAGTCGGATCCGAAATGATTCTCAATTATACTTTTACTAGAATGAATTATTACTTTTGTAAAACACTAATTTACACATATAAAATGTATTCAATTTATCGATGGAGTTCTAAAATATATACGATTACCCGATTTATATACCAAAGTTCGTACGATTCTAAATTATCAGTTACTTCAACCGAAATATATTTTATAATTTTATTTTAAATACACATTTAGTTTATTTCATACTACGCATTATACGACTTATCATTTAGGTATATTTTCATTTGTTACGCCGTGTTTTTACGTTTTGTACTAATAAAGAATTAAAGTATAAATCGGATTAAATAAAAAAACGAATTATTAGATGTTTTTCTCGTTTTTTTTTTTTTTTCTAAAAAAATGACATTACTATTAGTTGGTTAGGTGACGTAGTCAGTAATGACAATCACTAATATATACATACACACACATATATATATATATATATATATATATATATATATGAAAAAGTATGCGAGAAGCGAGACTTACATAAACAATGTATATATAAACGCACGTATTCTTCAATGATTAAATTATTCGATCGATCGTAGTATAAAAAAACATCTTAAAATTAGGATAAAAACTATCACTACGTTTAAGGAATACATACAAAATCGATGTGTGTGTACCTTGCGTATATATATATCTGCAAATCATAATATTTTATAATATATACATATACACACATACATACATATAAACATATATACATATATTCGTATTACATATATATTTATAATATTATATGTATGTATATACACACATATATTTGTATTGAGATATATATATATATATATTTATTTATGGAGTACAGTGTAGGCACGAATCAGATTCGACCTATCGTTCGCAATATTACGAATGAGGAGCGGTAATCATATGGGCGTAGAATCCGATATTATTTTCGGTTTTCTTACCGCATCTGTTACAGGTAAACGGATCTGCGAAACCGTGGTAACCCATGTGCATAGTGAACATTACCTGATTGAAAAAGGTGATTTCGCAATGTTTGCAATAAAAACAGGGTTTGACATCTTCTCGACTTTCTGGTTCGACCGTCCGGTGTTGAGATCCATTATTATTATTATTATTATTATTATTATTATTACTGTTATTGTTATTTTTATTATTATTGGACGGCGGTTGTTTACTACCGTCTACGTTACCGGGATTTGACGGCGGCCTCGGCGAGGTGGATTTGACGTTGTCAATTCGTTCGTCGTCGCTATCTATAACCGTCGACGTGGACGATCCCTCGGCCGGATCCTCACCAACCACGTCACTTTGAAGATACTGTCGATGTTGTTGTGCGCTGCTGAAATGTGCGGATTCGGACGGTTTAGTTGTTAGTTCGTGTTCTCGATCGGCTAAATAGTTTCGATTTAATTTACAAGCGATGCCTTTCCGACGATGATTTTTCACGTTTCGATTATCGTTATCGGACGACGACGCGTTACTATTATTATTACTGTTAGTATTAGTATTAGTAATCGTCGTTTCGTAATGGGAACTTCTTCTATCGGTGACGTTATCGGTGTTAGTAGTGTAAGTGGCGGTAATGTTCGATATACCGCCGGTTAGGCTTAAATTCAGAGGGGCGCAATCGAAATTTTTGCCGGCGATAACGGTCGAAGAAATATTCTCGTTAGATCGCGACAATAGTAGAGACGGTTGTTGTTCGTACGACGTCGAAGACGAGTAAGGATTATCGATTTTATTTAATCGACTACCGACGATTTCTTTAACGAAACACGACTGCAAATTTAACTGACCTATATCGTTATTGTTTAAACTATTGCCGAAGACGAAATTATTATTATTATTACTGTTATTATTGATATTATTATCGTTGGTTTTACATTCGTCTTCTTCTTCATCCGGCGACGAGTAGGAAGACGTAGTAGCGTTCGTAACGGTAGTAGTATTAGTATTAGTATTGGTGGTATTCGGAAATTCTTCTAATTTAACGCCGACGTCTAGAACGCCGGTCGACGGTAGTAATTGATTCAATATAGACGGATGTTGATGATAGTGATTGTGATTACGCGGTATCGTAGACGCGGTTAATTGTCGTTGAACGATCGTCGAAGGATTAGTATTATCTAAGAAGATTCCGTTTATCCAAGGCGGGAAATTTTGATGATAAATATTCAACTGATGATCCGGTATCGGTAAGCGATTTTGTATTTCGGCTATTAACAATTCGGCCGATGCATTATTATTAGTTAAATTATTATTACCAGTCGTATTAGTCGAACCGGTAGACGAAGATTCGGTTCGCGATTGATGATTCGTATTTTTTTTACTTCTTTGTTTCGGACCTCTTCGATTACCGTATACGTCGATAACGGGATTCGGATTCGGTTGACCTTCCGAATCTAATACTAATCCGGGTTCGTGACGATATTTACGCAGGTGAATTTTTAAACTGTGACAATATTTCGTACGATAGGCGCAATTAGCGCATCTGTACTGATAGACGTTACTGTGCGATTTCGAATGCGATTTTAACATGGACTTATTCACGCATACGTACGGACATTTATCGCATTTATACGGTTTCATTCCTTGATGATTCCAAACGTGAAAATCTAAATGATGTTTATACTCGGTCACGAACGGACAATCGGGACAACGCAAGATTTTCTCCGGTTTCATGTGAATCGCTATATGTATCCAAGATTCGTGTTTATCGGTGGTGGTGAAACCGCAATTACGACATTTGTGAATTTTCACCTTAGTCGTCGTACCGTTATGTAACGTACGCATAGTGGTGGTCGTGGTAGTGATCGAACCGTCGGCCGATGTACGACGGTCGCTATACGAATCGTCGTCTTCTTCGTTATTATTATTATTGTTACTACTGTAATAATACGTCGACGAAGACGGACTAGCTTGCGAACAACTGTCATCGTTATCGTTATCGTCGCTATAGTCCGACATCGTAGCCACCATTGTGTTGTTATCGCTATGACGATCCAAGACGTTACTCTGAGACCGACGATCGATTACGTCGTTACCGGCGCCGGTAATCGGAAATAACTGTAACCGATCGCCAGCGTTATCGGCGACCGAATTCGCGACGCTGTTATCTTCGTAACTGGAACTGCGACTAGTTTCGCGCGGCGAACAATACGTTCCGGTTCGGTTATTCTGATCGAGACCGTTTTCGCTACTAACGTAACACCCGCTATCGTCGATATTCTGCGAAAAGAACCGAAATCAAATCGAATTTATTTATAGAATATTGCGCATATATTAGCGACGTATTTATTAAAACATGTTTTACACCAATAAAGGCGCGTATTAACAACACACGCTACATATAGAAGAAACATATGTACAATTTCGAAATTTAACCGACTAAAAGTGAAACTTCTATTGAAGCGTTGTTGATGGGGAGTTAACCCGTAAAACGAGCGAGCGAGCTAAAGGCTTATATAACCATAGGCACATGTAGGCAGGTTTATTCTTACAGTGTTAGTCGGGATCCTCCTCTCTTAACCGCAAGCTGTACTCATTACGTATATATATTCAGTTTACATACATACATAAAAACACGTACAGAAATTATGATAAACATGCGTCTATACATACATACATACATATATATATATATCTCCAGTAGTGAGGACCGGTGGTGTTTGGGAAGTTATCAATCCGATAATAAGAAAATATATACTCGTTGTTAAATGCAGTTTTGCATTTGTTAAACCTATTTCGTTTTTTTTTCATTTATTTAATTTAAATTTCGTTGTTTTCGAACTAAATAAATAGTTTTTTAATATATTAAATATGATAATTTTTATATTATATATAAACCTGTTCATTTGTTGATTTCGTTTTTGTTATATTGATAGCAAAAAACAGGCCTGGATGTCGCTGTTTTATTCTAGCTCGGACCGGTATTTTGTTTAGTCATGTTGTCCTCTTTCAAAGAAGTATAAAATTAAATCTGGTGAGTAGGATTGATTAGGGCTTGGGGTTTAACCTAGTTGAGTTTTGGTTATTTATTTAAAGATCAATTTAACTTGAGTTTACTGTTATAATTTAGTTTTGTTTATCCCCCTCTTCAACCAAGTCTGGCTACGCCACTGTATATATATATATATATATATATATATGCGTGAACATTTTTTGCCATGTTCGTATTATTTCTTTTACGCATGCGCGCACAGCTATTCGTTATTTCGTTAAAATCTTCACTGCACAAAGGATGTAAGATGTAAATTTTAGAATGAAAACATTCCAGTCATCGCCACATTAAGCTAAGCATAGCGGATAATGCGTTCCTTTTGTTTGTTGCGAGATTTGAACGAAATCGCGAGTTTTTGGGAAAACGTCTTTAAGTTCCACTTCATCCATGCGCCTCGAGCGACAGATTTTTTTTTTTTTGGAAAAAACAAAACAGTAGCAATTCATAAATTCAGTGTGCTGAATCCAATATCGTATTTTTCACACGCTACGGGATTGGTGAAAACGTCACAATAGCAGTGTTTGACGCAGCAATACTGGCAGCGGAAGAATCGGCTGAAAAGTCAACCAAAAAAGTGCAACATCATCTGGATGGAGTGTTGAAATGGACTAAGTATTGAAGAATTAAGCTAAATAAAATCGGTCCGTATTTCGATTTTACCAACAGAAAAATACGTTTTCAACCGATAATGTTAAACGGGTACCCAATGATACAAATGACAAGTACGAGAAACATGCGAGATAATATTCTTAAAAAAGTAGCGGGCGCTTACGAAAGGAATTCAATTATCCATGGCGATCTCAAAGTTCCAGCGACAACGGAAGTGATCGAAATAATAGAAAACATCAGCCAAGAAGTACAAACGCATGTAATAATCTGAAGGATCGCAAACTCGATATTCATAGATTAAAACGAACGAAACCGCATGAATTAGAGCCTAGGAATTACCGACGAAAATTAACTTCTGAAGGGAAGATGATTTTATTACGAGCAAAATAGCAGAGCAAAATGTTACCGAACAGATCGCGTTTTAATATCACTTTTGTGATGCTTCTTTTAAAAAATAAAACTAAATAAAGGCGATAATTAGGTCGTATAAATAAATATATACAAATGTATATGTATTCCTGAACTAAAGCGTCATCCACACAAGTGCACACATATGTATACTTAAATGCACACTCAGTCTACGTCATTCGCCAAATATTTAGGTCTGATATTTCACGAAAAATTAAATATGCACATCGACCACTTGAAAACCGAATGTTCTCGACGATTAAACCTTCTCAGGAAGCTATCTCACACCATATAAGGTTGCAGACAAAACATTATTTTTGCGAATATATAGCTCACTAATAAAATCTAAATGCGATTACGGTTTCCCGGATTGTTCATTAGCTAAGCAATCAGTACTAACATTATTAAATCCAATCCTCACCACTCAGCTCTGAGATTAGTTTTAGGTGCTCTTCGGTCGACACCCATAAGCAATCTGTTTTGTGAAGCACAAGAATATCCTCCACCCCTACACCAAGCCTACTTATAAAATTTCGCACTCACATTCATATAACCCTAACCTCCTCGTGCCGTTAACTTCTCTACTTTCTGATTTTACTCGACCATACTTAAAATCCATGTTCCGGTATAAGGTCAAATCCATCCTACACAATAAAATATGAACCTCATATACCTACCTTCTACAGCAACATCCTTTTCCCAATACCTCTAATCTCGTCCCATCCTTTATCTTTTGATAACCCTCTCCTGGAACTATATTGTCCTACTTCTCAAAGTCGTCTACATTCCTCCTGTGAAGATTTAATAAAGGATTTCAATAATTACGACATCCTATACACGGGCGGTGCCAAACGAGACAACTACTGCGGTATCAATGTTATTCGATTTCCACAAAACTTCAATAGCTGTACGAAATTTCAATTACTGTCGATGTTGTTATTGGAGAACTAAAAAACAATTATCTGCACCGATTTCTCGAGCTCCATTAGAAGTCTTCAAAACAGTTCACACTACCAACATCCTTTGGTAAAATCCATCTTAGCCAACGCATCAGAGTTCACCGGAAAAATCATTCTCCTCCGGATTCCTGGACATAAAGACGTGTGATCTAACGACGGTGCAGATGCAGCCGCCAAGGGAGCGTGTCTAATATCGCCTATTTCAGCTATACCAATTCCAATGAAGCACTTCCTTCAGACCATACGATCTAAATTATCCGACAGAGCAAACGGAAGATTTTCGAATCTGCAGCAATACAATATCAACTGGATAAAGTCAACCACATGTCAAAACTCAAACAGGAGAAACGAAGTGGTCCTGTGCCGTGTACACTCAGGCCATACACTGATTACCGACAAGTACTTATTTACTAATAGTGACCAAGCGGAATGTACTCCTTTAACTATTCCTCACTTGCTTATTACCTGTCCGCTATATTCCTCCGAACTCTACCCTAAATATTTTACAGCATTCTCCTACATCCGAATACTCGTTGTCTTCCTTCATTTATCCGGAATCTACCCGTTAATAGAAATTCCTCCCGTGGCTTTAGTAGCAGCACACCGGTTATCAACGAAAAAGGAGAAGTAGGAGAATTATCGTTATATTTTCCCTGTGTATGCACAAATACGTTTGACATTTCTTCTTTGATGTTTACTAAAGTACACGGGTATTTCCGTTCGTGTGTTACTTTCCAGTGTAGCGAGTGTGTATGTGTGCATGTATGGACTATTTTGCTTATATGGTTAATACGCCAATGTGTATTGCGAGTGACTATGTTTATATACATATTTTTTAATATTACTTTAATAATTTAATGTCGTTTTCTTTTTCAACATATATATATATTTTTAATTCAGTTTTATATGTACTACGTTATTCAATTACTTCTCCGTGTTCGCATGTTAATTGGCATTAGCTGTTATGTATAAAGACATAAATATATTACAATTATTTTTTTTTAATTTAAAAAGTTTGGAATGTAGCGGATTTTTTAAAAATAAACCAAAAGTTGTTATTAAAAACTTTACTTTATGAAAAATCACAAAATTTTATAAAAAAAATATTTTTAATGATTTTAAGTCCTTTTTGTGTTCATTTTTTTAATATACTACAAGAATACTACTACCAGTGGGAAAATCGACATGTGGTCAAAAAAAAATAAAAGAAATAAGATTTTACCACGTGAAAGTGGACAAAATAATTTTTTAAGAACTGTTAATCGAAGAAGGCGACATATTTCAAAAGAAAAATAATAAAAATGAGGAAAGCAAAATACTGCGAAAGAAATATATATATATATATATATATATACATATAGGCTTTAAAAATTTCTCGGAATATCGGCGTCATCTTTAAAAAAGTGCTTGGAAAAAAATGTTGGGAGAAAAATCTTTAAAAAGACGACGGGATTTTTTAAAGTATCCAGAGAGAGAATTGTGAAAGTACCATAGAAATCTCTACAACGAACTCCACAGATGACCGATGATCGTTGTTAACTAAACAATACCTTTCATCGGACCGCCCAGGAGTACGGATGTATATTTCAGTGTAACTCCTTCATAGACGCAAAATGCCTACATTACATCTACCGTTCCACGTACGAATGGCAGGTTGTAGGTGAGAATAATGATTAAAAAAAAATGAACGATCAATTCAGGATTTCCTCTCAACATTGAAAATTTTAATATTTAAATCCCCCCCCAGACCTGCAGTCGTCACGAGTTACTACCAGAATATTCAGAACGTTTTACCTTTTTCCCTCTCGTCCTTCTATTTTCTCACTTTCTCACACGCGTACACACTTTCTATTATTATATAAAATTATTTAAATATTTAGTGCCGTAGCTGGTCTTGCAATTCGTGCATTTATATAAACAGATTCAAAGACTAGAACAATTGAATGGTTCTTTCGAAGAATTCTTCGAATAAGACTAGTGTAGATTAACGCTTGAAATAGTGGCAGACTCTAATGAATCCAGAAATAATGATATAATCGGAATTTTAGAATCAGGAGAGCAAGCCTCTCGGAAGACCACTGATACAAGGACGTTGACAAAACTGGCGACTGGTGGTCGAATGTGCGAAAACCAACTTCGCGAAAAAAAAAACAAATGCCTAAGTCGGCAATGTTGATATTTCTTTTAACTAGGCGTTGCATCGAGCTCGTGCCTCGTTATTGAATAATTACCATTTAACGGTCTATTCTAGTCAGCAAGTAACGATGTAGGATGATGATAAACATCTATTAACTTTATTGTCGGAAAATGGCGTAACTACCGAAAATCTTCGCTTAATTAAATAATCATTAGCTGTAAATAAATCTCAGCGTTCGCGATGTATTCAATTTTATCGGTAAATTACAAATCGTTAAGTTACGTGTTCGTGTTAGTGACGAGTCAATCGACAGTGAACGATTGACAGAGAACGACAGAAGTATGTAAAATATATTTTTCTAAATCACTTTCACGCGTAAGTCGTTATTTAAGCTAAGCGATGACTTAATCGAATCTGTCATTATTGGAAACAAGGTTAAAACGACGATAATTATCCTTTACGTATTGGCAAAGAAATGTAAACTATTCGCGCCCGGGAGGCTAGAAGATGAACCTGTAATTATATTATCGATAATGGAGTGTTACACATCGAATAACGAGTGACAATTATCCTTTGAAAGGCGATAAAAATGTTCCGATGACGCAATATCGCCAGAAAGTCGTTTATTATGTAATACACCCACCCACACATACACACACATATATATATATATATATAAAATGCGTGCGTATGAGTGCTAGCCGGTAACAAAGCGAGAAAAACAAACGCTGCATAATGCGCATGTTGAGATGGTCTATTAACCTGCTCTGCAATGGATTGGTGCCTGTCGTAAGTCCGTGGAAGCCGATTAAGACAGTATGGGAACACGCTAGGAATTCAAGAGAACGGCAATGGTTCACAGATATCGGTAGCGCAAACGTTTCAAGTTCCCGGTGAAAGACCGATAGGAAGGCCAAAAGCAAGATGGAATGATGTTATAACGATGGACCTTGGAATTGTCGGCATTACTTCAAATCTATCAAACAACCGAATTGAATTTGTATGGCAGAACTCGCGCCAATGGCAAATTATCGCTGATGAAGAAGATATATATATATATATTAAAAACAGCATGATTAACTGGAAAGACGAAGTCATTCATTTAAGTGTTGAATAAAAAAATAACGTTTGCGAAGCGTATAAATCGATGTATAACTCAACGTATGATGCATACGTTATTAACCATTTTTAATATAAAAAAAATATGATACATATAAAAACGAGAAAACGGTAAACGTAGATATAGAACTGATGGATATTTACCGACGTATCATTTTGCATGTAAACATATAGACGGTTAGGTTAATAAGTAGATGCGAGCTTACATAGAAAATGAAGGAACAAATTGCGATAGACGTGCAGGACTTACGATGGCAAAGATTGAAATTCATCCGAATAACGAGATATTTTGTTTTCTTATCCTAGACTTTCTTTCGATTCAACGTAGATAGTAGAACATATTTTATGCGACCACGTTCGTATTCTCTATATTGACAATTTCACTCTAAACCTATTTAGTGCAACTCGCCACTTTCTATTTAGATCGATATTTAGAACGGAGTCGCAGGCATGAGTATACTATAAAATCCTAAATAAAGAACGACCTAGCGTGTGATTGTGGGGAAAAATACAAAACTACGAACCGCATTTTAACGGAATGCTCTAAACGGGCTTTGAAGGATAGGTGGAATCAGATTAGAACATTGCTGGTAATCAAACTGAACCTGAAAATGTGGATAGGCTGTCTATCTTAAATTTATTTATTTATTTATCTATTTATTTATACCGACCACATATATGGTATACGAATAATAATAAAAAGCAATTTCGCGAGTATAACTCCTACGACATGGGGAATATATTTTGAACAACTTTTTCGATTATACATGTTTATATATATATATATATATATATATATATATATATATATATATATATATATATAATAGGGCCTTGAATCCTAGCTTATTTTGTACGTAAAAATAAATGTACAATAGCTAGTGATAATTATATATAACGTACATGTATACATATATATCTATGTGAGATCAGAAGAATCGTAACATAAAATTATGTTTTCACGAAAGAGTGATTCCGATGCGAGAGAAATCGTACCGTACAAATTTTACACTACTGTTTGTCTTAAAAGTTGCGTGATCATGTCTGAATTAACTCTTTCCTGCGTAGAACTTCTTCTTGTTATCGCATAATCATCGGTTACATATAAAAAATTCCTATCATAAGTCTAACTTTAAATTTATTAGCCAGTGTGAATATAAAACCTACAGGTGCAAATTCACTACAGTCTTCCAATATATGCTGCATTGTATGTCTTGGATTTCCGCACTGGCACGCAGCAGTAGCTGTAACGAAGTTCATTACGGGTCGTTTCATTAAGTCAATGGTTCGCAATTTATATACACGATTCACGCTGACGTTGGATTACAGAATAATAACGTATAATAGTTTCAGTAATAATTCCACCGCTTAAAGTACCGTTACTGATCGATAATTTCTAGTAAATATTGAAAATTTTGATTTTTTTTTTCCGGGCTTTGTGCAAAATTTTGTTACGATCTTATCGAAAACTAATTCCGGCATCTATAACATCATTGTTCGAAGTATTCGTGTTTATTTCAACTTAATAAGTGTTAATGCCGATAATATTTTTTATTAATTTTCAACGTTGTTTAAAACAAATCCGCTAATTTGTATCGAAAATTAAAATTATTGCTTTTAATAATAAGCATAATGATAATAATAATTAACAAAATAAAATAAAATCGAAGTTAATCGCTAAAAAAATGTTTATTATATACGCAAAGCTTTTTTCCGCTATAAAGTAATTTTCAAGACGTTACCAATGAAAATGACTCTTTATAGTGGAAAATCTGTGCGTATGTAATAAAATTTTTTTTAGCAATTAACTTCGATTTTATTTTGTTTTGTTAATTCATTAAATCACTACTCTCCAATACATCAACAATAATAATAATAATAATATTAGTATCGGAACATATTTCAGCAGTGCTTCCTGGGTGATGCATATTTTTAATGTAAATATTACATGAAATAAAAATACGTCTTGTACCGTATTGCAAGTCCTGACGAATGTGCATACATAACTAATGGACGGTTTTGATTAAATATGCTGCGAAAAAGTAATTTAATTTAATTTAATTTAATTTAATAATAATAATAATAATAATAATAATAGAGATCTCGACGAAGCAGCGTTGTGAGCGAATAAATTTTATACCATTCAAGCGTACAACTTGAAATTGAAATGTATCGATAATTATAAAAAAAATCGAAAATAAACAAATAATTTCGGTTAAGATTAAGAATATACGCAGTTGTTAATTTCGAAGTAAGCACGTAAGTTAAAATTAGAAATAAACTATAAAATACTTATATATTCGTATATATATATAATAAATATTTATATATAATATAGATTTTATTTATTTATTTCTGTATTAGACGGAACAAAATTATTTACCCGTATTGGCGATTGCGATTGTTGACCGTTACTATCGAAATTCAGATGGCAACTTGTTTGCCCGGTAGTGGCCGGTGTTTGCGGAGTAGAAGTCCACCTCATATTTGAATTGGCCAAATCCGATTCGGCCAATGTTGTAACGGCACTCATCGAGTTAATGTAGCATCCGTTTAAAGAACTTACTACCATACTTTTGGAAATCTGCAACAATAAAAAACCATATCGTCTTTGTATTGCGAATTATTCGATAAAGTTCGTTATTAGAATGAAATAATGTAATTGTAAATATACGCATTTTTTCTGCTCTTTTCCATGTACCATTCGTTCCATCGAAGGATACGTAAAATGTACAAAAATTGGATTTAGTTTTGACCATCTGCAATTGTCCTGACGATTTACCTGGCAAATTTATCGCTGTCCAGTTAGGGTGATCGTGCAACTTCATCGCATGTTTTATTGCTTCCTGTTTTATCGCATCAGTAACGTACGGAACATGTAGGTAACGATGCAAAATATTATCGTTTGATACAAACCATGGCGCATTTGCGACGGTTCGTAGAGTTTAGTAGCGATATATTTGTTCTAGCGCTGCAAGCTCCACGCTTGATATTTCCAAACAGGAGCAAGTATCTGTATATATAGTGACTTTATTATCCAATTGTAGCTTTGAATATCTACCTGTTAACCAGTACATTTGACGAACTTTTAAAATTCGTTTCGTTTAGTTTAAATATGGTTATTCCGAGTTAATTTGCTATCTAAATGCGTACCAAGGTATGTAGAACTGTCGCTTGTCGGCAATTCTTTTCGATCGATGGCAATGTCTTTAGGTATAATTTTTTTTAATCTTTCGGATTTGTTTTCTTTGATCTTTATTCGTCATTGTTCGCTCCATGCTGTCACCTCATTTAAGCATCCTCCGGGCAATTTATATATAAATATATATGCATCTGTGTGTATTATTTTTGCAGGGACCATTATAAAATATTACGATGAAAACCCCTCCTAGATAAACGTTATTTTGAATCGTAAACTATGACGTATATTCGAAACAAACCATATATATATAAATTATATATGTGTGTGTGTATATGTGAGTATAATATCTCAACGAGTAATTCTTAATACATGTACATTTTCGGGCATCTCGGAAGTGGCACTCACGATTCGAATAAAAGTTTGTTCCGTGCATATAATGTATTAAGTAATGGAAAATGACCCGGCGGGTGAAAATTTAATAAATGTTGAGCCTCGACTCAGAATACTCTCCCATTCAATATTGCGTAATTCGATGGAATTTTTCTCGATATTCACCTAAATGTATGTTGAAAATTTCAGCTGTATCGCGTTAATCGTTCGAATGGTATGAAAATTTCCTAATATATTTCGATAAATACAATTAAAATTTTATATCTCTAATTTTCGATTTAAGGTAGCGTATCTTCCGCTAATATTTTTTAATTACACGAAAGAATTATTTTAATTTGAAAATAAAATTTCGAATTTCAGTTTGAAGAAAATATTCGGGGTTGGTTCTGATATTTGTCAAAATTGAAATTTTTGGTTATTACTACGGTTATGAAACGTAATCTTATGCGATTAATGTATGACAGTTTTTTGTACGTAATGGTTTTTAATAGTGTGCCATTCGTATCTAAATATATTTTCTAAAAAAAAGCACATAAAATATACGGAACTTTAAGCTCTATTGCATATATATACATATAGGCTATTAAGACAAAAAATGAAATGAAAATTATTATTATATATATATATATATATATATATATACTGTTAAGATAAGAACGTGGTGTTAAATGATCATTATGGAATTAGAAACGTGAGTATAGAACCGCATTAAAAAAAAATGAAATAATTACTATTTGAAGAAATATCTAATAAAAGAGTGGTTGTCTATTTTTAAAAATCAGCCCAACTAACGTAAACTACGCTTAGTTTGACAATATCACTCGACAGAAACTAGTTTTAACGCTGTAGGGGATTGTTGTCATCTCTATTTTAGAACATATTAAGAATTTCCTAGAAAAGAAAGAGTTATAATTTTTAGTGAAAATATAGTTAACTAAAGAGTTCTATATTTTCTTTATTCCATCTAATTTTTTTTTCATAAACCAAATTAACAACCTCCTTAATGGGCTTTGAAATAATCGGGTAAAACCGGAATCACTACCGCGTATTTTATCGACTGGCTTCTTGTTTTTAACGATAATTAAGTAGTTTATTTCATCTGCGGCGTTTTTCGGTTATCTTTCGACAATTTTGAAGGAACGTAAAAGAAATGAAAATGTTTATCTACAGTTACGTATACTACTGGATTAGGTTCAACTCGTTTCGGTTCGAACTTTCCAATCACGTGAATATGTCACTGCAATAAAACTCGGGCGTCTCTAAGCTATATCCGATATTTAATAAAGACGTAACGTCGACTTGGCAAACCAATTAAATAATCTACAAAGCTATAATAAGAACAATTACGCTTTACGCTTGTACCACATCTAGCCGTTCTAATTTAGTGACAACGGCTACAAAATATGTGCCGCGGAACAAATCTGAATCTTAAAGATCGAACACATTTACAAATTTAATACGTCATGTTGCCGAACGAAAAACCAAAAAAAGGTTTTTTTTCCCCTTGCGTCCACAGTGCAACTGCTAATTCCACACATACTAATATTTTGCTACGTTCTCGTAACATTTAGAACCCAGAGCAGCCTTTCCCCCCTCCTTAACGCAAGTCTCATCTGAATCTTTCGGTCATATCTATAATGTGTTCTAGTTCCTACACGTTGACTGAACTTTTTAATCTAGGACCAACAAAAAAATTCTCTGTGATATATCCCGTAATAATAATCATAATCAAACCAAATGAAACTCGATTTCGAAAATAGCGCATGTTGAATACAAAATAATGAAAAAGGTAATCATCATAAAAGTAGCATATCTCCCATTCGGGAGTCAATTAACTCGGCGAAATCCTTAATTCCTGTACTTGTGTTAATTAATTCCATCCTTTTTCTTCCTCTAAGTGTGCCTTTCCTGAAATTTTACATTGTGCTGCTAGGTTGAAAAGCCCTTAAACTCTGTTTTTCCGAACGATATTCTTAATTTTCCTACTTTTTATGTCATCCGTTAATTGCAACTTGTTGACATTGTACCTACTCAGAACTTCTCGGTTGGTCACCTTATCCACGGAATTCTCAGCATGCGTCGATATGTCCGCATTTCAACGGCGTTAGTTCTTCTTTCGCCATTCGCGTTTATTGTCCATTTTCCAAAGCAACACGAACTGAACGTAGTAAAATATTCGTTTTCTTGTTTGTAAGTCCGTCTTTCTGTTTTTCAGAATTTTTTCTAGAATTTCCAAACGCCTGTCTATTACGGAGATAATTTCTTCGTTATCGCGCCCATCTTCTGTAATCCGAACACCGCTGTTATACTTTTCTTTTTAATTGTTGTCCATCTATTTCCAGTTTTGTCTCTATAGTTTTGATTTTTGTTTTATTTACATTTATTTTCACGTTGTAAATTGTTTTATTTATAGTATTCAGCATTTTCCGCATCTGCTTCTCCGTTTCGGCTATCAATATTTCAAGATAATACATAATACTATATAATCGAAATACGCGCTACTTCCCAAACCCGGCTATGCGCAAAACTAACACCGGGTTCATATAAGGGTGTATTTCTCTAAACGCGATCTAATATTTCATAACCTATTTAATAAGAAATTTAAATTATTACAAATTTAGAAGCATAAATATAGCCGACGTTTTACAGCGTAAACCGTAAATAAAATTACTATATGTATACCGATACGAATAATTCCATGAAATCGTGCCACGATGAATAATCTCTCCCATACTGATAGACTTCATCGATAAATCATATCGTACCAAAACTCACGCGCAAAACATAGAAAACAACCTCGCTACCGACAGATGTAAACCATCCTAAACTCAATCAAGCGCGTTCTACGAAAAAACTAAGCGCATACTCTAATTCAAATATACGTTTACCCTATATTTGACTCGCCTAACTTAAAAAAAAAAAAAAAATATTAATATTGAAGGTTAGTTTCAAGTATATAATTTATAACCTGTTACAAAAGATTATAAAGATACTATTGAACTCGTTTAATAATTGCATCTATCGACACATTTTTAACTATCACCACAAATTGTTGTCCTAATTTACACGTGTTCGTTTATAATTAAGTAAATCTGTTCTCGTTTCGTTAGGTAACTTATTGAAAAGCTCTTTCAATAAATTGATTTCTTAAACGAGTTTCGTCGAAATATGACACAAATGCAACGACCTCATTAGCCATTCTAGTTCTAGCACGTCCACGAATAATTCGAAATTTATCCTTATGTTTAATGACGACTTTCGTAATACGTGCGATACAATAATCAACTCGTTAATATCGGCGAATTCATTATAAGTCTTTCAAAAATGTGATCTTTGTAAAAATAATAGTAATAATATTTAGTAATATCGAAATAATACAATAAGAATGTAATATTACACGTTTGTACTAAGCACAAAACTTAGAAATTGTATTATTTATTAATTGATTTATTTAATGAAGCCACACAACAGCTAAAAGCCAATTGTAGGCTTATAAATAAAATAATACAATGAATAATTTTTTCTGAATTATAAAATTAAAAGTAAAAAAAAATAAAATACCAAAAAAATACACCTCCCACCCATTAAACACACCAGAAAAAGTCTCGCACTCATTAGAACATACATCATTCACATCCCATTCACACAATAATCTTACTCGAAATAAACGTACGAATAATCTTCAATTAATAAATACAATATAAACCTTAACGTATATACCGCATGTACATTAGTAAAGGAACACATATACCAAAAACACCAATCACATAATAACAATCTAGAACCATTGGAATAGACAACAGCGAAACTCCTCGTCGCAAAATATGTTCGGGAAGCAACTTATTCAAGAAATATCTGTTATCAAAGTATGCATATCCATAATACAGGGAAATATGTTCAAAACAGAATTATATATAAGCGAAAAGCTGACGGCAAAACTTAAACCGAGGTTTGTTCGTGCACGGCGGCTCACTAAAATAAACGATTCGATCGTGTATTTGGTCTATAATGTAGAAGACGGGGTTGATGTTAAATACTCACTATTAACTCTACCGTTGCATAGATCATGAAGAAACCTTAATTTGGCTATTTTCCTTCTGTAGTGTAAAGACCTCGCATCCATTATATTTCTTAATATATCGTAATTCATATAATTAGGGTAAATACCTGATAGACGGTAATATACCGAAAATAAAAAAAAAATGAAAGTACATCCGTATATACGTGTACTTGTAGCGAGAACAAAAATTAAATTATTAAAATTAGTTGCGGCGGATTTTTTAAATGAAAATATCTAACACACCTCGTCAGCGATTATATACTATTCAACATCGTAAGTCCGTTTTATACTCTACGCTATAATTAAATTAATTTCAAAAATTTATTTTCGGAGACGGATGGCCCACTGGAAAGAATGAATACTCCAAGAAATAAAAGAAAAACAAATTACATCTAGCAAATGTGTTACGAAAATTTAAATTATCGTACATCGGAATTAAAACAAATTCGGTACATTAACGGACGAATGTTCTAATAAATCTGTTGAATTGAATATCAAACTCAATATTTATATTAGTAACTATTTAATAATAATAATAATCAAATCAAATATTTCTTCTTCCTCAATGATAATTATAATACAAATTTCTTAAGAATATTTAACGTTAGCTCGCTCAATTACGTCAGCGTCAATTAGTCTTATACGATACACGCGCAAATACACACAAACTTATACAATTATGTTTTCACAAACACATCTATATATACATATAGACAGGAACTTTATCACACATGTATGCACATTTACATACCTATCTTGTACCTATAGATGCACATGTAATAGTAATAATAATAACGATAAGAATCATTATAACAATAATAATCAAATAATAATTAAAATGCATTGTTTAACCATCTAAAAATATTTCAACAATTTCGAAAAACAAAAATCAGAACTATACTGGCTCGCGTTACCTTTAAAAAATAGTAAGGGGACAAAAATTTATATTCACGCTGATAAGTTATTTTAATTCGATATATATATATGTGCAAATTTTATTTCTCTCTTTTTAACCCTTTCAGTCATATATTATAAAATGTTGGCAAAATATTATAAATTTTATATATAGGCGTTTATTATATACAGTACCGGTTCCGAGGTAAACTGTAGATAATTATCAATGTACTCATATAAATATTTTGAAAATTGACCCTTTTCACGTCGATCAGAGAATAAAAAAAATATTGTTACCATTAAAATTTCACGTACCATATAGTGGACATCGTGACTGAAAGGATTAAACAAACAGAAAATAAGTTACCAACGCTATGCAAGGCGGAGATTACTTATTAAAATAGTTGCAACATTTACACACTTCTTATGTCCGCCAAAAGAAACAACCCTGTAAAACATGCTAACTAATAAGTAAATAAGATTAATTCACTTACCTCGATATACGAATTAAACTGTATGCAAAGAAAGTAAACGTTTCTTAACAGATTAAATATTAACTAATATAATACATTAATGAAGTAACGAAATATTTAAATATTTACATATCATTCTCGATTGTGTCTACTTATTGGCTCCAAATAACAACGATATCCTGGCAAACCTATGTGTATATATATATATATATCTGAAATTAATTTGAACGTTATATATATATATATTTTTTATTTGTATTACAATCTTAAGAAAAAATTATAAAAATCTTTAATAAGTAATGATTATAGATACATTATTTATACACGAAAACATAATAATGTAGAAGCGTAGCCCAATGGTATGCTCCACTATAGGTTATATAACTTTTATAAATTTAATAAATCATACATACATTATTTATACAGGCGTAGGATATATAACTTTCATAAGTTTAATAAATCATGCGGTTTAGGCCGCTGCAGTCTACGTTTTCCCGTGTTCAGAAATTTCTGCGCTTCTATATGCGCAAATGTAAAATCGCGAATTGTTTCATTCACATTTTTCAACTGCAGATCCCGATGTAAATCGTCGTTACGCTGAAACCACCTCGCTCTTGTGATCAAGAACTTTGTTCCGTGCTCTCTGGATGATTGCACGATTGGATGTTGCGGCACATCCCCAAAGCTCCAAACCATAGGTAAATATCGGTTTGATTATAGATAGTGAATCTGTATGTGATTTTTTTTTTTTCATTTGGTTAAGGTCAATGGGTAATTTTGGTATTCATTCCTAAACTCGATTACTATAGTATATTAATAAAGTAATAACCAATAGAATATGCTTCGTACTGCGGTAGTTTTCATGTATATCGACGTCGTATACAAGGGCAAAAATTGAATTCACGGTCAGATCGTACGATATATCGCTCAAAGAACTTGAAAATTTTGCTCGTAGAGGAGGAACTGTAATATATGTATCCAGCGTGGATTTTAGTATCTTTTTTCTCGTGGTATTGCGAAGGCCCTACGGATGATATTTCATAAAAACCACGTGGCGGATGACCGTACGCAATATTTTCTTTTCATCGTTCGGACTATATTAGAGACAGATCTTATTACATTCATTTCTATATCGCCAACTCTGTTAAATAATTTTTTTCAAAGGTCGCTCGAATCTTTTAGTCGCGCTTTCAAATTTCTATTCTTCAAACCGAGTAAATTGTTTCGTCTCTATTTAGATTGATAATAACTTACCTCCTTGTCCTTTGGCAAATGAGAAAGCTGCTTATTACTGATATCTTGTCGTGTTGTTATTAAACTTAGAATCCGGCACAGCCTTTCCTCTACCTTACTATCTGAATCTCTCTAGTCTATCCGTAATGTTTTCCGTTTCCTGCATTCGCCGAACATTTTAAATTTGATGTCTCAAACGACAGTAGGTCCTGCTGACAGTTACTAAATAATAATAATGATTATTATCTCGTACGTATTTTTTTTTTTACCAGATCCTTTTAACCCTTTCGATCGTACGTTATTGAATTTTTGGAAATTTGACATTTCAGTTTACGAAATCATGAATAATTACCAAAAATGACACGAAAGTATGTAAATATTTTACGTGTAATATATAAATATGTTTGGAATTGATCCAATTTCGCCTGCGCTATTTAATACGGTACTTGAACTCGCTTTAAGATAATTAAACTGGGAAACTGAAGGAGTAAATATCGTTTGAAAATATGTATTCTATTTACCTGCAAACGCACTTTCGATTATGTTAGAAGAATTACGCCGTAATTATAGAAATGTGAGTTTAGATAAAAATTCTCGCAAAACGAAGCTTCTTACTGATAGTACAGCTGAATAAAAATTCGGCTTGTTGGCGCGAATAATTAAAATACGCGCAGGAAGCAATTACAAAATCATGGAATAAATTTCGGACTTCGAAAAGAAATTCTAAAAAATAGAACCCGGAAAATTAACCTAAAAGCGAAAGTTAGTACTCTGGAAAGATATATCAGTTTTGCTGTAAAGCGTGGTGTATAAAAGCGGCTTCGACGAAATTAGTCGTGTACAGAGAGCGATGGAGAGATGTATAATTGAAATTAGTAGAATTGACCGAATTCGTTCGGAAACCGTAAGGTATAAAACCGAAATGAAGGACATCGCAAAGATGGCCCTAAAATGGAACTGGACTGGTGGCACGATTCGTCGGGGACGGCTTGGCCGCAAATGTAACACCGATTGGATTCCAAATTACAACAAAATGAAGCGTAGGTAGACAATCGTTAAGATAATCTTGAAGCCGATGGGTTATACTTGGTTGAGAAAACGCGCTAATTATACTGTGTTCGCATAACGATGTCTAATTATTACTATTGTTTTATACGTGTCAAGCGCGCTTATATGTTATATAATATTGTTAGTATATTTACGGGTGTGTTCGGTCGATATTTGGCGAAATAAAGGATTTATTATTAGCCCGACGATTTAATTTCGACCTAACGATGATTCCGGTTGAATTTTCTTATAACCGGATAAAATTTATTTTATTTATAATATTACGGTCGAAATTTTGTACAAATTCCAACCTCGTCCAGCACCGGACGTACGTGATAAATCGTACGAAATTAAAATGTAGATTGCGTTAGAACGGTGTAAATAGATACCGACAAACCTTCCCCACGGAAATCCCGCTTTAACCTGGAGCTGTAAAATATATTTTTAATTATCGGCGTTGAAAATTATTTTAATGAAAAAATGTGCCTCGCACCGGAGTAAGATCGTCCGATAAAATCTATTACTTATTACCGGTACATAATTAGAATTTCCGTAATTTTCGGATAAAAGGCTGTCAGCTATATATATATATATATCCAAGTCATTCCGCTTATCAAGATCGATTGTTTTATTTGACTATTATTAGATTTATTTATTAATTTTTTTTTTTTTAAAACAAACCAAAATACGTTGTCATTCTCTTTCGAAATAAAGAACTTGGTGAGAAAAATTAAAGTAAACAAACGGTCTCTAGATTTCCGAGAAACAAATAGTAAAGGCCGAGCTGGAAACGAGTTTATTTTATCAATCGATAGCAGCACCGTCGCGCAATGTGTAAAGACTAAAAAGATAACCCGATATAAAAATACGAATCCAAGTAAACAACCAAATACAATTATATATATATATATATATATATATATATATATATATATATATATATATGTGTGTAATAAAATTATCCATTATTTAATCAAATAAAGGAGAACGATGAAGGCACACACACACTTATATACATATATAAACACTTTGATACTAAAAGAAGATAATTTTGTTCAGAAACGAAAAAAAAAAAAAATTTATACCACTACTACTATTTTCAGCTCCGGATAATTTCCAGGAGAGAAAACTAAAGTATATAGCCGATCATTTCGTTGATTCCGGGTTATCGATAATTAATTTTTAATGACAACTTATTTACTAATTTTTAGCGGACAAAATATCACATTTTACTAAAATGATTACGCTTCTTGTTACCGATATATGTATATTATTTAAAAATATTATATTTAAATTACTTTATTTACTTAACTCAATTACGAATAGCTTGTACTTTTAACTAACCAACAGTAAAATTACGTGTAATAACATGCAAACTTACGCAACTTACGTACAAGTGGTATATATATATATGCTTCTATACTAATATACTGTAGTGTCTGTGATTTGCAAATACTTTCATTGTAATCACTGTATTGGGCTACTTTTACAACACACGTAAAAAATCATTTTTTTTTAAATTTTTGTTAGCCCGCCTTTCTGTCTAGATCCGAATTAACTCGAAAACTGTTACAGCAATAATGATCGCACAGCTTATATATTACCGGAATCGTTCTAAGCTTCGTTTCTCACATTGATATCGTAAATAGGACGGAAATTATAATAATTTAAAGTTTTAATAAAAAATAGTAAACAACGATGCCAAATCGTTTAATATTTAGCCCGTTTTCCAGTTCGAGTGTACCTTCACTACCAACACACGCGATAAAAATCACGTTTTTTGCGTTATGGGCGTGGCCGACCGATGTACTACATATACGGCGCAAATAAAATTGTATATTTCCCGGTTGACACGAAATATCTCAATTTTTAAAATATTTATTATTATTATTATTATTATTAAATTATATTAACGTGGCGCAATGGCTAGAGACGCGAAAGGAAAAAAGCATTAGATCGAGATATATGGGGGGGACTGTTTTATATAAGAAAATAATTAAGTTGGTGAGGGTTTAGTCATCGAGGAGAAATGGAAGGGAAGTCGGAAGGTTCAATATGGATCTTTGGAAGAAACATTGGAGAGAACACGTGATAAGGATAATCACACTGAGATGGATCATTCCGCTAGAACGTGTGTCATCTGTAACATATTTATTATATGAACACATTGAAAAAACTAAGATGAAACGATATTGTAAGCACGTGTAAAAAATGGATAATTTTATCGTAAAAAATTAATATACGTCAGCGAATCAAAATACGCATCAAAATGATGATATTAAACTATAATGAAGATACAAAACTATGAAAACGATTAATAAAAACGTATAATACCTAATGGAGTACATTATATCGTTATCGAGCTTTTAGAGGCGTCTACAATTTATCCCTTAAAAAGCCAGACGTTTATACACTTTTCGATAACTAACGTAGAATTGTGGGGCCGCCTAAAGTGAAAAACCGCTGTGCGAGTCTTTCCTGTGTAGAATGTTTCATTCCGAGACGTTTATTTTCCTTATAATGGACGACAAATGTACGCTAGTTTTATAAATCAGATCCGGAAATATAATGGAAATTCGTTCACGCGGTGAAATATATAAAAAAAAGTATCGATTTAAAAAATAATACTAATGAATAAAAACGAAAACACTCATTCGTAGAATCTGTTTTTTCCAACGGTGCCCCTTCAGATACCGTTATGTGGTAAACGATGTTCTATAAGAAACAGTTATTTTTCTACAAAAAGAAAAGAAATAAAAAACAAAGGAGAAAAAAACTCGTACACGTATCCAGGGGTGGTAAAACATTTTCAGCCAAGTCCGAAACAGGTTTTCTAAGAAAATGATAAAATTTTTAATCTGTGTCGACCACAATTGTTTTCTACCGCAACCGACGTGAATAGTCTTTTATCTTTCGCGTAAAATTTAAATACAACGTCTTTAGTAAAAAAAAGTTACACGAGGGATTATGATGGCGCAATGTTGGATGCGAAGTACAAAATTGACTCGATAACATTTTTATTTTTCGCATTTCATTATCATTTCAAAAATATACTAATTTTCATCTATGGTATATTAGCTGGTAAAGAACAACTATTGAAATTGATTTTACCAAGTAAATATAATTTATACATGCGCACAGAAAGAGACAATTACTATAACTTCCCTTATTCTGTCATATATATATATATATATATATATATATATATATATATATATATCGTATAAGAAAATATTATTTCCGAAAACCTTTTGAAATGATTACGATTCAGGTAATATTTACTACTAGAATTACTCCAAATGTGCATTATTACGTTGTGCAACATAAGATCTCTATCGCCCATCTATAAGTATATATATATATATATATGATATTTTCATTTATGACGTCACATGTCTAAATTCAATGTTTCATTCAAACGCTTTCGCTCTTAATCGGGTGTAATATCCACTTTGTAATTAATTATATATATATATATATATATATATATATATATATATATATATATATATATATACATATATTTGCAGAATATAGAAAAACTGGCATCAACGTTAATGGCGTGTGGTATAAAATTTATGTACGCGAGTGATACAAAATTACACGATACTAACCGAAAAATGAAATACGAAAATGAAATGCTCAAGATAGCGATTGGCGGATATGAATATTAATTTAAATGGACAAAAAACTGTCATAAAAATAAAAAGAAATATCGCTATCTAGGAAGCGTAATTACAACGGAGATGGAAGAAGCGAAAAATAAGTTAGAAGAAGAGTAGCCCAGGCTAAAAACCGGTTTAAACTCGTTCAGACACAACGTCCACAATATGGTACATAAAATTTTGAAGCTAACGAAGTTTCTTATTTTAATGTCTCCTCCAATTTTAGAAACATTTATATAAATACATCGAAAATTATCTACAGTTCACCTACGAAGCAGTGTTGAATAATAAATATAAAATTTATAATTTTATGTGGAAATTTCATAACGTGTGACTGAAAGGGTTAATGAAAATAGTAGTACCTATTCGAAAAATATGTTATTTTTTTAAAACCTATATAGCTGGAGTGTGGCCATTATACCGTATTGTGAATGAATAGCGACGACGATAAAAATTAGAATAAAAATATCGATAATTAATATTACTGATAATTAATCTCACCGTATATGTCTAACGACCGAAAAGAAATATGCTCAATATCTAGACTAGAATAACCGGGATGAACGAGAATGTAAATACTTTCAATCATCCGTAAAGTGGGAGAAACCCACTCGACGTTGCTTATATTGATGTTTTTTTTGGGTGTTTTTTTTTATCACGTTACTCGGTAATATAGAATCTCCTTCAACAGACGGTGAAAAGTACGTATACGTTAAAGAAAATAATACCGTCAATAATAATAATAGTAGTAACAATAATAATAACAATAATTAATATTCAAATCAAATTTATTCGAATAATTCCAACAGATAAACTTTAAACGATTAAACGAGCAAATACCTTACAATTTAGGCTGGCTGAAAAACTGAAACACAATTATATTTATATAACAAAAATACACACTCTTATCCATATGTGCCTATTCAAACATATTCACACGACAAACATATATATATATATATATATATATATATATATATATATATAATTTATGACATATGCGTATTCATGCAAAACACAATAAATTCGTATACTCTTATAAAACGTATTCGTACAGGTAATTACATCACGCAAATATTTCACACATTAATAATACCCAATAATCTTTTTACGAAAAAGTCTTAAGTAAATACACCTCTCAATACACACACACACATACATATATATATATATATATATATGCATATTCACATCCAAGTCTGCATTCCAAAAGGATTCGTTATTAAAGGGAACTATTTATAATCTGGTTTTGAAATACTAACTTTTCAACCCTATATACGCAATTATATTATGTTATTAAACGAAAAACTGTCTCCTAGTTACAGATAAGAGAATTTATAAAAATAAAAAGTTCCATAAAAGTCGAATTCTCGATAAATCGATCGATATATTTCATCGGAAAATAAAACTACAAAAGCGAACATTTAGATATACGCAAATGCGCATCGTGTGTAGCTAAATTAGGTATAAATTGAAATTAGTCATTGAGTCGTATAACGCAAGAATAATCAACCGATATTAAATTTTAAATATGATTTCCTTATTTTTGCAAGACAAATTTTCGCGTAAGAATATAAACAATTATATAACTCTATACGCAATATACAGGTATATGTATAGAAATTAGTACGTAAAATCCAGTACGTCAAATTATAATACAGAATATAATCTTCACATTGAATATGTCGCGTGAGTAACTGTGCGAGTTACGATGAAAAATAAAAATATTTATTCCATTATTACAAAGCTAAAGTAGTTGAAACTTATAAAGGTAGTAAATAATTTTATAATTTACGATAATGAGCCGAGTAAGGAAGAACCAGTAAAGAGTTTAATAAAAAAATTTCCTACGATGTCTAGACTCTGACCACGTGACAGCTGAGTTATAAAATTTATTCGCGTCATTTTTTATAGTTTAATAATAAATAATAAGCATAAAAAAATTAATTAATTAATTAACAAACTTACCTATAATCAGCGTTGCCTTAAATTTATAACGTAATATCTGAAGTCACGTTTAAAACAACACGCTTCTAGGATGAAATAATATCGAATAATAACGGTGTAAAAATAACACGATATAATTATTCAATCGCACAATCGATTGTATAAGAAATGCCGACATATATACATATAATATATATATACATATATACAAAATATGTATATATATATATATGTAATCAATTTAAAGTGTTTTTACCGAAGCAAAAATCGAACGTTCCCGGATTTACCCACGCGATCTATACAGTTACTCTTTTAACGAAATAAATCGTGTTTATCTTTTTCCACGGGAAGCGATAATAAAACACATCTATATCGTCGATAAAAGCCGATCTTAGATATTTTATTAACGAATCCTGCCGTCCGATACTTTATCTATATAGCGCGCGGTAACTTGGTTTTTTTCGGCGGTACTTTTTCGAAATAATTAAAAAAAATTTCGATTAATAAAATATTAAACACACACACACACTTCGCTACGTACGCCGATTATAAGAAAAAGAATCAACTGACCGACCGACGAGTAAAAAGACGCGTACTTTAGTCGGTAGAGTCTGGTTACGGGGCTACTAATTCCAGAAGCATACCGATCGACAAAAAGAGGTCCGAACTGAAAAAACATTCTTCCCTTCAACACCCTCCGCACGCTAACCTTTCGCGCAGCCTAGTAAATATCCATCCTAAGGCCTTTGAATTTCGAATATATCATCACTACTAACTACTAATACTAATACTACTAAAGTTTTACTTATATACACGTGTGTCGATACGAATAGAATCGTAAATGCTAGGCGATCAAACGGAAAAGTTAACCCCACCGCTTTAGAAAATCTACTAGCTCCGCCTACTTACGTACGACGATAGTATTTTGAAACTGAAAGTATATTATCTCGGTGAAAATATAGAGGGACACACTTATATTTTCCAAAAAAATAAAAAAAAACATTCGCTGGATACTTACGCACGAAAGTCTAAATGTTTATTTTTATGCGTAAGCCGTTTACGTACGTATAAAAAATAGTTTTTTTTTCACTTTTGTATGTAAACAGGAACATTATTAAAAAGTATGTAAAGATACCTATACACAGATCCAAGTGTGAAAATACCGAAAATAGAAACAAAAGTTGTATGTGTGTGTGTGTATGGGCATAAATGAAATGCTTAATTAACCTACAGTTTGGATTCTTTGGAAAGAGCGTGAAATACATCATTAGCCATTTGTCACTCGAAACGTTTTTACTTTCACCCGTATGCTCACGCACTCGCATTCGCACACGAAGCTTCGAAATCTTTTAAGCCTTTCAGTCACACATTTAAAAATTTCGCCGAAAAATTAATTATATAGGCGCTTATTAAACGATACTCACTTTTTTTAGGTGAACTTTAGATAAATTCCAACGTATTTATACAAATATTTTTAAAATGGAAACGTTTCTAATTAGAAAATAAATCTAGAGGTCACCATGGTTCAATAATATGCTCCTCACGAAAGTTGTTTAGTATAATTGCAAAATGAAATGAATATTTTTATGTTTGATGATTGAAGGATAGGGCTTGGATACAGCTTAGGAAGGTAGTTTACCGACACATGAAGGACAGACATAAGTAAGGAGCGTAACTTCGACGATAATTCGCTAGCCTCATAAAGAATATTGAAAATTAGTGAATTTCAGAAAGCTGCCATTATAAACGTGATTGAACTTTACTCATGTAATTAACAGAACTGCACGTAACAATAACGGGGCTTGTTTCTAATTTCATCGATACGCGGTGTATTTTTGATAACGTTAAGCGATTGGAGTCGTTAGTCTAGTACAATTTAATTTTATTCGGTTTATACGTTGTTTTCATGATAGGTTTAAGCCAAAATACTAATAAATAGGAGAGACAATCGGTGAAAGTTTTATATTGTTCCGGCATCCACATACATGGGCAATTGCAGTTGTTTCGGTAGATAAAAGCTGAAAACCAGTTTTAGTATACCCATATAGATTGTTGATAGCATTTGGAAGAACATTTTCTCAATGTAAATTATAATGTAAATAAAGCACCTTTTACTGAAGCTGTTGTTTGACTTAAATTTTAAGGACAATATAAAATAATATGGGCTTATGACTAAACCTAGTCAGATAATATCGTTTGTTGGAAGGCAAAATTAATTAACAACGAATTTAAGGAGATATTTGATTACTTTAATCGTAGAGTCCTTTCCCACATTGTCATCCGGACGATTGTAGATTATTCACACCGGAGAAGGGACGATACACTATACGGAGGTGTAATATGTGTGGGCAACGTAATATGATGAGGTAAAGCTCATCACAGTGCCAGAGAATTAAAAAAAAACCTTAATCGGGATTGCAGATTTCTTATTCAAAATGAAGGGGATAGAAGGGACATTATCCAAGTTGCATAAAGACAATCTGATAACAAATGACGCCCAAATCGCAATCTATTAATGAGTACAATTTCTTTGTGATTAACCTTCTTAAAGAAGTAGAAATAGGGAAGTTTAGAGACGGTTGAAATTGATTCAGTTCCCAATAATACTTATGCTCCAGCTGTACGGAGTGAATGACATTGTTGCGAGAAACTAAAGAAGGTTCTACCTCATTAGGTGACGCGTCAAATTCATTATTTGAAATACTTTTATGACATCGCAAATACAAGAAGGACATTCCCACACATTCCACATTATTGAGCTTTAATATAATTAATCTATTTATGTGTCTGACACATTCCATTTATATATAGCCGTCATTGTACTTATAGAGTGAGTAATAATAAGGTAATTTCCGCCGTGGTTTAAGTACATTAAAACTGATAAGGCTTGTAGCACTGTTGCGCATTCAAAAGTAAATAATTTGTACATGCTACTAGTATTGAAATTTCGAATGAACACTACTGCACCCGTTCCTCAAATGTTGGTCCATCTGTATAAATAAGGGTGTGTAGTGTAAACCTGTCGGTGATGATATTATTTGAATGAGGCAAGAATTAGCGTACAAAGATTCAGACTGTAGTTTTCGGGACATAAGCATGAATTTCGTTTATTGAAAAGGTAAAAATATGGTACCATAAATTGAGGAGTAGCTTGCGTGTGAGATGCACGCGAAACTCCTCCAATCTAGACAGCAGGTGCATATTTATAAAAAACGCCAGCTGGAATGAAATTAATTGGAACTATTAATTCATCCTACGTACAAATTCAGTGCTAAATAACTCCGTTTACTGTAAGACGGGAATTTTGCACTCTGCCATGAATGCTGGGGTATCGGGGTGTTTTTAATACCGCTAATACAGTTTGATATTTGACAGATGACACGTGAAGGGAAAGGAACTCACTAGTTCCACCCTTTATTTCCCTCTAAACAGTTAAAAGATTAATAAGTTTAACACGATCTAATCTCTGTAATTCATCCGAGTTATCGAGCAAGGTTATGGCCGAAGAATTTTGATAATTTCCCAACCTTATTAAATAGCGTTGGTCACTTTTCTTGACCTCCTCCAGAACAGTACTTGTAATTCTCACAGTGTATGGAAAAATTTGAGACATACCAGGTTGCTTATATTATTTGTTTTATAGTTCGATTCTGCGAAATCTTTCTATTATATCTATTAGGTTTCGCACACTTCACATCACCGCACGTGTACAGAGGATTTTAAAACTGTGTTATATGCCAGCAATTCATTACGAAGGCTAAGTTTAGAATTTTTACTAGTTAATCGATACAATTCTCCCGGTTTTTAACTGAAGCTCAGTTCGTTTGTTTATTGAGAGTTTTCTCCGAGTCGATCGCTTATACAAAAATACATGCCTAAATATTCGTCTATTTCACTTTGAGCGAGAGTTTCACCACCATAGGTTAATGAGGGGGCAGGATACAAATCTATCTGTAAACATCATACGTATACGTCGCCACTTTTCGACAATATTCATCGGATGCTGTAACTTGTTTGATACAATAGTCTCGTATGATGTGATGTTAAAATAGCACTATCATCTGCATACATCGCAACTTCCACTTCAGAAAAGCCGCACTGTGCAACAAATACAATGTGGGACCTAGAACACTACCCTGTAGCACTCCCGTCCTCACTGGGCAAACATCGGAGAGTGCATTTTGATATTTAACCTGAAAGTATCGGTCCTCGGTGATTTTAACAAACTGTAAATTGGATGAGGTTGAGTTAATCTTATACCGTAGACTAGGGAGCCAAACCCTGTCAAACGTGTGATGAACATCGGCCAAAAGAGATACTGGTCTGTATGATGTGTCCGCCAATAGGTTTTTTTTTTAATATGTTTTGGAACCATTGCGGAAAATAATTTAATGTAAGAACTGCGTTATAAGTATTAGCTATTAACACAATTACGTTTCGTGGAATTTCGTTTAAGATCTTGCTAGTAATTTTATCATGGCCAGTAGACTTTTTCTTTTCAAGTTTTGTTTCACTTCCTCGGGAGATTTTGATCGAATAGGATAAGATAGTTGAAAAGATGTCTTTAAAAATTCAAGTATATCGGGATCGTTTTCCATTGCGGGGTTTAGCATAAATGTTTTTCTCATATTATGTGATCTCCAAATATTTTACATATAACCTTATCTTCTGTTATCTACGTGCCGTCCGCATTCCGCATTGGAAGAAATAGGGTTATTTTCAGTTTTCTTATAGCTCTCTATAGTGATCATTTTGTAAGTTAATTCACATTTACGATCGTCCTTTTCAAAAATAAAAAAATAAAAACTTTTCCAAACGAATGAGCATCAAATAAATTATATACCGACATATTATAATTTTATTTAATATCATATTTTAATACAAACGCACGCATATTAAATACGGTGGTCCAGTTGAAGGTGCGCAGACCTCGCCGTGCGGAGGTCCGCGAACTTTTATGAGATCTACACTTGGCTACAGACATTCTATGATAATACTGCGGCTTTCATTCAGAGCAATATTCGCTTGTTTTGTGTGAGCAGAATTATATCCAACCCGTGCCACAGATTTACGTAATGCCAGTGTGTTAATCCTAAACCTTAGCACCCCACGATCTGCCAGCTCATTTTGTACGTAAAAATAAACGTATAATGGCTAGTCACGGCGTTCGGCAACGACCAATACGACAATGAAAAAAATTGTAAGGGGGGTCCCACTGGGATTTTTGTAAGAGGTGTATGTATTTCAGTGCGGCCAACTTAAGGTTGTACAGTTTTTCCATTATTTTCACCTTTTTTTTTTTTTTAAATTTAATTTGGCATTAGTGATTCCACACAGGACTGTAATAAACGCATGTCTTATTAAATATTCATAATATGTAATCAAATATGGTCACGTATACGCTATTATTCTCTGAGCTGAGCAGATAAGTGAGATTAGTTGGCAGAGGGATTCCTACTGACAATACGTGACAGGAATTTTAATTGATATATTCTGTAATAAACTGCAGCTGAAAAATTGGTTGCTTTCATCGGCGATCGGATCTTCATCGTAAACATGGGTACAGAATGGCGAAGGGACTAATTTGTGTGTAAATGGAACGTATTGTTGTTGACGTTAAGCCTTAGGCAACATATAATACGAATAAATGAAATCATGTTTTCTATGTTGGCAGGAAGATTGAAGAACCAGGGAATTACTGGAATTGAAGGTTGAATGTTCTTAAATTGTTTGGCTGAATAACAATGGTTTCAAAAGTCCCTGTGTGAAAATCTCAGGTAAAATGTCTCTAACTGGTGTATTGAAGTAGAATGAACCATTCTCGTTAGTGCTTCTAGTAACATTGTCTTCGGCATCATTCCAGTGGATACCTGAGTGGCTGAGAATGCAGATAAATTTTGCACTAACTCGTTTCAAAGATAGATCGTAATATTTTTAATACAGGACAGACCTTGAACTATCATGCGGTAGAGCTAGTTTCTAAAAAAATAAGGATAAATAATATTTAGGATAACTAAATGACAATGGAAAAATTGAAATATTGGAAAGGAAGGAAATGAAGGTTATAAGAAAAATTCTTGACCCAAGAAAAGAAGAGTAAAGGTTCAGAAACAGGCCCAATAAAGAATTATGTGAGAAATTTGAAAACCTATCCGATACTATGAGGAAAGGACGATTGGCATTTTGCGCACATATCCAGAGAATGAGCGATAGCAGGCTAACAAAAAAAAAATCTTTCACCATTTCAATAGATTGAAGACCAGCCCGTGGTGGTTTTCTAACACGAAAGAGAATCTGAATGAGATGCAAATAGATGGTTCAACGATGGATAACGGAACAGAATTTAGAAGAAAAAGTTTTAAAAGTCGTTGGATTTAAAAAAATCACTCGAACTAGGGGAAAAGTGGACGGACGATATGAAGAAAATGGATATATGAAGAAATACTGGGAAGAAAGAAAAATAAAAAGTTTGTTGTTCTCACCTGGTCCATCAGTGCCAAATTAAGAGAAGAAGAATATTCATGTATGTACATTGTATCGAAGATTAATTAATGAAAAATTAAAAATCAGTTGTCGATTGAGGTGGCAAAATGTTACATATTCGAAAGTATCTGGCAATAATGGACAAGTAAAATCAAAGCAGTTGCGCAAACTAATCAACATTTTGAATCATTGAATCTATATTCTTTAAGTGTGTATCTACTTCTTTCATTTTTTTTATACAGCTTCTGAAAAGTATAGTAGGTTTATTTCTGACATCTTAGATGTAAACTAAATAAGCAGTACTGATAAATAGCATAACATGCACAGAAGTATAGCCCAATGACTAAACTGTACTAATTATATTAATCGGTAACGACCAATTCATGAGGTTTGATGCGTTTCAGCCTTCTGGGATCTAGTCGGATGGTAAGAAAGTCGTTTCTGATACTGGTATATTACTTTGTTGACCAATTTGATCTGTAGATCTGCATGGAGTGCATCATTTCGTTAAAACCAACAATCATTAGCGATCATCCGAAGAAATTTATTTTGAGCTTGTGTATAAGTGTATATATACCCATTATAGTGTATGCTTGATAATGACCTAACTGTCGAAAAGCTTTGCAATAAAACACTTTTATAGTGATTCAACTGTGTTATGATTTTGTTTGTTTTATATATATATATATATATCTATAGAACAATATTTAACACAGAAGCGCATGAAATGGCTGGGTCATGTTATTCGCATGGGAAATAGACGAATACCCAAAAGGATGCTATACGGCGTATTATTATACAGAAAAAGACCTTGCGGACGTCCGAAACTTCGCTTCGAAGACGTGGTAGCACAAAACCTGAAGACAGCGAAGAAGATACCAACATCAGTCGAATGGGAAATTGTGGCGCAAAATCGTTCCAAGTGGACAGCTTTAGTTAAGAAAACGGCGTTACCAGCAGGAAACCAGCTATAAAGAAAAAGACAAATACGGTAACACAGAAGAAGGGTAACCACAGTGAAATGTTCAAATAAATGTAAATTTGTCACAACACAACGAATAGGACTTATATCACATAACCAGCATTGTCATTAGCAGACTAAACCGCATCCTAAGTAGAGGATAACTTTATACTCGAAAATGAGTGAGGAGTTGAAGCAGAAGATATATATATATATATATATATATATATATATATATATATATATATATATATATATATATATACAGTAGAGACTCAATTATTTGGACCTCAGTTATACGGATTCGCTCTTTTTTTTTTGCTGTCAACAAGAGAGAACGAAATGTTTAAAGTGAAATTTTCACCTCTTACTCCGACATATTTACTAAACCAACGGATCAAAGCGTTATTGAAACATTAAAATGTCTTCATATTAAACAACAACTAGATATCCGGTTCGATTATCCAGATTATGATGAGCCGGATTACTTAATATATATATATGTGTGTGTGTGGGTGATAAAGATATATATATATATACACTTTTGTGGTGAATATTCATACTCGCGTATAACATATAATTATGTGTGTGTATGCATGTTATGTTACATTATATATATATATTTATATGTATGCATGTGTCTGTGCATGAGTTAGTCATGATATGTTTTAAATTCAGCTCTAAGCTTAGTTTTTGTTCGCGAGTGCAAGGAATTTCGATTCCATTTTAAAGTCTCAATCGTAATGTTAAAAATACGTGATCGAAATATACTGCGTGCGCATTATACATATGAATATCTCTCTCTCTATATATTTTTTCAGCGCTAATGTAACACTGTTAAAAGCGTTGCTTCATATTACAAAAAAGTTGAAGTTGTCTTGCGTATAAGTTTGCGCCGAAACGGAAATATCCTAACGGAAAAGCTGATAGCGTTTATATTGACATTGCCGAGTAATGGATTGAAACTGTGAACTAGAACGTTAGAAAAGTGTTCGTAATTTTCCATTATACATTAAAAGCGCCACACACTTGTATATATATATATATATATATATATATATATGTATGCGTGTGTTTTATTTGTATGCACGTATCGTGACTAAGAAAAAAACACCAGTACGCATACAGAGTAATCATCGATAAGGGTGTTTCATGAAAGGGTAAGAAAATAAACAACCCCTTTTTCCTTTACTAAAACCCTGGCGTCGCATTTGTCAGTCAAAATTACAAACGGGGTGATTGAAATCATGAACTAACTTAACATGTTATAAATAATATATATATATATATATATATATATATCATACATATGTATATATGTATGTGTGCAGCTGAATTTGTATTGCAAGTATGTTCGGATTTATGTAACCCACCTCATTACTCGCCGGTGAATATATCACGTAGCGTATTAGAAGCGTTTACGCCGGAACGAAAATAAAAAAAAACTTCGAAGGTGCCGTAAAAAACTAACGCACCGAATAAGGAACGGTCGCGGGGAAGTTTGCGATTGGTGGAATTGTGGAACCCCTTTTATTCCGGACGTGAAGATCATTGGATTATGTACGATTTCACTCTAGTTGGTAGAACTGACTGCGGTAATATTATTCAATTCTACACCGATATTACCAACTGTTCCTTTAAAAAATAACCAGGAACGTAAAATGGCTTTTTACCCGATCTCTTAACTATTTAATATTTACATATGTGCAAATATTATATATATATATATATATATATATATACGTGTTTTATAAATAATATATTCAAATTATCGTTGGGTTATTTATATAAGGAAGTTTACATAACATTCGCAGGAAACAATTCAGTCGATAAAGTCAACACACTCAAAAAAAAAAAAAGAAAAAAAACTATTAATGATTAAATCCAAAATTATAAATATCCTTTCCACTTATATACTACAGAAAATATGATACTTACCTCTATTTAAGCCGTCTGCTGAGCTACAATAAAACATTAACATACACTAAATAATGTAGCCCCACATTTTCCAAATATTCCTATACCAAAGTTACTTGGCATACTATCAATATATCGCATAAGCTCCATTCCAAAATCAACACCGAATTAAGGGACCCTTCTAAACCAATAATAGATTTATCTCTCACACAGCAGAATAAATCTGCACACCTAATACTTATAAAAGAAATGATATGAAGCACCCTTCAAAATACTCACGCATATACTGACGGAGCAAAATTTCAGTACACTCAATCCGAATAAGGATGGCTGCATTTCTCTGGATGCAGATCAGTGTGGAATTATGTACTGTATTCGGTACATCAGGTCAATGGTACTTCAACATCGAAGAACATTGGTTATAACAGACTCCCTCTCCTCTCTACAACTAATATTCCGTCGAGACAACCAGAACCCGATAATATTAAAAATTTGACATAATTTACATAAATTACGTAACGAAGAACAGTGGGATGCACATTGTAGACCTCGAAGTTCGGTCTATAGTATCTTCACCAACACCGCAATACGCACCACCTTTACCAACATTAGCGCGCACATACTCATGAACAACAGTAATCAGGAATGGGCTACCGACTGGTACTTACAATCTTCCTGAGGAGCATAAAATCGACCATAGAACCTCGATGACCTCCAGATGGCACAAGCAGAAAAGAATATTATATCCGTCTACGCGTGGGCCATACAGCCATATTACACAGTTATCTATATGTATATACCAAAAGCCCTCCACCAACAAACTGCCTCTTATGCGGACATTTAACAGTACCAACTTAATCTGTTAATCATTAAATAATTATTCTATTATTAAAACAAATGATTATGTTAAAGATGAAAAACTAAAAGTGTATACGCTAAAAAAAAAAAATAACGTTATTCTTGTCAGTTGCGAACATTAATTGAAGAAATTTTATTGTTTTCTAAACGCATTCGACACCATGGGGCAGATATCGCATGTAGCATACTAGCAACGAGTATGCTGTATTTGTCGACGAATTTATATAGTTCGCTATTTTCGAGCAATCTTTCTAAAATCTAAAGACAAAGAGTAACGATATAAAATTAAAAACAACGTAAATCAATAAAACCGTGACAAACATTTAGGGGGGTTGCAAGTTGCAAATGGAAGGGTTTTTACAGTTTCCCAAATTTGTTTTTTTAAATATCTCAGAAACTGAACTGGCACGAACGAAATTAAGAACGGCGCGCAAATCAACACAAATGAAATATTCAAAATTTAAATTCGAAATGAGGGACTAGCATTCCTCCCAGCCAACAACTTGTTTTTTTGAATATCTCGTTAACGAGAATGGCACAAATCGAAATTAATAGCGACACAAACGAAGAGTACGAGCGATACGTAAATTTAACCATTTTCAAATCAAAATTCCAAATGACAGGCTAGTACTTCCCCAACCACCAATTTATTTTTTAAAAATAAATCAAATTTTATTTTCCGGCTATTTTGTTATTGTTTATGTATAAATTTCATATTTAATTACAACAATTAGTGTTAAAATCACTAAAATGTTTATTTTCTTGAAAAATTGCAAAGCTTTTCAGCAATTACGTCATTTATTAAAATAAAAATAAAGATTTAAAAAATAAAAACAAAAAATATAAATTTAAGATCACAAATTAACAAGTATAAAATGAAGAATAGATACTTGCAAACTTGTGTTATACTTGTAAATTTGTGTTATACTAGTAAATATGTGTTATACTTGTAAATTTGTGTTATACTAGTAAATATGTGTTATACTTGTAAATTTGTGTTATACTTGTAAATTTGTGTTATACTTGTAAATTTGTGTTATACTTGTAAATTTGTGTTATACTTGTAAATTTGTGTTATACTTGTAAATTTGTGTTATACTTGTAAATTTGTGATCTTAAATTTATATTTTGCGTATTTTAACTAATTTTTGTAATTAAATTGATAAAGAATCACTACATTCCACAATCTAAAAATTATGAAATTTCATATTGTCGGATGTTTTTATTTTCATTTTACTGGCTATTTAGTTTATTTATGTATAAATTTTACATTGTTGATTATGTTGTTTACCACATTCGCTATCAGATTATTTAAAAATATCGTCTTATCACTCTGATGATTTTTGTAAATTGTCTAAGTAATATTTTTTACATTTGCATATGTTTTTATATTATATATTTTTTATATTCACTCGATAACGGTTTTCTATAAAACACAGGTAAGCTGGAAAGATCACACTGTACGAATGGAAAATTTAAATGATATTACACGGAAAAAGTGTTGTAACTGTTAAAAGTAAAAAATGGGTACCTCGAAGACGTTCGAAATATTAGAGTACAAAATTGATGTCTTCTTCTTTTAGTGTTCAGTCCTGAGACTAGTCTTTTTCCGTGATGATATTTCTCCAATGTTCTCGATTTTTCCCACAGCTCTCCTTATAGTGTCTCGTAGTAAGGTTACTGTAAATGAATTTCTTTGCACGTCATCGTTTCCCTTGAATTTTACATCTCGAACTCTTCCTCCGTGTCTTATAACATGGCCAATCCAGGTTAATCACGTTTTCCGTATATCTCATCCGTCCATCTCATCTTCTCCATTCTCCTCCAACACCACTTTTTAAAAGCTTGCAACTTGTCCACATTTCGTTTATTCATAGGCCAAGTTTACATACGCTTTAACTCGTTTTCATTTTTTTAGTTTAAATTCACGCGCGTACATTATCGGGGAGTATGATTTATATGATACGCGAAAAATTTGAAAATATGAAAAAATAATAATTTTCCTATAGATGAGTAAATGTTAGACGGCACAACGTTACAGTACATAACGTGGAGTCTGATTTTATAAGAAGATAAACGTGTGTTAGTCAACTACGTCATCTCTTCGATGTTGTATGCGTGTGTTCCGAGGTGTTATTTCTTAATTTAACCGATTAAAGAAACTTTTGTTTAAAAGAAACTTCGGGTGATACTTATTAAAATGTTCCCTATTAGTAGTCGTTTTTTCACGGCTCTAAATTATTCTAGCGACCATCGACAGGACTGAAAATTATTTTCCTATATCGCGCGAATTATTTTTACAACTTTCCATTTGTTTACTTTTTTATATATTATCTTAAGACGTATGATTGCGATGTTATTTACCTACTAGTAACGCAAATTGTATTTTACTAGATTATTCTTACCCCTGGATAATCTAGCCGGATTAGGTTGCTTCGTTAATATTTATTCCTATATAGAATGAAATAAGACGAAGACATAATGTTGGATTTAAAACTAATGTAATATCCAGATTATATCCGCGGCTGTTTGAAAGCGTATTATTTCGTCATTGTTTAAATAACTGTAGTTACGATATTATTTTCAACCGTAACAGACTTTTATAAGGTAGTGACGAGCACGTTATGTATTATCGTGTATATAAGGGAATTAAAAAGGGAAGTTCTTCTTACGTATTTATTTAAGACGAACATTATGTACGTACGTATACCGGGCACACGAATTTCGTTAAAAACTGAGGGTTTACAAAAAGGAATCTGTTTTTTTTTTTTTTTTTAAAGGAAGGTAGTCTAGGCAAAAAGGACGCGTGATGGTACACGTGTGTTTGTAGTTGATGTAAGGAGACTTTTGTCAGGACGCGTGCTGACTGACATTCAAGACCCGGAAGTTGATACCGATTTCACTTTCTGCAACTACGAGGGGTAAAATGCCAAGATGTACGCGACATCTCGCAACGAACCCGCGGGTTTGGGCCGCCAGCGGTCTTTTATTATTATTCGGTACCGATTTGTTTTAAATCTTTTTTTTTTTTTCTATCCATTTTTTCTAGTTACAGAAATGGTAGTTAGCGATAATAATCGTTCTCTAGATAATCGGACGAGGATATCGTTTTCATTTTCGGCAATACTTTTAGATAATTATCATTGTAATTATTATTTTTAATATTATTATTATTATTATTATTATTAGAGGATAGTACAAATCATTTTCTTTCACGGAGCATCTGCAACGTATAGATGGATAAAATGTGTATTTACAAATAAACGTTGAAAAAATAGCGAAATTAATATGACGCATATACAGTTCTATACGGAATTTAACATATTTGACAACCAGTTGCTCATTTAGCTAACATAAGAAATACGGACAAAAATCACCAAAAAAACCTGCATATCGATCGCCCATATTTAAACTTATAAATATTTCAATTTTTTTTTTTTGTTTTAGGATAAATAATATATTTTATGTATCGTCCACGAAAAAGAAATTTCGAACCATAAATTAACGCCAGCTATACATCGGTGTTTGTAGCGTTTATAATTTAGTTGCAATACTCGTGTAAAATTCCCTGTACGTCATTTATAAATGAATACGAGAAACTACCAAAAAATTTTCATTCGACAACATCGCATATATATATATATATATATTCAATATCTGGCGCATGTGTTTGGATCCAAGATTCAGAATTATTCTACAGCGCATTTTTTTGTTTGTAGCCGCTGTAATAGAACGACTGATATATACGGTTACGAAAGTGTTCTTATAATAGTTTTATAGTAATTTACCTAGTAGACGCAACAACGTTTATTAAATATTAATTTTGAAGAGAAGCGGGTGAGGCTTATTGCAGAAAATGTGTTAGAAACGCGTTTACGAGCATGTCCACGAGATCTGGAATACTTGAAAACTAGGATTTCTGAAGAAGTTTCGAAAATTCAGCGACCTATGCTCGTGTAAATGTAAAAAGACTATGAACGTACTGTTGGAAAATGCGCTCATCTGAACGATATTGCGTTTCACAAATGATTGCGCACTAATCCCTCGGTTTCCTGTTTTCAAATAAAATTTCGTTCAAAAATTTTGGTTTAGTAGTTTTTGAGTTATTAAAAAAAAAAAAAACACGTCCTTCTCTGGATCATCCTATATATTATGATGGAGCAACCTTCGTCTTGTAAAAAGAGGTACATATAAATTCTATTTTACTTTGCAACTGTTTAACTTCTCTGTAAAATGAAATTTATAATTTTCAGTTAAAAATTGACCATACGAGACTGAAAAAGCTAAAAAGTGGTTTGAAAGTAATGTACACGCGGAGGACGATAGACGAGATAAAAGTTATCAATGAATACAAGAAGCGTAACCTATTCGTACTAGAAGTGGAAAATGATTAGAGTAAAATTTATTACGGTTATTTTTTTTCAATTCGCTATTATAATATAATAAGATGATGTTGCACCAGAATTTTATTTTTTTTATGAGGGGCTTTATTTCATGATTAAACGGGGAGTATACATGTTGCAGTAATAAATCTTTATTGGTATTTTTCTTTGAAAATATATTTCGATGCACGTACTATTTAAACGTCATTTACATTCGTAACCACTTTAATCGTGTAAAATTTCGTTTCATAAATTTCCGGAGTTATAACCGAAAAATTTCAGTTTTTCAATGTTAACGCTTTACACATTATCAATGTTTAAAAAAAAATTATACACTTTCAGGAAGTTAGTCAACTTTTTCTAGCTCCCTTAAAGTTTATGTAACACGTACGTGACATTGTGATAGGAAGGAAAATGTTTTTTCGGAAATGAATTTTGAAATTTTTCGATCGAACCTTATTGTTTCGTAGATTAAGAAATATTTCAAGACGATCCGATAACTAAAATCGAAAAGGTACCCGCGATATAAAATTTTAATTACATTCGCTAATTTTTACACACGATTTTCTATGCTCATAACATTTAAACTGTTAATGCGGTCCAGTTGGAATTTTCAATGTACATTTACAACAAGTATCGAGAAAAATACGATAGGAAAAAATATAAAAATTTAAAAATTTTTATTGGGTTTGTACTCTAGATCAGGACTTAAAATTTGAAAATTCGTTATTTACGTACGGATCATTTACAATTAATTAATAAATTACGTATAATTATGTTTCCGAGATAGCCGAGTATATATATATATATATATATATATATATATATATATATATATATATATATATATATATATATATATATAATTATTATTTCGAATCTGATCGACTACGTTATCAACTGGTCCTGCATTTTTCTTCCTTTTTTTCCATACTGCTTTCATCCTTTCACTGTGTCTTTTTTTTTTCGTTTTTCGGTCAACAAAATACCAGTCCTCCTTGCTTTTTCGCGAATTCTTTACAATTAAATAGTTTCTTCTTTAATATAACTCGCTGTTCTACATCTTCAGGCATAATATTCAGTTCCGCCAAGTCATTTTTAGTCTCTGTATACCGTGTATCGTTCATTTTTAGTTTTCGCATGTACTTAAATAATCTTCCGGTGATGTCCTCCATCCGTTGCATATGTCCATAAAATCGTATTCTTCTTTTCCGGATCGCTGTAGTAATTTTTTTCCACATGTTGATATATTTCTTGATTACTTCGTTTTATATATTTTTCATCACTGGTCCTATTATTCTTCTTACGATCTTCCTTTCTGCGATTTCAAGCTGTTCATTTAATTCTTTTTTTGTTCATTTTCAGACCCTCCGCTGCATATAACGCCTCTGGTCTGATCACCGTTGTGTAATGTCGCGGTTTAGCATTTCTTTATAAAAATTTCTTATTATATACTTCTTTTTATCAGATAAAATGCGGCTTTCGTTCGATCGATCCTGTATTTGATTGCTTCTTTTTCTGATGCATTCTGTTCGATCAATTCTCCCAGATATTTGAATTTATTAACTCTTAACACTTGACCAAACTTAGTTTTTATTTTATCATGAGCGGCTGTAATATTTGTTATAAATTTGGTTTTTTCGAAGGAAATTTGTAGACCAGCTTTATCCGCTTGTTCTTTTAATAATTCTATCTGCCGCTTTGCCGTCTCTGTAAATTCTGCTATTATTGCCAGATCATCTGCAAAAGCTAAACAGTCTATTAGTAAATTGTCCTTCTTGTATCCTAATCTAATATTCCCAGTGATTTTTTTCTCACTCATAGCTTTTCTCCATTCTCTTATAACTTTTTCAAGTGTGCAGTTAGAGAGTAAAGGTGACAGTCCATCCCCCTGTATAACTCCCGTTTTTATTTCGAACTGTCTGGATATTTCACCTCTAAATTTCACTTTAGCGTATGTGTTTGTTAACGTTTTTCTTATTAAGCTTGTGGTTTTTTCATCTAGACCAAATTCTTTGAGGACATTAAACAATACTGTTCTATCTACTGAACCATAAGCTTTTTTAAAATCAATAAACATTATTACATATTTTTTGAATCTTTTCTTCAAATACAACATTAATGACTTGAGGTTGAAAATCTGTTCAACGCATGATCTATATTTTCTGAATCCACACTGATACTCACCAATTTATGTATCTAGCTGCTCTTCTGCTCTAGTTTGTATTGCCTTAGAGAGTATTTTATAGGTAACTGGTAACAGCGATATACCTCTGTAATTATTCACATCTGTCTGTATTCCTTTCTTATGTAATGGATGTATCAATGCTGTTGTCCAGTTCTGGGGAATTATTTCTGTCTCCCAAATATTTTTGATTATTTCAACCAATTTATCTTGGCATTTATTATTCGAATTTTTCGGTAACTCCGCTATTATTGTATCCTTCCCTGGAGCCTTATTATTCTTCAAAGATTTAATTATGTTAATAACTTCTCCCTTATCTGGAGGCACAGAATCGTGATTCCTATCCCCTTCTTTAAAAGTGAAGGTCAGCGTTGGGCTTTCGCAGTTCAGTAGCGTTTCAAAATATTCTGCCAATATTTTACGATTTTCTTTGTTACTAAATGCCATCTTTTGATTTTTGTCTTTGAACACAAGACACGGGTATATAAATTTATTTACACTTTGTTTGAATGTTTTATAGAAATCTCTTGTGCTATTCTTCTGGAAATCTTGTTCGATTTTACATAGCCGATCACTGTGATATTTTCTTTTCACATTTCTGATAATCGTCCCTACCTCTTTCCTCGTTTCTATGAAATATGTCTTATTATTTTCGCTTTTATCTGCATTCCACTTTTTGTCATATATATATACATAAAAGAATTTCTCATTTAATAAGGTAATATGGACGTGTGTATTTGTACGTATACATATTTATTATATGTATATAATTCACAACTCATATAGTTAAAATTAATATAATTTTATTTTATTAAAATTAATATAATTGTATTATGTTATAAAGTATAATGGTTAAACGGTTGTGGAAGTTAAAAAAAAAATATATATATAACTATCTACATACTATATATATCATCAACGTCGTATCGCTCGTTGCAGAACGTGTTGACTAGCCAGTACATTTATTTTTTATATACCGACTAGTCAGTTCAGTACGTTTATTTTTTACGTACAAAATGGGCTAGCATTCGATTTATACGCATATGCGCGCGCATATGATGTTATACGGAATGGTTGCACTGCCTTGTCCGTGATGACTGAGAATTACGTAATGATGAAAAACTTTCTATGTCGCTAATTGGTTTCAAACCTTCGAATTGACGGTCGAGCACTCCAGCAACTACGTCACCTCGACAGGTATTCGAATAGCTGAATCAGTAGAGTTCCAATTTCCAATCCCATTTATGTTTTTTTTTTTTAGATAATTAAATAATAACACAATGTAATTAAACACATTACATATATTAGAAGGAAAGTCTTAATTTACAAAATATTCCTTTGCATACTCTATCGTGGGTGTTGTCAAATTTTGCCTTGCAACCGATATCGTAAACAGCACGGACATCGTCATGAATTGTACATTATTTTCACGTAGAAGCGCTGGAGGCATTAATTATATGCAACGCAAATAAGAGCGTGTATATATATTTTATATATATATATATATATATATATATATATATATATATATATATATGTATGTATATATTATATATATTTTATATATATTTTATATATATATATATATAATATATTACTATATTGTACATTTTACTAAACTAAACGTTAAATGTACACTTTTTTTAACGTAACCGTATGTATTTCATTAAAAAATAAACTCGATCTCGATTTAGCTGTTGAATACTTTAAAGCTGCAGCGAGGAAATTTACTCTCTGAAATTTAATTTTTACCAAAATGAATAATGTTCTGTTGTGAAATTAATTGAGGGAAAAATAACAATTTTTAACATACCTGAAATCCTGACATAAAAAAAAAAAAAGTAAAAATTGTTAAATAATATAAGGCTGAACATTTTAAGATGAAATTAAAAATAGCGCATTTCGTGATACTGTTTGCAAAACTATGCCGAAGACGCAGGGATACACAGCACGTCAAATTCTACAACAAATTCTGCAATATTTATCCAATATCCGCTATCGTATCATTCCAATCGTTTATACACGGGTCTGCGCAGATTTTCCTGAAAGTGCAGATGTTACCGTTTCACCGTTCGCAGACAAAACAGCGGTTTAGGTATCGATTGAGATTTAACAGTGGTCCATAATATACTGTGGACAGGCTGAAGTAGAAACTTGAAAAAGGGGGCACGTTACAGTAAATGAAAGTAAACGCATATATTATCACTTTAAATTTACAAACTGGCAGTTATCTTATTGTAAAAATAGAAGCCGGGCGAGTCTACATTCCAATAAGTGGCCAATCGACTGAATCTCTCCGAAATCACAGCTTGAATTCTCCGTCAACCACCACTTTGACATGTATTCTTTTGTTCGATTCTGCTTAGTGTCCTCCTTATTACCCATTTTTGGTTGAAGCCTGGTGCAGGGATTTCTTGTACATCTTGTGTTTGAATACCCTTTCTTTCTTCATTTGATAATGCATTCGCGCTCTAACGATATGTTTTTGGGTATTTCTTTTGTGACCTTAAAAGTAAGCTATTTCTCAACTTTAAACGTGCCTTGGCGCAGTTTGCCCATACATTAGATGACGGGAATCGTGGATTTGTTTGCTTCTTTCCACATCAGCTGCGGAACCTCATATAAGAAGGATCCTTCTTATATGAGGTTCCGTTGTTAGAGAACATTGTCGTTCATTGTTAATGGTATCGTTTATTAATCATATCAACTCGAGGTATTAAGGACAAAGTTTCAACATTGGAACAATTTTGTTAGTTCGAGTTCTGCTTGGGGTAAACCGTATAAAATGCTATTTAAGCAGAGATCTTATTTCTCTTTACCTGATTTGAAGGTTGACGGTCAGATTACGGTCTTCGAGAGCGAAAAAGTGGGTGCTTTATTAGACCAGTTTTTTCCCGCCAAAGTCGATATTTCCCTTTCTGGTGCTTCCTGTTGGTGGCTGTGTTCCTTCTGTATTAAATCCGGACAACATCTCATCCATTGTCAAAAATTTAGGCAATAAAAATTGATAGGGTCAGCAACATAATAGTTAAGAAAATGAACTCTCTGAATCCGGTTGTGTTACATACTATAATAGAGAAATGTATAAAATGTGGTTTCTTCCCCGATTGTTACAAGGCAGCCTCTTTGAGGCTTCTTTCTAAGCCGGGTAAAAATCCGTCCACGTTGTCGGTTTATAGGCCTACCTCATTAACTTAAGTGTATGAGGAAATTTTATGAAAAAATTTTCAACGAAATACTAGTACAGGAGAACACAGGAGTACGTTGCACCAGCTGCAAGTCGGTTTTTACTCAGATCTATCAGCTGAGTATGCTGTTCATTCTTTAGTTTCAGCAATAGAGCAGTACATTTCGGATGGTTGCTCAGATATTGTTGCTTCATATGATATTAAAGGCGCATTCGACAATTGGTGTTGGTCTGTAGTTGTTGATGTTCAGAAGGATAATGTAGTTTGTCCTTTTATAGTTAATATTATTATAGATTATTTTAAGAATCGTGCCGTTACGCTTAAACTTCGATCGTCGTCTAGAGTTAGAACACCTTCTTGCGGAGTTCCTCAGGGTTCGGTCCTTGGACCTACTTTAAGGAACATACGGTACTCCATTGTGCATTTTAAGCATGAATATTTCTGATCTTTTATAAACGCTACATGTCAGCTTATCTCCTGAGTCGATGATACATGTTTAGTGTTTAAAGCTAAGAACTCCATGTCATTCTCGCTTGTGCTTCCAAATAATTGGGGTGTGTGGTGGCAGATGTAGGATTAAGTTTCCCCCTACCAAACGCATATTTTCTGTGTTTGGGAACGTCTCGCTTATTGGCTGGATCAACGAGTTTTAATTATTATCTAATTCAAGTATTCCATAATCCGCATCTCTAAAATATTTAGGTATAATCATTGACAATAAATTATTGTTGGTTCCCCATTTCCAGTACATTTCTTCAAGATGTCATATATAATAAATTAGTCCGTCTACAGAAAAATACCTGGGTTCTTTCATTTAAGGAACGTGCGATATAAAGGTCTCATTCAGGTTCATTTTGGTTATGGTGCGGCCATCTATGTTAATCCAAGAATTCTTGATCTAGCCAACAAACAGCAGAGCAAATTTCTGCTTCAGATGACTCCTTTATGTGGTTTCTGTGTGTGGTCTTGCCGCTCGATCTATTTCTTGTCGATAGGGCTCTCAATGGCAAGCATAAGCTAAGGGGGATGTGTTGCTGAGATGAAACATTCGAGCCTGCTAGTATTTCTGTACAGTCCGTTCCCTATTTACAATTTAAAAAACGCTTTGTTGGTTGCGAAGTGGCAGGAAAACTTCCCCCCCAATATTTCTTTACATCTGAAAATGCCTAAGTTTGACGTCAAATTCTTCAGTGCTCAGGTGTTTCCAGATCACGGAAAGTTTTGTTCCTATCTTCATAGGTTGCTGATGGTGATCCTGTCTGCACGTATTGTAATTTAGTAGACGGTGTATAGCAGCTTACCAAACGTAATACTGTGGGGACTATCTACATCTTAGTCAAGGATTCTGACTTCTCTAGAAATGTCGCCATATGGGGGGAATAATTGTAGATTATCTAGATGGAAAAAGGACGATACATTATACCGAGATATAAACCGGAGTATTAGAGCGGACAGATGGGACTTTCAGGCAAAAAATGGTGTCCAAATCGCAATTTACTGGTGAATACAATTCACTTACGGCTAATCTTCTTAAAGAAATAGAATCATGGGAGTCTGGGGAGAGACGGTTGGAGCTGATAGTAATAAGTGAGAGGTGATTAGCTAAACCCATTGATCCCTATGCTCTAGTTACTAGTTGAATAAAGTGAATGATACATTTGTGAGAGACTAAGGATAGCTCTACACCACTATACGAGAGGCGTCTTTGCAAATGTGTCAACAAATTCGTTGTCTGGAATACCTCTATGACCTGGCACCCACAAGGACACAGATACTCCCACACGTTCCAAATTATTAAGTTTTAACAAAACTGAACCAATTAATGTATCTGACACGTTACGTTTATTATCTACAGCCGTTACAACGCTTTTTGAATCGGTAATAATAAGATAACTTCCGCGAAGATTTGAGTCCGGTAGAATTGACAAGGCTTGTAGTACTGCTACACATTCTGCAGTAAATGCTGAACATTCTTGGCATAATTTGTATACATGCTAATAATATTGAAAGCTGGAATGAACACTGCCGATTCCGTTCCTCGAGTTTGATCCATCCGTGTAAACAAGAGTTTGTAGTGGAAACATTTCAGAGATAATACTATTGAAAGTGGCAAGGATTATTGTACAGACTACAGTTTTCAGGGAAAAGGATAAATTTTACTTGTTGAAGAAGTAAAAATATGGTACCATAAATTTAAAAGGAGCTTGTATGCACGTGAGAAGTACACAAAACTCCTCCACTCTTGTTATAACGGAAGAGAGCAAAAGGCATTTTTCTATTTGAAAAAGGCCCGTCGGAATGGATATAAAAAGCAACACAATCGGGACTACAAATTTCCTAGTCAGAGTGGAAAGGGAGAGATAGGACTTTCTTTAAGTTGAAGATGAAAAAGACGATCGGGTAGTAGCAAATTATGCCAAAATCCTTGACTATTGATGAGTACAATTTGATTGCGATTAATCATCTTAAAAAAATAGAACCACGAATCTTTAAGATGAAACGGTGTACACTGAAAGCTTTATCGATCACACCTCGCCAAATGCTATCAAGCAGACATACAAAGTGATCGAAAAATTGAAAAGATCAGTTGTTTGTTTTTTCAGTAACACTATGTATTTGTCCACTTATACATATATATCTAACTTACTCTGGAACATTACCAGAAAGGAGTACAGTAAATAGAACAGTACGTCATAAATTGGTAACACACGAAGGGATCAGCCCCCAACGATTTACCATTTTATATATATATATATATATATATATATGTATGTGTGTGTGTGTGTGAGGTATATATATTTTTATTATTATTATTATGTTACAGCCGATTAGTTAATTCGTCCTAATACAATATTCCTCTATAAAGTGCGGTCACTGACTGCCTTCTTCATTCTTCAAATCTGCATATTTCGTGAAAACCGTCTGCAATAGCACCGTATCGATAAATGTTATTTTAGGACTTTACCCTCCCATAACAATATTGAGAGTACTATTTTCGGACCGCATTACATGTCCTAACCAACGAAGACGAATTTTCTGTATTCTGTTAAGCATCGCTTTTTCTATTCGTTCTAGTGCCTTTTTATTCGTAACGCTTTCGGTGTTGCAGTTTTCCCCATACACATTAAAATATATACATATAAATAATTTTTACAGATAAGTTTATATACACTACTATTGTTTATAATATTCTTTACACCGAGTAATAGATGCGGTACGCAAAGAAAACGAAAAGATAAATGCGTATATAGACAGGTTACACACATGTGTGTGAGTGTGTTGGTATAATATGTATTTGTCTTTTCAAGAACTAACATTAATTCAATCCTATCGGTAATTACGGTGCTTTGCACCTTGTATGTAAAATTTAATTATTTTAAACAGTAATTGCCATCTCAATCGGATAAATTCGTCGATCTGTGCGGAATATTTCACAATAATTTGAGCACCATTCGTTTGTCTAGCTGCCGATTGTTACTTTTATCGAGATAAACGCATATTGTTATTTTCTTTTTTTATTGAATACGGTCAATTACTTGTGGATGGTATCATTAACATGCTGTTGACACACGGATACATCTTATGGCTGGGAATCATTCTAAAAATCTGAAAATTTGCCCGGCCATTAATTATACTATATATAGGACGAAACATTTTAAACGGACGAAGATCCATCTAGACATCTTATCGAAGTATTCGCACGAAGTGTAGATACTGCTGTTAGTTTATTTTCAACGAAAAGATTCCGGAATTTTCTAGCACCGTTAATTTTCTAACGGGGGAAAAATAAAAAGTCTCTAGGCTAGTTAACCTTTTCTTTTGTTTGTCCTTTTTTTCATATCCACATTATCCCGCTATAACAGAGAAATAATCGTTTGTCCAACATTATAATCCGTTAAAAGAAAATCTCGCCAACAGTGGGAACTATTCAAGAGACAACTCTCCGGATAGAATGAATCGAACCGAATTTAAACGATCCAACGACGAAGGGTACGGATATATGATGGGAGTTGGCAAATTTCTAAATAAACGTAAGTTGATATCGATTTATCATCAAATTCGAAACGATAAAATAAAATGTCGTTCGCATCTGTTGTCACGAACGGCGGTAAAAACCATTGCGCGTCGAGAATCTCCGTTTAGTCGTAATTATTAATAAAAATAAAAAGACACACATATACATATATATTTATATATATATATATATATATATATATATATATATATATAAATAAAAAGTCGAGCAAGAAGAAAAAGAGACGAATAGACGAGAACAATAGCTGGGAAGAGATCTGACCCCGATCGTTTCGGTCAAAAGGGCAGCTGTTGGTCAAGCTGAAACAGTCGATTCGCATTGACCCCCGGTTAATGGTAATCAAATGCGGTCGCATAAAATTGACCCCCTCGTTTTGTTAAAAGCTATTAATATTAGTTGGCAAGAATCGAAATGTCAAAGGTCGCCGATATAGGTGTCGTTTCTTATTCGTTTTAATTCTATAAAGAGAATCACAATCTCGAACGTGAATTATAGAGGTCATAAATTGCGGTATTCGAATGAAAATATATAGACGGAGTCTTAGCGGCTTATTGAAATGTTGGACGCTATGAAAAATTGTTACACGTTCATAGTTTTATACAGCCTCGAATCTATATTAGGAATATAATGCGTGATGCGTAACAATTGTAGTAATGCCCTTTGAAATTTCTTATTTTTCTTCGCCTAGATACTTCCAAATTTCCCGGATTTCCTGTTTCCCTTTTTATAGATTATATATATATATATAGATTTTTTTGTCAATACTTACGCGGTTTTTACGGTATATCTATATCGTTATATATATTCTGAGTTGTGACATTTTTACGATAATTCGCGAATGAAGGGTAAAATTTTAACCAATATTCCCCTTCTTATAGTATTCTTTATAGTATCCGTTAACCAATAAGCTTGTTGTGTGTGTGTTATGGATGTGTGTGAAGAAAATACACTAGGAGGCTGTGCATCGGTAGCGTTTATAATTGAAACCGTTACTTCGTAATTTCGTGGAAAAATTTTATTATCGCGCCGAGAAGACGAAAAAATGAAAAAAGTAAAAATTTATAGTCGACATCATCAAACGAAGAAACAGAAACCATTGCTTCAAAATTTCGAAAACGATAAATTTACAGAATATGTAACCAATCTATCACCCTCAAAGATTGGAAATTATTCGCTGTGAGAATCTGTTAAATAACTAAAAAGAAGAAAAAAAAAAAAAAAAGATTATAAAACTGAACGATGGTGACTACAGATGATTAAAGCTGAACTATTTTCCATATATTTGGCCGATCCTTTCCAACCACATAAAAACCGATCAATAGTTGAAAACGTATTTCGTGAGTACCTAAACCAATCTTGAAGGCCAATAGTAATCAAGTTTTTCTATCCTGCGAAAGTTAGATCCACGATCAAGAAATTTAGCAAAAAGAAAGCTCCTGGTTATGATTTAATTACCAGTCGAATTCTAAAAGAACTACCGAGAAAATCAATACTATAACTAATATATATATATATATATATATTCGACGCAATCGTGAGATTACAATACGTTCTAGTACTATGGAAATTTGCAAATATAATTATGATTTAGAAGCTTGGAAACCTCCTGAACAAGTGACTTTCTATGGACCAATTTCTTTACTTTCGATTCTTTCTAAGGTATTTGAAAAAATATTACAAAAAAGGATACAAAAGATAATTGACAAAAATAAAATAAGTCAAAATGAGCAATTTCGTTTTCAAACTGGGCACTCTACAGTACACCAGGTTCACAGAGTGGTTGAGAAAATTGAAGAGAGCTTCGATAAGAAAAAAATATATAATCTGTAGTATTTGTGGATATTCAGCAAGCGTTCGATCGTTTGTCTGGCATCTAGGGCTACTCTACAAATGTAATCAATATTAAATCTTATTTGGATGAACGATATTTTCGAGTTGTGATAAATGATTAACAATCATCTTTATACAAAATATAGGCATGCCAAAGGGGAACGTACTCTCTTCTGTATTCGTTGTTCACCAATGATATACCCATAAATGAAAACATATTTGTGGCTACATTTGTAGATGATACGCTAGTGATGGCATTTCATCGATGTCCAAAAGGTTGCACCGAGTATGTTAAAAATGCTATTAACAACATAGTTGAATGGTCGAGTAAATGGAAAATCGTAATCAATGAGCAAAAATGCAATCTTACATAATCTTTACCAAATGACGTATTGCGCGCGATACATATATAGTTACGGTAAATTCTAAGTCGTTAGTACAAAGCGAGTTCGGTGTTAATTTGGATCAAACGTTAATCTAGCTGAAACATATAAAAGCTAAGAATACCGAGCTAGAACTTAGGATGCAACAATTGTATTGTCTGATAGGTCCTCGCTTGCAATTGAATATCAATAATAAATTAATTATATGGTGAGGATGTGCTTCGGCAACTAACGTACAACGAATTCAGCGCAGGCGGAATAAACTACTACGGTTGATAGATGCCGTACGTCTTCAACAGGACATTACACACCGACCTACATACGAGGTATGTCGCTGAAGAGATTAAATCGGCAGACACAAGGCTACTATCACCTTCCAAATCCATTGGCAGCTAACCTATTTAATGAAGAAATACCTAAACGATTAAAACGGAAAAGAATCAGAGAGATCTGGTTTGAAAACAAGCTAATACTACTCTAAGGCGGTTGGATTTGCTAATGGGCAAAACCTCCATCTTCTGATATATACCTACATAAAATCCAGTAGATGATTGTGTGTAGATCAGTTTTGGATTAGAGGGAAATTTAAAAAAAGAAAAAGTTCCATCCTTGCACAAGTTCTTTAATTGACCCCCGTTAAATAAATATTCACTATAACGTCCATATAGTATTATATAAACTACCTGCGTCATTATTAAGTATAATGTTATATCATATGTTTTTTTTAATAATTAAGTTTATAAGTAATTGTCCGGCTATTATCAAAGTTTGTATAGTCAAACTGCGATTTGGAAACGCCAACAATAATAAAATTAACATGGTTTATACTGAAAAAAATTTGTGAACTTATGTGACAATCAATCGTGGAAGTGTTTAAATTGTACAATTCAAGTGTTTACAAAATCAAAATTTATCATCTATAATTACGTCTAAGTATTTAATTTGATTACAAAATTACAGTGTCCGAAATATTTCGAAATCAAGTTAGATTTAATTAATTCGCGAGCGAACAGAATATACAGAAGGTTTTTATTTGAGATTAAGTTCATTTCATTTTTTAAGTATAACTGATTAATAACTTTATTAATTCGAACTGTAATAACGAACATTCTCACAATTAGCCACAGGCAACGTATCATCTACATAGGATACGACATTTTTAACCTCGTTAATATTTACAAGCAGACCAACAAGATGATTTATTTAGGAGAAGACCACAACAGGAAGGGCATAGTGTGGCACACACTCGGTAACCACGACCTTAGATTAGGTTCAGGGATTTTCTACGTCTTAAGCGTCCTGCTAACGCCGGACGTGTCTAATAGTCCTGATGCAAGTGAATTTGGATGATTTTCCAGCTTACAGCTTGGTTCTATAATGCTTAATGACTTCGTATGCATAAAGAATGTTTAGATCGTGGTGAATGATCTGGTTTGCTACATACCAAGATCGCATTTGTTATCATCAGCCGAAGAATTTTATTCTGGGTAGTCTGTATAGTTCTTACGTTTGTCGGCTTTACACAACCCCCACAGCTGCACCCCTTATGCTCAGTCAGGCCTGTATGGATAAGACGTTTGTTTAATTCCGTGGCTACGAATATAAACGCCTTTATTTACTAATTCTGATATCTGTAAATTGCGGTTGCATCCTGTCCGGATATGCTTCTCGTTGTCAGTTTCTAGTGAGCTTTATTCTATACTTAACGGCAACAACAAAGTATATTTGCATAAGTTATAAACATAAAAGAAAATATAACAGATGGGTTACAAATATTGTGTGTACCGGTAATAAGCTTAGCGCAATAACAAAAATAAAAATATATAAAGAATAAAAGAAAATGTTAAATGCTGCAGAAAAAAAAAGCAAATAAAAGACTAGAAAATAAAAAAGGGTTTTCTAATTACAAGTAATACATGAGATAATATAGAAACTTAAGTCTTGCTAAAATATATTGTTTAGATTGTGAGTTCTTAAATAAATACCATGTAATTGAAAAATAAATAAAAATAAGTATAAAAATAAAAAGTGGGTGACGTGGGTGTCGAAGCTGCTTACTAAGTAAAGGGGTTAATTAAATAAATTATAATTAATTACTACATAATGTTATGTTTAAGTCGCCTATGTTTATATTTGGAATACATGAAACTAAGTTGCTTAGAATCATAATTAGCAATCGAGGAGACGAGTACATTGTTTTGGTGTGAGCATTTAAAAAAAAAAAAGTCAGTCGATAGCTTTAGAACAAAATCTCTAATATAGGGCAGGAGCTTCGTGCATGCATTCTGTCATAGCGAATTGAGAATACATCCGAGGCATCTATTTTGAATGACTCGCAATTTGTTAAAGGAGGTTCTCGATATAGAGCTTCAGGAAGGACAAGCGTAAGTATTGGATGGTTTTAGTGCTTTATTATCTCGTTGATAATGTCAAGGACTTGCGATTAAGGATGGGGTACAAGGAACAGAAAGCATTGTTTGTCTCGATTATGATATTATTTATGTGTTTAGTGAAAGTAAGTCTATTGTCGAGGATTACACCGAGATAACGAGCCTTATCACGCAAGTAAACTTTAAAAATAATTCGGCCTAAATATAACGCTGTTTAGTCGGCTATATCTATGGTATCGTTTTAGATTAACCTACGCTTGTGGTCATCAGTGTCTCTGATAGTAGTACATATAGAGGAAATTACAAATAATTCAAAATCATTGCTGCAGAATTTCGTAGAATGCTACGCGATATACTAGAATTTCTAGTCTACACGATAAACATTCCTTACATATATTCATTTATGAATAAAATATTAAAAAAAAAATATATATATGAAAACTGTAAAATTCATCGAAACAAATTAATTCGGGTAATAGGGAATTACAATATGGAACACCTACGGCATATACTAAGTATAAGCGTCGTAGATTAAAACACAGATTTTTATTAATTATTAACCTATTTTATTAAGTATAAATATTTTTAAAGAGTAAAATTATTTCTAAACACATTGTTTTTTGTTTTATCAATTTATCGATTTATTATGTTTCCTCGGTGCGTCTGTTTTTTCTGTAGGTTTTTTTTTCATATTTTCCCGCGTTATTTTCTTTAAATAATTTCAAAAGTATAAGTTTTGTAATTATACATATTTACTAAGGTTTATGTACTTAGCTTTAAGTTATGAAAGAAAATTGTTTTCAGTTTATGTGTAAAAAATATAAGAAAATTTTTTCATTCATTCACTAAATACATTCATCCCGTAATATTTGGATATTTTTTGAAATCATCCGGTATTGTTTCAAACTGTATAGATGTCTAATTTTTTTTTTTTTTTTTCATCACGTGTATAATACGGAGAGACGATGATATATAATTTTGATAAATTCGTGATTTATATTTACGTTTAATTCGATGAAAAATATTTAATTTAATATTAATCGTATCCAAATAGATTATTTATGCGTTATCGTTAAAATTACACTTTTACAAGGTGATTAAGTACCTTCTCGTAATTTATTCGATTATTATTCTTAAATAATTTATTGAATACTCCTACGAATTCGCCGATTTCGGTTTTAATATATAATTAACGCGGTTATAAAATGTTAAGTTATCGTCGATCAATTAAGTATTTAGTTCGCGCAACAAATCAGACGTCTAAACCGTATCGTCTCGTAAATTTAACGTTTTCTTTTTTATAATTATCTGTCGAATAAAATTCGACTTCGAATCATCCTCGACAGTTGAATAACCATTACAGAACTGCGCATTCGTAAATGTCAATGCGTCGTTTTTTGTTTTCAAATTTACACATTTACATCATAGATGAAATACGAGGAACATGTAAAAGTATTTCATGCGATATAGAAATGTGCGTTGATTTGAATTTGTGCAATATATGCGTTGCCGTTATATTTTGCTACGAATCGAACTAATAAAAATTTTGAATTATTACCATTGCGAATAATATTCTTTAAAATCGTTATTTATGATTAATTATTTATACTATCTCGATGATGTTTTCGAAAGTGATAGCAATAAAATAAACAAACTTTCCCAACTAATTATAAAGGTTTCCCTATTTTTTTTTTTTTTTTTTTAAATGTAACTCCAAAAAAAGGACAGCTACATCCTTTCTGCAATCTTAAACTTTACTTTAAATAAGCAGCAATCATGATTCTTGTGCAGAGGTTTAACCCAATGGTTAAGCTCTGTTACGTATGTTAACAACCAAGTCAGTAGGTTTGAAACGTTTAAGACTTCTTAAGTCACGATCAGTGGGCAAAAAGGCCTCCGGATTCGGATGATGATGAAGTCTTCTCTGGTGTTGGTCAGCATAATCCTGAATTACTTCGTTGACCCATTTTATCTGTAAATCTTCATGGAGTGCATCATTTCATTGGAACCAGCGAACATTCGTAATTTGCGCTTAATACTCTATGTGATATTTTTAATAAATCGTGGCTTACTAGTGCTATTCCCAATGATTGGAAACAGTTTATAATTATAGCAGTTAGGAAACAAAATAAACCTGTACTGCAACTCTTATAGACCTATTGCTCTTGCTTCCTGTCTTAGAAAAATTTTGGAAACAATTTTCCATAACCGCCTTCGAGTATGGGAACTACCTGTTCCATTCAGCCTCTGCTTCGCATGTTAAGAAAGCTACAGTGTTGCAAAATACTTGTTTGAGGTTAATGTCTGGATCCTTTGTGTCAAGCCCTAAATTTGTATTAGAATCTGAATCCCCCCTCTACAGCTGACGGCAATTTATCTTGCAGACCAATATATCCTAAAGGGCTATAAGCGAGTACCTGATAGCATATACAATAAATTCTTCTGGATTTATACTAATTGGAGATTTTCTCATCATAAAATTCCTCTCTTAGCATTGACAGCCAATTATTGGCATCCTCACATCAACCTTATCATTCCTAAAGTCCCTTTAAAGTATGCCTCAATTCCCTTTGAACGCAGTTTTTTAGATCCAGATATACATATCAATGAGTTTCATTCCCTAATCGTACAAGGTAATTCTAGGATAGTTAATAGCCTTTTCAGGTCAGTTATCATGCATAAGTGGCCTAATCATTTGTTCTTCTTCTTATCCCCATGACGGTCATTTATATTCCTTTTTCCCCCCAATATTTCGCTATCTCCGTCTATTCTTGTCATATCTTTCATCCCGCATCGCACTGACAGCAATGAGCAAGTTAATAAGTGCTCCGAATCTTGTACCATGCCAAAATCACATCTGTCATTATCTGTAATTTTTCATCGTTTCATGTTCTTTGCTGTTCTACCTGTCAGAGTTCTTATTCTATTCAGAGTTTTCCAACCACGGAAATTTATTAACGGGATGTAGATGTTCGTCCGGTTGTTCCCATCATTTTAATCGGTTTTCTTTCAGCCTTCCTTTCCATAATTCCATCCTAGTGATTTCCGGCGTTTGTGTCAGAGCGTTTGCTGTTTTAAGAAAACTCTTTCTTGACTCGAGTCGACTTACTGCCGCATCTTTTGCATTCAATCGATGTCCTATGTTTTGTTCTTGTTTTGATTTTTCCTTTCCAGCCATCACTTCCCGTCTTATATCTGGTGGTGCTGTACCGGATAATATTTATATTTTATCGATCGGTATCGGCTTCAAACGTCGTACATTCAAAATTAATAGAGTTATTCTGGCAATAATAGAAAATATAATGTATTTACAACAAAAGAATGTCCATGTGAAATTTATATGGATCCCAGCTCACATCGGGATCAAAGTTAATGAAATTTGTGATCAGGCAGCCAAAATGGGGGCCTCCAGAGGCCTACTTATCCCTGCGATTCCCTCCATATGTTTAGCTGTATCTGTAAAGGCGGGATCTGTTTCATCGCTGGAGCTCCATGTTTTGTACTACTCGGAACAATTTCTATAAACAAATTCAAACAGGTTTACCTAAACAATCTCTCTTTCTAATTAAGTCTCCACATTCAATACCGATCCGTAATTTCTTTCCATTTTAATTCGTATTAGGTCAGGGGACATAATCTACTTCCCAGCCATCTCCACCGGATAGGGCTAGTTAGTTTCAGTACTTGCTAGTCTCCGTTGGACTGTGGTTTGACAGCAGACATTAATCATGTCATTTTTTCATGCAATCCATATAGTGCACATAGAGAAACCTTAATCAAGACATTACTACGTATCATCCCTCCGTACTCTATTGCATACCTCCTATGCTTAAATAATCCTTCTGTGTTAATAGCACTGGCCTCTTATATATATATATAAATCTAATATTATTTTGTATACATTCATATGTATAATTATACTTATATGTCTTAGTTTAGTTATTTATATTTTATAACTCATTTGTTAGCGTTAGCGTTTAGTTTATTTTAATTTGTATGTACAATGAGTAGTAATGGCTTTATAACCTAAACTCAATCTGGTGACAATAAAGAATATAATATAGTCGAAGAAACTTATTCTGAGTTGTCTAGATTATTTTACGATTCGATGCTTTTGTATCCAATATTTCCATATAGGACTTATGATGGTGTTATATATTTACAATTTATTCTCCAGCTTCATTTTAGAGTGCCATCCAACGAGCCAGTACATTTGACGCATTTATTCTCTTATTTGGACAGCTTTATGATCAATATGGGTTCTCCGAATTAATTTTGTGTCCAGATGCTTACCTAACTATTACATAGAATTTTCAACCGGAACTTGCTGATTGTTTATATGGACCATGTAACAAGGATCACGATTGCGAAAAGAGAAAGTGACGTGTACTGATGTCTGTTCATTTAGTTGAATTATCCAATCCTTCGTCCATTCGGTTGTACGATCCAGAGCATGCTAGCCTGAGAATGATTGATCGATAATATTGCTGTATTGTTAGCGAACATCGCGATTGTTGTATCCTGTAATACCGGTATGTCCGCTGTATATAGCAAGTACAGGATAGACCCTAGCACACTATTCTGCGGAACACCTGCTAATATAGGATGAAATCCTGATGTAGCCTCTTCATGTGATATGCAAAACCAACGATCGGATAAGTACGACTGTACCATATGACACCAATTCATAGGTAAACTAAGTTTGAATATAAGTCCTTCGTGCCACACGCGATCAAACGCCTGCGCAATGTCGAGGAACATAGTTCAAAGGCTTTTTCTATTAATGCCGTTACACGATGTATTTGATCAATCGTTGAATGCTTTCTTCGAAAGCCAAACTGATGTAGTTTCGTAAGAGGTTTAATACGTTTTAGGAGTAGTTTTTCAGATAGTTTTGATAAAGGCGGCAACAGTGAGTTCGGTCGATACGATGTGACTTCTTCCGCCACTATACCTGGCTTTTTTATCACAATGATTTTAGCTACTTTAAAATATTTTGGTACATGCTATAGCCGTATACAAGCATTGAATATATATGTGAGAAGTACAATACTTGTTTTTACAGTTCTATAAAGGTCTCCTAAAAATTATTATTTTTTTTGACGTAAGTAGGAATAGTTTCGGATCATAATGTGCCTTGCCACAATGTGTAGAATACACACATGCACACACATGAATATGGCCGAACGTTATTGTACACAACAAGGGGTGTATGGGTTCTAAAATTCCTTATCGACGGTATTTGAGATTTTATACCTACACACACATATATACATGCATTTATGTAAACATATATATATATATAAAATATGTGCGCAAAAAGAAAAAAAATGCTGGCAAATGAAAAGATAAAAATCGTTTAACAATACTTTTCATTTATGATTTATAGAATTTTCACATTTTCAATCTGGTGGTTTATACTTTATGTCGAACGCATAAAACAAATCATATATATTTATTATATATATATATATATATATATATATATATATATATATAGATATATATATGTTATGTGTTTGTATTAGTCTGGCCATCAAATAAACGTGTAAAACACATAAATACACGACAAAACGGAAAGGACTGGCCATAAGGGACGTTATAAGATAGACGAAATCTGTAGTAGAAATGAAAACTGAGTGTTATTTTTTTTAGCCGAATTTTGTTTTTGGAGTAGTCGAGGAGGGTAAACGTATCCATTAAAATTAAGTATATATATATATATAGATAGATAGATAGGTATTTATACATGTATGTGAATGTGTACGTGGCCATGTTTGGAAGTATAAATACCATAGTGATTTACTACTTTCCACGTGAAACTCATAAACAATACTCAGCACTCATTCACACACACATACATATATATATAAGTGTGAGGGAGTGATATGTATTTACACACATATATATATATATAATTTCCGTTTTGAAAAATCCCTTCTCTTTTCCATGATGACTGAACAATCAAAGTTCAAATATAACTCGTGCAGACTTTCCACCCTTTCAAATAACTATCAATGCGCTACCCAACGCGTTTTTATTAATATATACACATCAATGTATGTTTACCCGCGCGTCAGTGTGTACGGTAATTGTAAATCGTATCGAAGCTGATGGTCATTGGTCATCGTCTATTTATTATTATTACTACTACTCCATTTTTATCTGTTCTACTCGTTTCTTACCCTGCATAAAACTTTCATCTCTCTGTGTAGGTTTTGACCATTTAACATAAATATATATATACACACATGTATATAAATAAATTTTTATGCACGCGTGTAGTCAGCCCTCATTTTGCACTGTTGTTCTGTAAAACTCGTAACCCTCGTAACCGTTATAAAAATCATATTTCACCGACGAAGGGGTTATTCGGAATAAATGACGAAAAACTGCAGAATCGTTTCTGCCGTTGTTAAAATAGCGTGTTATCAGTAAAACCTTATTATACGCGCGTGTCGTCTCACAGTTGATACATCATCGTTCGGATAAGTGAAATAGAATATGCTCGACCTATTCCGTGTAGATCAAAGGCAACACAGCTTCTTTAAATAAGGTACGTGTGAGTCATTGGGAACCCCCGCACGACGGTCCCTAAAAGAAGGAAAAAAAAGGAAAAAAATTGGAACTGTAATATAACGGGGCACACGGACACTTATATTTTCAGAATGTAATTATACAGACCGTTTCGTTAGATTTGTCGTCGTTATCATAAAAGCTCTCCGTTTGTTTAACCGCGGTCTACGAATAAACAATCCGACATCGTTTAGTATATATACATAGTCCAAGTTATTCGCTCTCCTTATTTGGCTGCAAGAATGTACATGGCGGTGCTATAAATTACAATCTATTCTAGGACGCGGAACGTATTAAACGAATAATATCAGCTATTGATAGAAGAGGTCGATAATTATGTTTTATCTATAAGGCTCGATTCGCACTACATAAGTACACGTTCCTGCCTGGGTCCGGTGAAATATTTTCAAGAAGCACTATAAGCATTCGCACTATCGAAAATACTCTCGAGTTCCGTTCTAGTCACGATCAATCCGAAAGTAGTTTTGTCCGGATATTAATGAATATACGAGTGCAGTACGGAGGACAGAGACCAACAGGCCGACTACACAGTTAGAATAGAGCGCCTATAAGGCTTTGACGTTTTACTGGTTAAATCTTCCCATATATAAACGCGTCAATAGAAGTTTCACTTCAAAAACTGTCAACAGAAGGCACCGGTCAGCGCTAGTTCGCCTGAACGGCTACTCTACTGTTGTATCAACTTAATCGTCGAATGCGCCTATATCTGTCGTGACCAACAATGCTGCTATCTCGTTGGTATAATGTTGCAGTTTAACTGCATTCAGCAGTGGTCTCATGATTACTTCTACCGCTGTTTGATCCCTATTATGTAGTGTTGCGTTTGACACAAATCACGGCGCCCTTTTTTTGGAATCTTTGGGATAATACATTGGTATATTTGGTTTCAGATACGCGTTGTATAACAGAAGTTTGTTTGGCAGAGACAGCTTCGAATGCCACCCATCCTAACAACTAGATAGGATTTTTTTCATTTTTGCACAATACGCCGCAGTCACAATACACATTGTAATTTACACACAAAAACAAAAATTGTATACGCTCGCACACACATACACACACTTATTACACTGGAAAGAGCTTATGTAATCCTACACGTGAATAGAAATACGTGTGTACACTAGTATACGGTAACGAAAATTTCAAACGTATTTGTTTACACGTGTAAAAAAATATTATAATAATTTAAAATTATAAACTAGTTGTTCACAAACAACTTCCTGGCAGTAATAACAAGTACGCACAGACGAAGTTTGACTAAACCAAGAAATTATAGTGAAAATGTATATCCAAATGCGGATGAGTTTTAAGTAGATTTAAAACGAAGATTAGTACGCGAACGCGGTTGAAGCCTATAAGTGTACTACATAACAAATTTGCGAAATCAAATATTCCTCATTAACGAGACCATTGCACAAGTTATGTGAAAAGTTGAACTTTGAAATTTTCCGTTTTTTATACAACCGTACGTGAAGGATAACGTCATATAAGAGATCATAATGCGGTCTGGATAATAATTAATAAATATTTTAAAAACTTAGTCTGAATCCTTCCGTATCTGCAGTATGTTTATAAAATGTATCGCAGATTATTGAACTGAGAGCGAACAAGAGTTTTATATGGAGTATTTAATGTTTGCGGATCACTGAATAATTTTGAGTTTCTTAAGACGAACCCGAGAACTAATTGAACTTGATGACAACTTACCCGATTGAGGTTTGACAGTAATCGATTAGTAATAATACTTTCGGTAAATGGAAAAATAAAATTCTTCAAACATCGACAGGTGAGTGCGCTAACAGGATTTTGAAATTACAAAAAAGAAAACCTACTAAACTGCTGTCAGTATCGGCCAAATGAATAAATTTAATATTTTAACTGGCAAAGTTGATCTCGGCAGCCTATTTATTGTCAGTTTCGACTTGCTAGTCTGCGGATGATGTGAGTCATCTTATTCGCAGCTGTCCCGCATATATCGTATAAAATTTGACATCCAGAAAACAGACCACTTCTTTTTTATGGATAAAAATCGTTCAAAAATTTTCTCTATCTCCAACTTATATTACTATATATATATATATATATATATATATATATATATATATATATATATATATATATAATATATATATACAACTCATTTAATTTTACTTCAAATTTATTATTATTATTTTTTTTTTTAAATGTACACAAATGTCACGAAATTATTTTAGTATAATAAAATATTATTTTAAAAAAAAATTTAGATAGGTATATTAATAATTTAAACACGCCGGTCAAAACGACCAGTTGTCTGCGACAACGTTTTAAAAACAGTACGTCTATCTTTAAGGGTTAATAATAGTAAGAAAGACAACGAGCTCATAAAATCACGAAGAAAATTCTGAGACCATACATTAAACAATGAGCGTTAAAAAGTGACAGAGTGATATATGATAAAATTGAAAAGATATCGGACAAAACGAGAAAAAAACTATTTTACGGACGTATAAAAAGAATGAAGTCACACAGACAAACTGAAATCATATTCGAATACTCTGGAAAAAATCTGAAGAATATGCTTACGTGATTTATAGAATTAAAAATAAGAGTTTGATATAAATATTAAATTTTAATCAAATTAAATTTAATATCAAGCAAGCAACCAAGAGCCTATTTTGTAGGTTGTGGCAAAAAAGATGGACGGAACAACAGAGTACATCACACCTGCATACAATAAAACCGTCAATTCGCGAATGGAAGTTTCAAGCTGAAGACCGAAGGGATCAGGTGGTGCTGTGTCGCCACCGGATCGGTCATACGCAACTTACATATGGACACATATTCCAAAATCTAGTCCCACCAACCTGTGATAGATGTGAAGTTCCAATTACAATTCACCACCTCTTAACAGAATGTGCCAAAATCCCAAATTCTTCTTCCTTAAATATTTCATCAGTTCTGGCCCAAGATTCCCCACTCGTCTTATCCTTTCTTGTTAAGCTTAGGTCGGTAAACCTGTTTAATAAAATTTAAATCTGCTATCCTCGCTGCTGTACATAGCGCGGAAAAGGAAAACAATTATAAATAAAAATTGAATTTATAAATATCACAATTTCAACCGATTATTTGTCTGTTGTTTGCCAATATCAATTAGCGTATATAATAATATAGTGATAAACGCACCTACATCAGCTTTAGTTGGATACCTAACGAGGACTCACATGACACATAACACATACATATACAAAAGATTGACAGAGCATAATTATTTCGATAATTACTTTAACGTTCATAAATATATACAACACACACACACACACACATATATATATACATATTAGTGTAAAAATTGTATACAGTATATATCATATTTGTAATTACTGAAATACATTTATGTACACGGTGTACAAATTCGATATAGTACATATCATATTTGTAACTATATTTTTTCTTTATATTTTTGCTAATTTATAACTAGCCAAGAGTTAGGCTATGTAATAAATGATGTTATAAACTATATATATATAGTCACGCGTAGGAAGGCGTATCCAATGATACACCCCTCAAAAAGATTATAGGATTAAGTTTCTCATGTTAGTTTGCAATTCTGTATGTGAAAGTTCGACTACCAGCTGATTTGGGTGATTTTGTAATTGCATTAGATGTTTTCGTGTGAGCCTCAGGTTAATTTCATTCTACGACTTCGTTAGACGCGTGCACCATGGCATTCGGTAAATTAATCGCAGCACCTAAGCCGGACTTGACGTAGTACTATAATACATTTATACACGCCGTGTACAAAGTACATGTGATACTTGTAATTACATTAAATACATTTATATACTCGCAATCGATATCATTCCGATTGCGAAAAAAATGATATACAAATACTGAAATACTCAGGGACACATATATCCCCGGCTACAAAATACATTATTAATAATTACGAAAAAATTATACGTTCTATGTTTATATACCTATGTTTACACTTCACAAGCGCAGCAACTAACTAACACATCCTCGGAAAAACCAATATACAAATTTCAGATGGCCAGGTAAGTGGACACATCGAAGCCTACCTAACGGATTTAAGTATGTCATAACTACTTTAAAGTTTATTCTATAAATATTTCACCCGTATTTAGTTATCAATTTCCTCCTTTCTCGTTTATAATGTATCAAGTTCGTATTTAATTCTTTTGAGAGTGCATTATTATTATTATTATTGTTACTATTACTGTTATTGTGTGGTGCTCTTTATTTTACGAGACACCATGAAACCATCAAATTTTTTATCGTATAGATATCTAGATCAACACGTTTACGTCTTTGTATATGTGTATTATAGTACGTACGGTATTTTCGAAAAATATTTCGTTAAATCGATAGCTAACCGAAAAACTTACGACGAACGAAAGAACGATGTTGTCGTTGCCGCGGTAAAGCTATTAGCGCTAAAACTGGATATAGGGGGTCAGAACCGGACCGTGGAGACGGAAAAGAGACGCGTTCCGAATTTTCCATTTGGGGTTTTTCCCAAGCGACGCGATAACAGAAATCGAGGGTTGGTTCGTTTTTACTTGTTTAACGTTCGAAAAATTGACAAATAAAAAATGGGCCTCATTCCAGAACTGCCCGAAAATCGTGGGACTAGTAATAGTAATAGTGGTAGTAAGGCCAGTAGCGATTTTTATAGTAGATATAGTAATACTAGAAAAACTAGTTTAAAGAAAAGTATTCCTGTTCAGAGGGTATCTGTTTGTGGTGGTGGTAATAATAAATGTATTAAAAAGTGGTGATTCGAAGGAGCGTAGGAATTATATTTCGGAGAGTACACGTACATCACACACATACACATGTTTATGATATACATATATATATATAAAGAAATTTTGTGGTGGTAATGGCTTATTTCTATAAAAAAATACCGAACTGTTAAAGGCCTCCACCAAAAGTAAAGTCCTCTCTTTTTTTCAAAAACAACTTGGTCATATCTCCCAGTTTTAGAGGCTACGTATACAATTGACGAATGTGTTAGTGTACAATATATATATATATATATATATATATATATATATATATATATATATATATTTATGTCCTTAAACGAAAGTGAACATTTTTTCATTCTACCTCGCTTAAACTTTCCATTTTCCCGGGTTACTTCTATTATTAACGAAATTTCTTCTCTATTCAGCACCATACATATATATATATATATATATATATATATATATATATATATATATATATATATATACTTACATATACACACGCAGTTATACATAAATAAATGTGTTTGCATACGTGTCCACACCGGCGTAATAAAACAAACAACATCGTCATTTCCAATCCCATTTCCGGCCTATTCCCATCTCACATTCGTGTACATATACACATATATATATATATATAGTATCATTCGACAAACGAAAAGCCGACCGATATGTAACCGCATCAATCATACTTTATGAAATGAGTGCACGTATCCACACCACTACGCAGGAACTTTAAATTTATTTTTCTCGAAATTCTGTTTTTCTAGCAGCCTGGCTGACTAGTTCGAAATCCGGAAAACAAGTTTCCCGATATGCGATGTTAACGAAAGTTCCATCTAACAGAGTTTCGTGCCTCAGATGAACTTGATGTTATTTACAAAAACGAAAAAGTGTGTCATACAAAATAGAAAACACAACCTTCATCGGGAAATATTAATTTAAAAAAATTATCGTCGGAAACTAATTAATAAATCTATAAAAAAAAAAAAATAATTAAATCGATATGGAACGATGGTAAAATTTTGGCGTTAAAAATGACTTAGAAAAATGCATTACGTTCGAATCTGAAATACCAATTAACTGTATCGTTATTTTCAGCGATTTAATTCATTTTAATTTTATTTTTATTTTTTTAGTAGGTTTTCCTTGTTTTATTTTTTTTGAGTGATTTTACAAAAATAAACAAAAAAAAAAATATTAAAAAAAACCGCTAATTTTTTTTATATATTATTATAAAAAAATACAGCAAAAGCTCAAAACGAGTTTTCGTCTGTATACGAATTTAAATGCATTTTTGAAATCGTTTGGTGCTAATTGTATGTTTCTATTGTTCGTTTGTCGTATGGAGCTAAAAAAAATATATTTAAATATCTATCGAGAGTCCAGATATCCACTGCAGCTATTTACTCATCGCGTCTACTAATCTTATTTTTGATCGAGAGTTTGAAGTTCTGCACATTCACATAAGGGATTTGGAACCGTTTTCTATTTATTCCACGTATAAGCACATCTACTTTGTCAAGTTCGGAATCTATTTATTCCGAAGCATTCCCGTCGTGATCAGTCTATTCCCGGAAGTTCTGTTATGCTAGATCTGCATTAATATCTTTCAACATTTCTTCCAGTTTTTCTTGACGTATTCTCCCCGTATGTACCGCCGTTTTCCGGAGGGTAAATCTATAGATTTAAGTTTCCTTATTGGTTTGTAGTCTTTATCTATATGCATTAAACAGTTCTTCTTCGTATGTGTAAATGTTCCTCTTATATATTCTCTTTCGCATATATTACTTTATCGCGTTGTTCTATTTTTCCAGTTGGCATTTGTTTTTTTTTGTTTTTGCTATATATTAAGTATTCCCCGGTATTTTATATCCTTTTTTTTTCTTCTAATGGAGATTTTTATAAATTGTTTATATATTTTTTTAATATTATATTATATATTTTTTTTTGTGTTCACTTGATAAATGATTTAATAGTGGCTCCGTTACGTTCCGAGCTTTACCTTAACATACTACAGTCTCCATGTATTACACTTTGTATAATGTAACGTCCCATTAACCATTTGTATAATCTACAGTTGTATATATAGCAACGTTTCTAGAAAAGTAAGCATCTTTGATTAAAATATAAATAGTACCCACAGTCTTACGTTGGCTAAACCGTTAAGTCATTCCCATTAAAAAAACAAAAAATACGAATCTTTCATATTATATATATATAAAGTGAGTAGGAAAAGCGGGGAGGGAGTGATAGACACGTAAAAAAAACCATGTACAGAAAATTGAAAATTAGACAAGGTAAGAAAAAACGTATAATTAGTTCTGCAAATCAGAATTTATAGTTGCACATAAATGGCGGATAAATGAGTTCCTAAATGGACGTATTCGAATGCAGTTCATCTCGGTGGTAGGTGTTATTTATCGGCGGTCGCAGTCAATTTCTTAAAAGTGACCACTAGAGTTTACAACACCGCGGGTTATGTACTGCTGGCTACCCATCCTAAAGTAGCTGCCTGCAGGAGATTGTATATATATATGTAGAATAGTAGCTCTGATAAATCGGAACGAGAAAGTATAAAGTTGCGGCGAAAATCTAAGCAAGAAGTGAACTATTTCGTAATTTCACGGGTGTAGTAGTGTTGCCGATCGCCACATCGATGAACGTTAATGTTTTAAAGTATATTTTCGCGCACATATATATATATATATATATATACATATTATTGTATATGTACCTAAATAAGTGTTAGTGTGGTAACTGCTTCTTTTTCAGAAATTCTTTCAATTACTTTTTTTCCGGCGAATAAAAAGAACGGCATGCGTATTTCAAGGTCCGGTAGCTGAAATGATGACCTTAATATTCGCTACATTTCGTTCGAAAGATTATAAATCTTCAAAAATTCCGGCGGCTCTTTTATTTGCAGAACTCCCGGTGAGAAAGAATATTCAATGCGTGCGTGGTAACATTAGTCGGACTACTAGTCAAAAAGATTGTTGAATTGAACTATACATTGTTTACACATATACACACGTTTAGCTATATGTAATGTTTATATACCGATGTATTTTCGGCATATTTTATTACAGACACACATACATACATACATATATATATATATATATATATATATATATATATATATATATATATATATACATAAAAACAGGAAAAAAACTCCAACTTTTCCGATCTTTAAGTTTAGTATAGTTTTTGGTCGGAATCAAAATTAGGAATTTTCTAAATCGTAATAACGTCGCGTCCACTTTTGAAAATTTTGTAAACGTGTTTTGTTTACGTGGCGGTATCTTTATTCCGGCTTTTATTGGATTTAACGAATTCATTTTATTGATCGATATCGTTCCTATGCAATTTAAATTATTTTCAGTCATTATCATAATTCGTTTTCGAAATAAAATTATTCCGTTGTTTATTCGCGAATACTCAGGATTCAATATTGGATCACCATCCAATATTAACGCGTCCAGGGCTGATTAAGTAGCCTGATTCTCGCGGTGCATTACTCACTATTCCATACACCACGTTTAAAGATGTACGAAGTATTTAGGCGTCACTCTGAATTCGCGTTTGTCGTTCAATAATCATATTAATTATACGATAATGCTTATATTCGAATTCTTTCAACTATGTTTCATCAAAGGTCCAACCCCGCTGTTGCGAATAAAAAAACTACTGTATATATATATATATATATATATATATATATATATATATATATATATAATATATATATATATATTATATATATATATATATATATATATATATATATATAGTCCCCGGTTAACATATGCGTATCCCGTTCGGTTTTCAGTTTTCAGCAGTACATATTGTAAATTACAATTATTACCGAACCGTTGTTGCAGAATTTCTCCTAATGTCACCAGCTGTGCCAGAATTCGAGATATTCTTAACTAACCCTTGATCTCTCATTTTTATATATGTCAACAAGCCAGCTAATAAACAATTTTATGAGAATTGCAAAATTCACGAAAATGAATTAATTAAAGTCGTAGAATAGCATGGTCAGCTGCGCTACAAACATGGACGACTAAAACAACGATTTTAACGTAATTTTTATTCGTTATTTTATATATTTGTTTGTTTTTAATATATTAAGTAAACTAATTGTAATCTATTTTTCAATTTAATTGCTATTTATATATATATATATATATATTTTGTCTTTTATCGTAGCAGGTTTTTTCCTTTATTATAATAACATTGTAGCTTTTATATATTGCACTTTTTTGTTATTATTATTATTATATCAGCTACTAAGGTTAATTCTGTGTACTTAGTATACGATGTGTTAATATATTTTTTTTTTTTGTATAAAATTTAAATAAATGATATTTTCCTTTTTTCTTTCTTTTCCGACGGAGTTATAATCTAATTAAAAATACAAAAATTAATTAAAACATCGTCCAAAACTGTCCGCATAAATTAAACGGTTTTTCCCGCGTTGAAATTCGGTCCATTTATTAAATAATCTGATTCGAGAGATGCAAAGAAAAAAAAATTAATAACATTTCGTATAAAAGATGTACCACCTTAAAAATGTTCTAAACTTATTCAGGCGTGCAACATACACCGAACAAAAGGAAGAATTTGTTAAAGGGATATATTTTTACGTTTTCAACAGGTTCAGACGGTTTAGAGGGCGTGTCTCATTCTGTTGAAATATGTTATTTTACATAAAGGCACGTATATATACATACATACATATATATATATATATATATATATGCGTAATTCAACACGCAAAAATATGGCACTTATAACTGCTTAAATACACAAATCGACTCGTAAAAGACCAGAATATTTCCAAGAAACTGGTAAAAAACCTGATTTTCAACCGGAAAACTAAATGGGCTGACGCTAATAATATAAGTTGTCGCCTCTTTATGATTGAAAAACATTATCGTTGACAAGCATATTGATATATATATATATATTCGTGCGATGATATGAAATGCAAAAATAGGAAAAAATGAGGATGATATGTTAAACCCCGATGACGGAGCGGAGAAAAACAAGTCGGGATGCAAGGTCTTTTGGGCATTTGGTTGAGAGTTATGACCACCAGATGGTTTTTGTATGCACCATAAAATATGCTGCCTTTGAAAAATAAATATAACCGAATAAAAATATAACTCACTCTCTCTCTCCGTCAAAAAAAAAAAAATAAATAAAATAAATAAATGGAAAAGGAAGATGGAATGACAAGTCTGCCGGTCAGATTGTATATTTCACTCTGGGGTTTCTGCTTAACAGGTTACATGCCATTTTAACTGGCCGCTCATAACTTCCATATAGATTTTCTATGTTTCCTTTTTTTCATTTTTCACATTTTTTTTTTTTTTGACTTTACTACTAATACCTTTATCTTTAATCTATCGCCAGCGTTACACGAACGAAACAGCACGCTATCTAAATATCGAAAAGTTATAATAGAAGAGAATCAGTTCGCAGAATTCTAAACCTGGAAGCGAAAATATTTCTTCTAAATCATCGGTAAGAATTATTAAAAAGATATATACACATACGCTTATATATATATATATATATATATATATATATATATATATATATATATATATATATATATATATATATATATATATATATAAATAACAAAAAGGAGTTAAAATCACTCAAAAGTCTTTCTTTATTGACAGAAAACTTTTCGGCTGTTAAGCCGTTATCCAGTGAATATAAAAAATATAAATTATAAAAATATAGGCAAAATAAAAATATAAAATGCGAGAAAATATTGTTTAGGTACGCAACTTACGAAAATTATCAAAATGATAAAACCGGTATTTTTAAATAATCTAACAGTGGCGAACAACTCAATCGACGATAATATTTTTTTAATATATATATATATAAACAATAACGCTATAGCGAATAAAATAAAAATAACCAACAATATATAATTTATAAGTAAACAATAGTGCAATAGCAAAGATTATGTATATGTGTGTGCTAATTTTTTAATAACGTATCCGCACTGTTGTGTTACGCAAGTAATATATTTGTGACGGGTTAAAACAATTTAGTTCCTTTCTTAGGACGTCAACACACACATGCGATATATATATATATATATATATATATATATATATATATATATACAACGATAAAAAAAGAAGAGACAGTAATAGGACATATATTATACGTCACTCGATATGGATTGCTAACCTGAACCTCCGGGTTCAGGTGAATAAGAAGAAGATATATATATGAAGTGGGAGACTGATAAATAAACAAATAATATATTTAAATTAAAGTGATAAGTGCTTCATAGGAAATTTTTTATTATTTATTTAATTATTTATTTATTTTTTATTTATTTATTTATTATTTAATTATTTAACCGATTGGCTCGGTCACGGTATTATTCGTATTGTACAATTTTCTTAACGATACTTTATATTAATTTTGAAATGCGTTTACTCGTAGCGAGGTTACAATAATTTACAAACTCTCTACAATTTGACATTTTCAAAAAACCGCTTACATCATCAGCATCGTGGCTCGTTCAGAGCATCGTGATGGATCTTCATGGACAAACGTGTTTTGTCAGCATTGGGTGCGAGAATAAGTGCCGAAATTACCCTGTCAACGTTCGACTTGTGCAAAAATTAGTTTTTATTAATTTCTTTAATCTTATTCGTACGTTTATATGGTATAATAATTTATACGTGTTAATCTACCATTACGTTCGTTATTCCATTATTCCCGGCCAGATATTTAAAATAATTACGTTACTGTGTTTTTAACAATTTTTAACATTTATCTGGTTTTCATATTTTAAGTTTACTTACGTTAAATTTCTTATTAAACTCTTTGACCGATCTGTGTAACAGTGATTAAATATTTTATATTCCATTAAAAAGGCAGTTTGGTATGTGTTCGAGTCAGCCGAAAGAACTCCAGTGAAAACTGGAGCGCATTTTTTATTTATATTTTGATTGTAATGATCCCTATTTCCTTAAAAAGAGAAGTATACAAGTAATGTACGGTTCTATCCAAAGAGCCAACACTCAACAATAGCTTCCTCCGGATTTTTAGAATTTTCTATTTGAAATATAAATAATACATTATTATTCTGTTACTAATAATTTACACCATCTAAGTTAGGTTGGATTTTTAGTAACATAATAAAAGATGTTGTTTGCTTTATCAGTTGTGTAGTTTACGTGTTTGTAAAATTTGAACTTAGGTACACTGTTAATCGATTTATCGCATGATAATATACATACGTCTAAGTTCGTTAATGAATTAAGCGATTTGCTCGTAGCCAATCACCGTAATTTCGGTTTTTTCTTAATAGTAAATAAATAATATATATTTCAATATAAAGATTTATAGTTACCGTGTTTTCTTTACGTTACACTTTAAAAATAAATAAAATAAAAATACTTTTAGTCTTATAAGTCCATATCGTTGCTAATTTGAATAATCTTGAAAGGTTAATTAGTGAAAGAAATGGAAAGTGTATTACAAAACATTGAAGAAGAAGATTTATGTATTCATCAAATCAACGCCACATATACGGAGCGGACGGTTATCAAAATATGCGTTAAACTGCTGTAGCATTTATTTCTGCATATACAGTATAGAAAACAGGACTCTTTACAAAATTCTTGGAATTTTACAGCCAATGCGATAAGTGGAACGACTCAGTCATTGCTGATGGAAAGGAAAGTAGAAATCATTGAATAATGGTGTGCCTCAAGGATCGGAGAATTCTCGGGTATCGGAAGCCGTCGTTAAGTCTAAAACGGTTATGAAAATAACTTGTCCGGATTTTTGAGATAAAATTAAATCTAAATATAAAGTATTCGAATTTTTGAGATAAAATTAAATCTAAATATAAAGTATTCGATGAACTATATTGAGATAACATCGTGAAAATAGACCAAAATATACAAACAAATGAATTTCATAGAGAGAAACGGGTTCGACAGGGTATCACCGCTTAATTTTTACTCAGAATATATTACGAAGATTGCGCATTGGAGGTGAGGTGGGTGCACAATTTCTAATCCGCGGCATGCAGATAAGAAAATGCTGGTAGCTGGCAATGTGAGTGAAACGTTAACGTATTCTATCGGTATAAACTGCGTAAAACCAAAGTACTGGTAATAGTTAAAGAACGACAAAAAAAAGAAAACGTGCTTACGAAATAGTAGATAAATTTACACGAGATCTTTGATAGAGAATAAAATAATAATAGTCCACATATAGAAGAAAAACGGCGGATACGAACTGCCCGAGATGTCCAAAATGACATATGGAAAGACGGATCTATGACGAAGGTTAAAAAAAATTAAAAGCTTCTGGTATAATTGAAACCATGGCTTACCGGAAACCTAGAGCGAAGTATTTTTTTCCTTTATTCCGACCTTCGATAAATCTATTAGTAAAAATTGTTTAATCTTTGGCAATTTGACTTTACAAAAGTGGCACACATTACCGGCGAGTATTAAATTGTTTCTGACCCTCTGTTACAATTAGTTTTTTTATAAATTTATCAACCGTAGTGGCGTCGAGATTAAAAATACACTAACTAGAGCTGGGCCAAATAAAAAGTTATATTATTACACGAATAGTTAACGTTGAAAAAGATAATTATGGCATCTATAGAAAATTTTCCGACCTAGTATTGGCGAACAGTTCTTAGAGATATCAATAACTAGCGGCGCCGTGATAAAATAAATTCGAGCCACATCACGGTCTATTTTGATCAGAATGATGAAATATTTCGATGATATTATACGAAAGGAAAATAATATGCAACGCAGGTTATTGGAAGATCAAGCGGTCGACCACCAATAGCTGAGGAAGCACGATACAAAAAAAGTAACATGTACGGGCTTGCAAATGTACTGTCGTCGAGCGGAATTCGCCTATCGTCGAAATTAAATGTAAATAACAAATCCGCAACACCGAGTTTCCTACGGTTCTCCGGAATTAATAAATTCTGGCCGGGAATAACCAGTCTAGATAATTACGACTATTTACGTATTTTCCGAATTGTTTTAAAAATTTCGCAATTTTTTTGAAATTCACGAATATATCGAACTATTTCGAAAGTCGGCAATTTTTTTTAATTTATCCATAAAAATACGTCGATTCAAAGAAGTAGAAAGATATTATGAGACAATAATCGATCTTCGTCTATATTTTTGATAATCTCGTCTCGCTTAAATCCTACGCTAGAATGACTTCGAACTGGAATGGAGTGTAGCGATAAAAAAATAATTAAAATCGCTTTAATTTTTTTTTCCATTAAAAGGCAGAAAACTTTTCGGGTTTACCGCATTCTTCATTATCGGGTGAAGTTCGTAATCAAAATCTGCCGTTTCACGTTTATATTCCATTTTTTCGTTACGTATTTTTCCTTTTGTTATTATTATTTTTTTATATATATATATATTTTTTTAATTTACGTACACTGGAAAATTGTTAATAAAAGCTTTATGTATTTTATTGGAAAAATTTAAGGCGATTCGAAATTATTTTTATTTTTATTTTTTTTACAATTTCTTCGCATCTAGTAATCTGAATTTTTCGTTTCAACGACAATATCATATCATCGATAACGATTAATCATTTTCGAAAAAAAACCAACTAATTAATCTCTAACGCGAATGAATTAACTAAAACGATAAAACGATAGGCCGTTAATTTAAACTCGAACGATATTATTATTGGATAGATACTACGTAGATTTCTTACTTTCCCGGGTCATTGAGAAAATGAACAATCCTAATTCGACTTGAAGTCAAAGTTTAACGAAGTCTCGAACAAAGAAAGGAATTAACAAATCAAACGGAAAGATATATTTTAAGAAAATAAGAAAGACCCTTACCCGCTCGGCGAAAAACAATTTAACTTCTACTAGCTAGGCTGGGTGACTTTTATAATTACCGACTGCTGCTGGAGACAAAAAAAAAAAAAAAGACAATGATAGTAATAATAATAGGGGATTTCCCTACCTTAACTATCGGGAACAGTCTCGCACTTTGAACTTCCTGTGCCACATTTGAGACGGTCTATTACCGGAATATGTACGATATTAGACGAATTATATATAGGCGACCTACACTTACATATGAAAAAAATATAAAATCATAAAGGGAAGTTTTACGCTGTCATACGTGTCGTAACAGACGCGCTTTACATAAATCCACAGCAGACAACCTGCCGTCTCCTCGTGTTGGCTAAAAATGACTCTCGAAGGGAGACTACCGGACATGTCAAGGAGCGAACACACTAACATCATCTAACTTTTTTTTTTTTTTTTTTAAAAAAAAACTTGTAGAACGATCCTTTATCACGCGGGTTGAACAATTAGGACGTTTCATTATGTGCGTATGTATTTAGGGTAGCACGATGTATCGAGAAAAGTCCGCATACGTGACTTATTTGCTCATTAACTTCTTCAAATTAACCGTATCCGGGTTTTTAAAGACGTTTTTCCCTATTTTTATCATTTCAAATCCGTATCTTAGAAACGTGTAAAATCGAGATAAGTATATTCGTCCCAAAAAAACAACCGAGAAAATTGCGCGGGGAATTAAATCTCAGAAAACGTTTTATTATAATTTGAAAAAAAAATCGTAAAAAATTATATAAATAATATAACGCGTGCGCGGTATTTTGATAGAATTGCGCTGAATGAACGGACACCCGGTGGAAAGGTTCGTTTAGTCGTTGAATGTATTTCTCTAGGATTACCAATTATAGGCTGTGGAGAACCGACAAATGTGAAGGAATATGATTGCAACATGCTGAATGACAAAGAATACCGATTAAAGTATAGATTATTTTAAAAATAACCACATTCGGAAATATTAGATAATTATACTAACACAGAACAAGATTAAACTGTTGATGACAAAACTATACATTATCGGAAAACCCTTTAATCCGCTAGTATACGATTCAATCGTAAATACATCGATCGCTAAAGATCGAATCGACGTAATTGTTAAACCGCTTCAAAATTAAACGTCAACAGAACTATTTATTAAAAGATTTCAATAATTTATTCTCAGAAATAATTACGAAAGTTAATAAAACTTATCCTTTGAATATAGTTATTATCTTTACTGTTATAATACGTTAAAAATAATAAAAATCCTAATAATCTAATTCCTATGGAGCTATAACATCAAAAATTTTAGTAAAATTTACGAAAATCTTCGATAAATTAAAAGAATTTGTAAGAAATAACGGAATAATTCGTGTCAATCAACATGAAGCGTTGCCAGGCAGATCGTCTGAAGTGGCGACACGCGATATTATAGAATCGATAAAAAAAGGTAGAAAAATAAAAATCACTATAACAACTATACAACCTTTCGACAGTTGTGTAAATAATTTTAGTTAAAAATTTACGATAATGTTGAAGATTATAAATAAATATTTCGAAAATCGTTATAATACTATTTTACACATTGGAAATTAGTAAAAAAAACACAAAAACACGTGGAAACCACTATGGGTATGATGCAATGGTCTGTTTTAGAACCATACTTGTAGAACATAGTTTTCTCACGAACGCGCAATTTCCAAATAACGTAAATGTATTCACATTTGTATATTAGTAATTAGTGTGGAAATCCTTTATAAAATGCAATTTTTCAATTTTATCGATTAAAAAGATATAATTTAAATATAAACGCTTCCAAGTTAAATTATATGTTGCGCGTTGAAAAAATAATTAAAGGAAAAAAAATTTAACACAAATCCGATTAAATATTAGCGTGATTTAAATATAATCAAAATTTTATTCGCAAAACATTACTAGTAAATAAATTTTTAACTATATTTAACGAATTATGTAATAATAATAATATAATAATTGTTTAAATTATATATATATATATATATATATATATATATATTTTTAGGTGCCGTATACCACAATTTAGGGAGTCACCGAAGCTATTTTAAAAACATTTATTCTTATAATTTAATGAAATTAAATATATATATATATATATATATATATATATATATATATATAAAATTGTAAAGGGAAAAGAAAAAGTTATAATAATAATAATAATGATAAAACAAACGAATGACTATGTCACGCAGTAAGTGAATATAGAAGAAATAATAAATCGTAAAATAAGTGTCATATTTAAATTATAAAATTGGGAATAGCATTATATAAAAATTCTAACGTTACCCAACACACACACACACACACATATATATATATATATATATATATATATATATGCTATCAGTATTAAAAAGTTTTCAAAGAATTACAGCGATAAAAAGTTGACTAAATCCTCAGCTACTCGGTAAGCATTTTCATTGCATATTAAGCGGAGAGGAATTGTACTTATCGGCAGATTGCGGTTCGAGCTTTTGCTTGATGCCTGACCGTCTGTTCTTTGTACAGCTTATAGAAACTCCTTACTGCCCTCTACATGCTGGACGTGCAATCGGTAATCCATACTGTTCTTCGAATGACCTTCTTTAATACACGCTCTGAACTATTAAATAAAGATTATTTATATAAGACATTCCAACAATTGCGTAACATGCAACCTTACCGATACTGTTAAGCATCGCTGTTAATCATTATCGATTTTAGCGATAATGTAACAGATCGATTAGTAATTAAATTGAAATTTTTAATACCTTCAACGTTGCAGAAATAAATTATCGTAAAATACGCGCGAACTCAGCCTACACGTTATAGGAATTATTAAATTTATTATATAATATGGTAAAACAGTTTGTTCGCAGTTCCATAAACTTTAATCGGACTGATTCTGGACAATCCGTTATTTCTATACTATATTTGTATTTCACCTATTCGATACACTTACCTCATCCTGTATACGAATTGGGGTCTAAAAAAAAAAAAAAACATAAAATATATTCTACAAAATAACCAAGAAATAATCACATCGTATACTCTCGTAACATACAAAAAGGCGTTAAAGTGGTTATTTGGGGAGGATCGCGAGATGCTAGAGGTAAATAATTTGGTCCGTAGTAAAACTGAAACGAACGGTTTGCACGGTATAGGAGCACATTCGGAGTGAACGTAATTTATCGCCGAATTTTATGATAACTACGTAATAAGTACGTAAACATTATACTATATATATATATGTATGTATGTCTTAATACAGTGTTAGAGTAGTGGTAATTCTCGATGTTAAGAAATCTACAACTACTGACTGTAATTTTGAATTATGATATGTGCAAATAAATCTTATACATATATATATATATATATATATATATATATATATATATATATATATATATGTGTGATAAATGCGATGCGGTGACCTAAAGTAAAGGAATGAAAAATCGAAGAAAGGGAGAAAAAACAATAGTACGCGTTAGATTGCCATGATGATGATGATTAGAACAGAAAGGCGAATAGGAAGAGGAAGGTGCAACAACACACTACCACTGCGACGGTTAATACAATACGGACAGGATACGAAATGAACCGAGTTGTGCGAGAAGGGTAAAAAAAAATTCGAAGATAAAGTAGGATAATAAAAAAAATGCCCACGAAAAAAAAAAATAAAAAAAACAGAAAACCTACAGGGAAAAGTATAAGAAAAGTTTGGAAAGGTCTAAATTCTAAAATAAAAATGCCGCTCCCGTAAGAAAGAAAAATAGAATATACGGAGAGAATCTCTCTACCAGCGTTCCGTCTTGCGTACGGTGTAAGACCGTCGGAATTAGAAAGGAACGACGTTAGAACGTATACGGTATGTATATATGCACGAATGTATCGAACGAAGACCGAACGATTGCTAAAATTCGAAGGGTAAAGCAAGGATATGGAACAGAGAGTGATTGAGTGAGAAGGGGATTTAAGAACTGGATGAGCGAGAGTGCAAATGTTGAAGGCGACGACTAAAATTTTTATTCCTTCGAGGGTTACATTTCGAGTTTTCGTTTTCAGCAATGACGCGTGAACATTTCTTAGCGAAGGGGTTGGGTTCTGACGAATGATTGAGCGGGGGTTAGGATAACGCTTTTTCTGCGCGCTAGTATTGTAAAAATAGATTCTGAAGAAAAAACAACCCTCCTAAGTGTATGTATATATATATATATATATATATATATATATATATATATATATATATATATATATGTGTATGTATATATGAAAAACGCGATATAAATGGAATTGAACGTCAACGCATACATATACACATAGCTTCGTATAAAGCTGTACGAGAGAGTGTATACGATTATTTTGATGGGTAAAAAGGATCGAATAATGCTGGCTGCGCGTTTTACGAGTAGTTCCACAAGGGTTATAAGCTTGCGTGGCTGTTATTGGTGGAGACAAAACACGTAGATGGAAAGCTTGTTCCAAAAGTAACGTCGTCAGCGTCCGATATCGAAAAATAACCGAAAGCAGCCTCGGGACAAATACATATCCATTTTTTTCTTCCAACACCGTAACCACTACTACCATAACCATTATTATTATTATTATTATTATTTGGTCCTTTGCAGTTGCTGCTGCGAGTACGTTAGAAATCCTACGTTCGTGTGCATTATATACCATCGCCCTCCGAAAATCTAACAACACACTATATTTACTCTTCGCAGAAGATAGAATCTGAAATGGAAATAAATAAATAAAAAAAAAAAAAAAAAAAAAACGGAAAATATTTTTCCAGAAAAAGGGAAGGCTTTTTTTCCTTCTCTTCTAATTTTCCATCATTTCCTATAGTGAAAGAAACGTATACGGTGAAAATGAAAAAGTTTGCACATAAGAATGTTGACGTGTATGCATTGTCGTTAGAGTATCACGGAAAGGGGTGAACCCGGAGCTTAACTAAAAATATTTTCTCTCCCATCCCCACCTAGTCGAAGTTGAGGCTGTTACGCTCGGGGAAATTCTCGTTTTCATTTCCACAAAACCTTATTAATCTTCATATATAGTAATTTTTTGTCCGTTTCTTAGTAATCGTCGTAACGAATAGTCGTCTTCACCGTCGTAAGTTTATCCTCTCCTATTTCTGAAGGCTCACATTAAATATATATATATATATACATATATATACATCGTCATTTTCGTACTCACCCATAGGCGTATTATTATTATTATTATCATGAAAGAAGTTTGGAATTTATAATTTTTCTCTAAAATATTCGTATAAATGTAATCGAAATTAAAATTGTTGTTTTCTGTTTCGTGTTTCTTTGGACCAGCTCGCAGAGGAAGTGCGAAGAACGGTTAATGTTAAGAATGGTTAGGAAAAGTTACAATGTAAATTCTTACTCGCATACAAAATCATCATCCGCATTGTTAATTGTTTGATTCCCCACCCCGTCGACATATATGACCATCTTGCACGGAGTATTGAACAGATGACGTATCAACGACTTCCTAGTTAAAAAGTTATTTTTTATTTTTTCATTTTTTTTTTAACATCAATTTTACAATACGTCAATAGAACAACTTTCGTCAATTACTGCGCAGCACGGTATAGGAAAAAACGGAATTATTAATAATTATTTACTTAAAAGATCACATATATGTACACACGTACACAAACCTAAATACATATGCACACAGACATGTAAATATATTAAGTACACACATGTAATTCCGTACTTTCTCATTGGTACGAAAATGTAATAAGATCACACACAGATACACTCTGACATACAAGAACGCAAAATATCATCACTTAGACGAGACAGGGTAGCCCAACTTCACGTTATTAAGTCCTCAACGATTTGTAAGAATAATCCGAAATAATTGTGAAATATATTTAATTCGGGATTTATCGTTAATCGACTGTGTATTTGCAATTCCATCGGACAGCTTATTAAAGTACTCCTGTTTCAAATTTTCTTTTTTCATTTTATACACACACACATATATATATACATCATTATCATTTTAGTACAGTCCTAAGACTCGTCCAACGCCATGACAATAGTTCTTCAACATTCCCGGTTTTTACTTTTTCTACCCAGCTTACCCGCTCCATTTTCCTCCAAGCCCATATTTCCAACGCGTATAATTTTTCAACATTGCGTTTATTAAACTTCCAGGTTTCAGCACCATAAAGGGCTACGGACCCCACATACATCTTCAACATCCGTTTTTGAAGATTCAACGGCATTGACTTTTGTCTTAATATACCTTGCTTCTCATGAAATGCGTATTTCGATACTCCAATCCGATAGCTAATTTCGTCATATATACATATATATATATATTTAAATCTGTAATTGGTAATAATTTCCACGGAAAATTATCGTTAATTTTTCAGAAATTTTATAGTAAGACGTTTCTGGTGTTTATTTATTATATATACATACTACACACACACACGCATATATACATATATATTTATTTATTTATTTACAAGAATCGAAGTCAAATTGAAAGTGACGATCCATCCACCTCGTGGACATATTATGTCGATACTGTCCTATTAAATGTGAAATTTCATCTCCAAAAGAACAAAATCTATCCGTGGATCAGATATGGCTTTAAATTTTGATGTGGTGAAACCAGCACAGGATACTTATCGTGGCTGGAGCCCTACCAAGGAGCAGGGACATTACCAGCTAAATATAATGACAAAGGTTTGAGCTATAGTTTCATCTTATATTGACAAACTAGATCACATCCTTATAAAATTAACTCACTTCTAATTGACTTGGCAGAACGAAATATTTGTATTACCGGGACAATTAGAAATAGTAGAATTTATAAAAGTTATGAAATAATCGGATGCAAAGAACTTAAGACACAACCGTGTGGTGCAACTGCTGATTATAGGTATGTGTTCAAAAATAAAAAATATTTATTGCCGAATGGAATGACAACAGTGTGGTGTCCATAAGTAACGAAATCAGGGGGTACTTTTCAAAATTGCCTATCTTATTGATGCGGCAGAACAAAACGATTGGCAATTACACGGGCTGGATGAAGGTAAATTAGATCACTCGACATTTTATAGAAGGATTGCGACCGCAATATGGGAATTAAACCGACGAATTTCTTTAATTAAATGACTGCTTGCTGTTACTGCAAATATTGAATCCGGGTAGATAATTTACACATATTTATACGATGTTATCTATTTATATAAAATCGTTAAAATATCCCGTCGTGTGTAAGCCATAAAAATCTTCCTATTTGTTATTTTAGGTATGACAGAATGGATAATTTACTAACAGATGTACGAACTAACGAAATCGGAATAAAGAAACAGCTTCATTGTCGCCAATGTCATAAAAAAAAAAACATGCAACACAGTGCATTAAGTGTGAAAGTGCACTTCATGTTTCATGTTTTATTGCATTTCGTATATAAAATAATTAAATATACAATAAGAAAATTACCGAACTTATTTGTATCTTATCTGGACGTTAAAATAATAAAAATAATCTTATTCATAATATACATTACTATCTCTTCTGATTAGATTTATTTAATTGTTTTGTTAATGAAATTTTCCGATATAATTGAAAATATACTAATAATGAAATTTTTTAGACGTCGCCCAGGCGTTTGATAAAGTTTGGCACCCTGAACTATTTCTTAAGTTGGAACAAATTCTTCCGTGTGATCTCTACGTGTTACTTCAGTCATACTTGACTGACGGAACATTTACGGTTAGGATCAACAACTCTTATTCGAAGGAACATGCAGTCTTAAGTTCTTCAAGGTAGTCTACTTGGGCCTCTGTTGTATTTCATCCACACAGCAGATTTACCCCCAAAGTAGTCAAACGATTCTAGCCACATTCGCAGATGATATAGAGCCATCTTCGCGTCGAATTCGGATGTCAAATATGCAAACTTTGCTGTTCGGAACCACCTGAATCGAATTGTTCAATGGGCTCAATATTGGCGAATACAGTTTAATCCGCATAAGTGTCAACATATTATGTTTACTAATAGATCGGTTGAACATAATAACAATTAATAATGATATTATCCCACAAGTTGATTTCATACGCTACCTCGGATTGTACTTGGATCGAAGGTTCACGTGGCGCAAATTAGAAAGACCGTTATTGCACGTGTTGGACTACTATATACACTGCTGTGTCGTCGGTCAACCTTGAATTTAAAAACTAAAAAACGCATTTATCTCACAATGATCGCGCCGATTTGGCGTTATGGTATTGAATTATATGGATCAACTAGCGCAAGTAATTTGAACAGAGTGCAGCAGCAGTCATACTTCGTATAATCACGTCCGCGTCATTCTACGAATCTAACCCTGCATAATGATTTGAATATTTCATTTGTTCAGGATGTTTACATTAGCCAGTACGAGAAATCAAACTCAAACATAGCAGTAATCCCAATATTTTCAGAATGCACTCATTAGAACTTCCAGGCAATACAGCTAGGAGACTGAGCCCGATTACCTAGTAACCGGAATTATCTTGAGCGTTACATTTCTTTACTATATTACATTAATTCAATACTTCTAAAAGACGTTCTTTAATCAATATTTATCTCACATATTACTCTCGCGTTATAATATCTTAATTATTATCCATACTTATTAATTATTTTATAGTATCGCAATGTAATGTCTCATTGGAGACGTTTAATATGCCAAGTTGTTTATGATTCTTGTTACCGGTACAATGTTAAAAAAAAAAAATGAAATCTGCCAGATACGATTTATTTAAAAAATATTAATTACGCAGAATTTAATAATATTTGTAAAAATCGCTTTAAAAAAATTCAAGCATATCTGGGTTTCGTCTCACTTTTTAACAAATATGAGAACGCAAACTGTACGAATCAACATTACATAATAGAATACAGAGGGATCTGAAAATAAATCATAATTATGAACAAAGGTTTATTATATTTTATTTAGAGAAGTGTGGGACCCGAGGTAAATGCATAGTGGATTGCTGCGAGACGCAATTGAAGGATATATCTCGAGAAAACGAATCTATAGACCGCGATTAAGCCTGACGGATAACCTGAAGATTTCAAGTGCTACCAGATGATGGTGCTGATGATGAGGTAAATGCGTAATTCTTTCGAAACTATTTATTTATATTCACTTATGTGGACTGACGATAGTTCTTCGTTAAAATAACGGTATAACTGCGTGCATAGTGTGGAAACTCTATATTCAGAGTTAAATCCAAAGCGTCGTTTAATAGTTGCTCGGTTAATTACGAATCATTCCGAATTAGGCTAACTTGCATCCGTACGTCTAAATTGATATAAACTTAAACGTGTATTTACGTAACATTGATGCTTCGTGTTTATATATTTATAGACATAGTTACAACGCAAAAATTGGAACATTACTTTACGTATTCACGATATCACGATATGCCTATATTAACCCACTACCGGTTGTAGACAGTTCCTAAAAACTTTTCCAACGACTGCTATCTTGCTCGGCTCGGACCCAATTGGTTCTTTAACAATTCAACGATCCATAGGCATCTCTAACAATTCAACGATCCATAGGCATCTCTAACAATTCAACGATCCATAGGCATCTCTAACAATTCAACGATCCATAGGCATCTCTAACAATTCAACGATCCATAGGCATCTCTAACAATTCAACGATCCATAGGCATCTCTAACGGACTTTGGCTGTCAATTGACCACCAGTGTAATATCCGTTTAGTCCTTCTTTCATATATACCCGGGACAGGAAATGACTACGGATAAGAATAATATAATGCAACTGGAAACTAAAAGATGAATATCGCTCGCCTGGGTGGTATTTGGGAAATTAGGAAAATTTACGTATTATATTAAAAAAAAAAAAAACGATTTGATTCGATCCGATTCGATTATATTCATAAACGTCTTATCATTGTAACGTTTTGATATTCTTTCATTATTTCTTCTACAAGTGCTATGTGGTTTTTGTTTTTTGGTGATTGTTCACCTTCTATCATCGTGCCGCGGTGGTATAATTGATAGAGGGCTCGATTGTCAACTCGGTGGTCGACGGTTCGAAACCTACCCGCGACGTAGAAAGTTTTCATCATTATTTAATTCTTAATTATCACGAAGAATCACTTCATTCCAGCATGCATCTGCATCGTATATAAATAGTGCCTTGAATGCTAGCTTATTAAACGTACAATGACTAGTCACGACGTTGGGCAACGAACAATACGACGACGACGATGATAATCATCGGAAAAGAAAAACCCCAGCAAAATGAAATAAAAAAAAAACCGAATACTACAAAAATCACGATCCGGTTCATTCTTCCTTATTCAACCCCTTTCTCACACATTGTACGATTGGCTGAGTTCAATTTGTGCTTTTGTTTTTATTTTAGTCACTCGAAATAACTTCGAAACGACCATAAAAGATTATAAAAAAAAATCGATTGTCCGTTATATTTTTATTTCTTCCTAGTAACGGAAACTACTCCAATTTGTGGATTGCCTCGCCCGGATAAACTAAAAATACATGGAACAAAAAATCACTCCGAACGAAAATAAAAGTGAGGAAAAAAAATTGACAAAAAAAAAAGAAAAGAAACGGATATATAGAAATATTTTAGGGGTCAGAATTCAAATTCTTTTTGTTCGTGAAAAATAAAATTAATAATAACGGAAAAATAAAAAAATAATATATCATCTTTTCCAGGGATATTGAGCGAGTCTGTCAGCGAGAGAGCGAGCTGAAGAAAAAATGAATTGTTTACAAATAGAAATAAAAAAAAAAACCGGATTTATTCGTTCAGAGGTCGATATAATAGTCAGGCTGGCGTGCAACCTCCTTCGAAGAGAGTAAAAAAACAGGTTACCTACCTCTATAAAAAAAAAGGTCCTTCCGCATACTTTGTTTTTTTTTTTTCATTTTAAACCTAGACTCCGCCCCGGGAATGTCTCTAACCTTGTTGGGGTCGACGATAACTAAACTGTTCGTATAGCACGTAAGCGTACGAGGTAAAGAATTAACTTTTTTCTATTTTTTTTTTTTTATGGGCACCAAAAAAATCGGCTTTCATTTTCACTATACATAAAACTAACACAAACAGGTACGCAGACAGTCTCATACTTCCTGGTTAAAACCGCGTCCTTGGACCGGTGCTAAGGTTTTTTTATTATTATTATTATTATGATTATGTTTATTTCGACTATTATCGTTATTATTTCTGATTTTGTTATTAATATGATTATTTTTTATAATGATTATCGTTGGTTGGTGATATTTCCTTTTATTTTTTTAGTCGTCTTTACTAAGGGCGGAATCGTTTAGTCGTCCAAGTTCTATAGCCGATTATAGGCGAACGTTTAAAGGGTTATTTTTTCCAATTCTTAACCCCTAATATCTGTTTTTTATATTTATTATTAGGTACTTTGTCGGTGTGAAAAAGGATTCGTTTGCTGAAAGTTTATTGGCTCTAATGAATGTCTGCCCGCGCGTTAATAAAACATTTTATAGCCGGTATATAGACATATAAAAGTGTGCGTGTATATTTATTTTAAAATAAAATCAAAAAATGATGCACAACTATTTACTTATACTGGTAATAAATCCGTGGAACGCCGATTCTAGTATATTTTATTTGATAATAATAATAATAAAAAAAAAGGATTGATTCCTTTTTCATAGACACCCGTGTAATATATGTATATATTATATATATATGTATTGAGTCGCTCGTGATGTGTACTGAATAATAATAAAGTTTCATCTGTAAAAGTCGAAACTTCGTAATTTCGATGATTCTAGTCTATTTGACTACACGACTATAAAAAATTATTTACATTCGCTAACATATCATATATATATATATATATATATATATATATATATATATATATATATATATATATATATATCGTCGTCATTTTACCGTTCGTTGCCGAAGGTTGTATTAGTAGCCCATTTTACTTTATTTTTGCGTACAAAGTAAGTTCTTTTATAGAGTAAACTCGATGCTGATTTTCTTCGCATTATACATCGCAGGCTGTTGAGTTTTGATTTAATTATTCGGCGCGCTGTTAGACGCCGATCAAAAAGCACATCAAGATATTTAACACTGTTGCGCTGTAGTAGTGTAACGTCATTGATTTTTACAGGTTCGCAATACCTTCTGTTTAGAGTGAATGTTATATAATACCATGCTGAAACCAATATGGACCTACGCTGCACCGCTGCGGGGATGCGCGAAAACATCGAATCGGATGATCATCCAACGGTTCCAGAACAAAGCCCTCAGATTGATATACCGTATGCCTTGGTACGTTACCAATGAACTGATCCATCGAGATTTAGGGATTCATACCATTGACGAGGTCATTAATAGACGAACTCAAAATCACACGATGCGTCTGTATGGACACCCCAATCAGCTAGCGGTAGCGATCCCGAACAAACCAGTGACAAGACGTCTCAAGAGGATCAAAATTCAAGATAGTGTAAACAAATAGGGTAGAACACACCAATGGGTGTGCTCCCCATACACGAGCCTCTTTTCAAACATTTGTTGATAGCTTTATCAAGCTAGGTACAAATTGGCAATAAAAAAGAAGAAAAAAAAAACTTTTTTCTGTATTGATTTTAATTTCCCATTTAGTAGTCCAAGAACTAATCTTATTCAGGTGTTCTTGGACCATAACAGATGCGTATCTTTCGTGTGATGCTAAAATACAGATATCATCCGCAAAAGTAGCCAACAATGTACTTTTCACGACCGGTATGTCTGCTATATAAAATTGAGAACAGCGGCGGTCCCAGTATACTTCCTCGGGGAACAGATACACGAATTACATATTTCATCGATAATACTGAATTCGGTTTTACTTGAAAAACTCGATCAGATAGCTTTGTAATACCTTATAAATATCATTCGGCATTTTCAGCTTGTATAAAAAAGTACTCGATGCCGCACTCGAACGAATGCCTTTTCCACATCTAGCAATATACCGTTGCAATATTATTTCCTCTCCAGGCATGTAGCGATACGGTCGGCAATACGGTGTATTTGATGAAAATAATCAAGGCATCCGTTATATGCAACGTCGATACGCGCAAGTACTTGTACGGAATGGGTGCCATTTCGTTTTCCGCGGTGCGGAATTACGTAAGGATGAAAAACTTTCTAAACTTTACGTCGCGAGCTGGAATTAAACATTCGACCGTCGGGTTAACAGTCGAGCGCTCTAATGACTTCGATACAACGGCAGCTATATATATATATATATATATATATATATATATATATATATATATATATGTGTGTGTGTGTGTGTGTGTGTGTGTTTATATATACATACTATGGTGCCCATGTAGGAAATGTGTACGAAAAAACAAAAATTCATTCGAACACTTTTAAGTGATTTACTTTTCGTAAGAAGGTCAAACTACTAACGGAGAGACGATTTTTGCAGGATTTTTTTTTCAACGATGTTTCTACCCGGTCATATTATAACTTGTTTTTATAAATTATTCATTAATTTTTTTTCATAAGTTTATTATGTGTTTGTACCGTTAATTTTTACTCTTAATTAAATGCAGAATTTTCTTCTTTGTCGATGACGTCCGTTTACCGGTTAATATAAATAATTTAAATCTATCGTACTTCTCTTATCGAAGTTTATTATAATATAAGTTTACTGTTGTTTTTTTTTAGTGATTTCTAGAAAATTTTCAAATAACTTCAATTTCGCTTATATACGTGTTCACAGAAGTACTGCATTCAGTTCCAAAGGTGATGTAGAGAGGATGATTTTGTATTTCGATAACCGTCCGAAAGTGTCTTCTACGAGATAATTTTTCATAAATCTTCGAAACGAAAAATATAATGCGGATACCGACTCAAAAAGTTTTTCTAAAAAAACTTTCATTCTAGTGGTGAGTGAACGACAGCCTTTTAGTTACGTGCTAAAAGTTTTTCACGATAATCTTTAACGAAGTATAACTATCGACATAGTTAAAAAGAAAAAGTTATAAGGAAAAATTAAATACGCTAATCGACTCGCTCATAATAATAACTCGCCGAGCGCTACCTTCTATGTTGCACACGATATAGAAGTAGCCCAGCTCAATAGACGACAAGTTAAACGGTATGAAGAAACAGAAATTACATAAAAGAATCTCATGGGATTTTAAAATACCAAACCTCGAAAGTCTTAAAAACGGCGAAGACAGAATGTTGAAAAAATGGATAACGGACAAGAAAACAGAATATTTCGCGCACACATTGATAGAGGGCAAACCCTTGCAACTTCAAATCGAAGGAAAAATGAAGCCGCTGAACAGGCTGCATCGAGAATATAAAGAAGTGGACCAATATCGCCTCAGTCCAGGAGCTCGGGCATTACGCAAAACGAAAGTGGATATACAATTGCAATTGTAATCGCCTACAAACTTGAAGAGTATGACATGAAAAGAAAAGGACAGAGTGACTATTTTACTTACACACACACACACAACAACCCACCCACCTACACACATACACATATATATATATATATTATTATTATTATTATTCGGCCACTTTTTTTATATATCGCAATTTTATCCATCTTCGACTAATTTTCACCATTTCCAGCGGTAGAAGAATTACTATGTTCGTTCGTCGTACTATTAACGGTTTTCAACGCGGCTAATACTTTCGCTGTCCTCACTACTAGCATTGATTAGGCCACAGGTAGGCGCATTGAATCGACGGGCGAATAATATCTACATCGGTTTAACATTAAAGAGGATATAACCAGCGTTTAAGAACTCTCGATCGAATATTCTGGTTGAAGTCTCCGTTTTAGATTATAAATAATTTTAACTATAACATTGTCTACAATTTTTAGGAATTTGTTTTTAATTGTATCGCATAATATATTCATGCAACCTAGCTTCGTCAGCAACCGATCGAGACACGATCAATCGAAAAAACAAGGAACACCTTTTGAAATATTAAAAATCTGCACGCCACGGGAAGATAAAAAGCTGCAGTTAAGAATAACGGCTGATGGGATGTTACGTGGTATGGAAAGTTGGATTCTGAAATCCACGTTGGAAAAAAGAAATCGGAGTGCTATGTATACGAGACCATATTTATGCTGCGAAAAATGCCAAAATGGAATTGCTATACGCTGTAAGCTCTAGAAAATTAAAATATTACGGTCGTATAAATAGATATCCACGAAAGTATTATTTATCGCTGAATTGTGTCATCATCGGAAACTAGCGAGAAGAGAAACGTCACGGGGAGGGGATAGGTGGTACAACAAGAAATCTACAAAGTTGGCAGACGTGTACAAGGATGTTGATCGCCAAACATAAGTCGGAGATGGCAATTAAAAAAAAAAATACTAATAATAACTGATTTCAATATCATCTATTATAAAAATAAGTAACAATATTGTTGTTTATAATTTTGACTTTTAATTTTATAATTCAGAAAAAATTATTCATTGTATTATTTTATTTATAAGCCTACAATTGGCTTTTAGCTGTTGTGTGGCTTCATTAAATAAATAAATATAAATATATATATATGTGCGTATATATATAAATAATATCAAAAGCAGTTTATGTTCCCGTTCGTAGTTTTAATCTATATATTTTGGATTTTTCGTAATTTTATATCGGCACCTGTCTAATTACGTCGAACCATATTATTAGCAGCATGGAACAGTAGCCGAATATAGACACTTACGCATATTTATCTAATAATTACCAGTCACCGTCGTTAATTACTTAATTCGAATATATATTCACAGTCTAAGTATGCGTGTGATATTGTATGAATATATATTATACGTATATGTATACAAGCTATTGGAAGCGAATATCATACCCCAGTTTTTCATTAGCGCTACAGTTTATATATTCGGCGATGTAGTACTGTTGGAAATCAATTAGTACAGATTGTTTAATCTTTGGTAAAATATCAGTCCAATTCCATTTAATATTCTCGTAAGGGACATTTGATAGATTATAACGCGTCAATGACCACCTCATTTCCAGTAATACCACAATGAGAAGGGACCCACTTAAACTTTACTCTAGATCCACGATTGTAAAGCTGAATAACCCGATGTCTGACATCAAATTCTAACTTTGATATTTTAGGTTCTGGAAACTTAGATAATTGTAATGCCGAACAGTCGAAATAACGGGAAAAAATACTTCGCCTTGATGCATACAGTTCCCAGTAAACCATGGTTTCAATTACATAAAAATATTTCGAGGGATTATATATCAACTTTATTTAGATTGCGTACTGGTCATAATTTCTCCACCCTCACACCTACTAAATTGTGCATATGTGATGTGTGCCACGTTGACAATTGTATCGAGCATCAAACTTGGATTTGTTTCGAAAACATAGAGATGAGATGTTGTTTAGTGTTGTACAAAAATGGCATACATTACCCGTGAGTATTGAATCGATTGTTTCCGACCCACTGTCTTCTGTCTTTGTCAGTTTATATAATTTTAACAAACGTAGTGGCATTGAGATTTAAAATAGATTAACTGGATAAAGGATTAAACTCTGGCCAAATGGCGCAAGCTGGGCTGAAAAAAAAAAGTTTATATATTGATTTACATGAATTTAAATTAAATTGAATTATTATAATTATTTATAAATATTATTTTAACATTTGCCGATATTATTATTATTATTACTATTATATTTATACATTTATTTATGCTAGATTATTGCGCATTTATGCATGTATATAATATTCTGTATACTAGTATTATGGTTGTATTCAACACACACATAGTAATCATTATAAAAATGCATTGGAAAATTTGTATTTGATTCGATGATTATTACCTATTATTTTATTTGCTATGAAAAATTATCATTCTTGTTATCGTTTCATATAATAATAATAATTTAAATAATCGAACGTAATGAAAATGGCGGATATACGCGTTTCTTCTTACAGAATGTAATCGATTGAATTTTTCGAAGTTTCGCCGATGGAACAATTTTCGTAAAATGAAATAGCAGATGTGTTTGTTCGCTGCGAAAAAGAACAGAAAAAACAAAAATAACAATTCTCGGAAAGGATTGTTTCGTAAAAACCCGAATTTTCGGAAATAAGTCTCGAACGGAAATTCGAACCGTTTCGAAGTACGGATTTTACGGACGTCGCATACCCTTTTATTAAGCTCTTACACAATGGCCGAACGTGATTATTATATTATATAGAAAGTCCATTGTAGCGGAGAACGGGTTGAATACTATACAAAGAGCAAAATCTCAGTATTATATGGTTGCAGAAAAAAAAAAGTGGTCGTTCAGATTGGTCCCAGTGATATTGTATCCGTTTTTCGAACGATCGTAACAAATCTAGAAAATAAGGAGAAAGGATAAAACGCGATTTCGGGGCAGATGGTTTTTCGCGATGTCCATTAAAAGTTGGCTGGAAGTGCCATCTTATCACCGTCGTTACTATTATTATCGTTGTCATTAACATTATTATGATTACGATTAAATAAGCGACCCTAGAATGAGATGTGAGAATGTTTTAACATACCCTGTGCTAGACGTTATTTTGTAATTTAGTATTGGTATCGAATTTTCGAACATGTCTAGTCGGAGAAACCTCTTCTACAAAACCTAAAAACTCTAGGTCCGTAAAATTGTATACTCGTGTATGTAGGTTTCTGTTTGATTAATAAAAGAACCCTATAGCGGGTGTAGAGCTGTGCGTTCGTTTGGTAACATATATATATATATATATATATATATATATATATATATATATATATATATATACAATGAAAAAATACTATATCGGTGAATGTTCAATGTAAAAAGTAAAATGACAAAGATTGAAGGGACAATAGTTACTGCTCTTGAATATACATAATACATATGCATATTATATATATATGTATGTATATATAATGGTACATATTGGTATATATATTTAAAATAGACAGCCGCTGATTTCTACCATAGTAAATGAACGACAAGTCGCACCCCTTTCAGAATTTTTGCCAATTTCAACCACACATTGAAACTAACCATCCCTGCGTGAATTATTTATTTCTGGAAATACTTTGCTTATTCAACTCTTTCATCATTCTGTCTATATATAACAGATACATAATATAAGGAGAAGAAGGTCTCTATCAGGTATGTATTACAATTGACCGCGTACACACACACATATGTATATATATAATAACCCGAGGTTACTTTAGGTTAGTTCACCCGAACTGTAAGCCGAAGAATATTTTTAACTCAGGTAATCCCGACTTGAAAAAAGGAATTTCAGGTATACTGATAGGTAGCCATCGTCCACAACAAATCGTTTACAATTTTTTATTGTTTTCGAATATTTATTATAATTTTTATATATATATATTTAGGAAAAAGTGAAAAAAAATACTGCCTGATTACTCATCGTGGACGGGCGAAGTCTAAACATTATAAATGCTCGTATATATATTACCATCGATCGCAGGGGGGGATACAAGAATATCAAGATAATGCAGCCGGCGAAATTAGCCGACTGTATATTTAGAAAAATTAAATAATAATTTATATACAAAAAAAGTGTTATTATTAATTAGGTTTTTTTTTTTTAAATAAATAACGGGAAAAAGAGTTAAAATCGCTGAACTTTTTGTTTATATATCACAAAGCTTTTCGGCTGTTAAACCATCATCGAACGAACGTAGAAATAACGTATAAATATTTATAACTATATACAATTATCTCCGCTAATCAGCTATATAAATTACGGGAAAAATTTTAAACGAAGACATCTATTTACTGAATCGTACCTATCAGATCGCTTTCTCAGAAGCATATACAAAGATCGTCTGTACATCAAGGCAGTCTATTAGAACTATTATCGTATTCAATCTACTCTATTGACATACCAACTTCGAATCTATTAGTTACATTCGACGATTATAATCGCAATACTCGCATTAAAACGCGAGTACGTGCGCTAATATTGCGGTTCGAAAACATCTTAATCGTTTGGAAGAATGAGTGCATAATCTTTAACGCAGTTAAATGACAGCACATTACGTTTACAAACAGATTTATAACGTGTCCTAAGCTAATAGTTCATAAGATTGAAATTCGGCAAGTTGATTCCGTTCGATATGTTTATGGACAAACGACTAACTTGCCGAATTCACGTAAATAATGTAAAAAGATCAATTGCAGTTATTGTCATTGCTCGGATGAAAATCGATTCTTAATCTAGCGACAAAAAGACAGATTTACCAGTCAATTCTAGCTCCGGTTTGCAATTATGGTATAGAAATATCCGGTGCGACATGTCGAACAAGCTTACAAAAGGTACAGCAACAGTAGTCAAAGATACTACGCACTATTGCACCGGCACCATGTTACATACCGAACTATGTGTTACATTAAATTACAGACTAATACGAATCTTCGAGTGCACAGAATGTTTTTTAATATTTAGTCAACAGATGACTGAAAAAGAAGACGTTAATGGTAACGTCACTTCCGATCATCTAAGCAGTCAGATGATTCATTGTGCAATATTTCGAGCATGCAACAGCCATCGTTGCCTGGTGATAAGAAAGCTTACTTAGGAACGGAGACTTTTTTAGGATCGGATTCCTAAAAATAGTTATATTCTGTTAGTTCTCCGCCTTTATAACTATTGCCTATGTTTCTTTTTTTTTTATTTCTTTCTCTCTCTTTCTGTGGATCATTTCTCACACTATTGAGAGTGATCGGTATTTCACGCCATATCTTAGGAATAAGTTAATATGTTACTAAATTATTAGCTTCGGCAATAGTCGTCATATTGACGGGAGTGGTGTTAATAATGATAATAATAAAAAAAAAGCAAGTAATTATATCGTGCGGGTTTTTATAAAAATACGTAAAATAACCGTTACGAGGGAATAAATCTTTCGAAATAACGAAAGCGAATTTAAGACGGAATCGACGAGAAATTAAAAGAATGAAGACTCGTAAAAGTGGATTTAAATCGAAATATGCTAATAATGTCATATCGCGGATGGATAAAGTTTGGACATAATAATCGGAGATTGTAAACGCCATTAAAAAGAGAACAAGTGATTTACCTTACCCGAGGATAAACGAGATATGGAAAGATTACGAATTACATGTCAGAAACGGCTTCCAGTATTGTCCGAACACTCACGACCAGATTAAATGCAAATAAATAATATCGAGAATTGCCGTATCCGGTCAGTGCCTGCGAATTATAAAAATATCAACTCCGACATTTCAACTATCTGAAAAATCGAATAGAAGAAAAAGTAAAAACGGGAACAGACAAAAAAGAAACTAAGAAACTCGATTTATAATGCCATAATATAAAGAACGAATGTACATTGCGGAAAATAGGGCAGTAACTGCAAAAAAATTGAACGTGCAGTTCGATAGGTATACCTGGGATAGGAAATTATAATATAATTCGAAAAGAAGAATATCGCTCGCTTGGGTGGTATTCGGGAATTTGGGAAATTGGGAAACGTTTTCAGAACTTTAAAATTAAGCTCTATAATCAATGTGTACTGCCAGTCTTGACATACGCAGATGAAATACGGAGTCTTACTAAAGGAGATAGTTAGAAGAATTAGAAAATCTCAAAACTGCTCACGAGAGGATTATACTTGAAATCAAGCTCGGGGACCGAAAGACGGTTACATGGATACCGAAATATGGTCTACTAAGTTCAAACAGCTGCGCTACACATTCTACTTCGACAGTTTAGTCCGCTATCTTACCCCCATGCATTTGCTTTCCCGTCTGACATCTTACTTCCCAACTTTGCTCTTTCGTTGATTCTATGTGTTACTACTGTCAAGTTTCTTAACTATATATTTCGTCAGTCTCCGTGTTTCCGTTCTCTGTGTAGGCACCGGAAGGACGCGCTATTTATATACTTTCGTTTTTTTAGTCTTTATTCTTGAACACATTGCACAACTTTCAAAAAGCTTTCCACGGTAAATATGTTCGTCTTTTTACATCCTTAACCGTTACTTCCTTCAGGGGCGTGTAATTTTCATGACCGGGTGATTGATTTTCTCTTCATCAATATTAATACCTTTAGGCTGTACGAATCATTTATTTTATTTTATTTTTTTTTTGACCGTTTTCATTTGATTATCTCATTATAGAAATTTAACGACCAACACTAACGGCGACTCATAGCTACCGCAGATTCTTATTCTTAGGTTAGCCGTCAGTTCTGCGGTCGACAGATTAAGAAGTCAAATTCTGCGTCGAACTAATTATAAATACGTTAGCGTACTTTTTATTCTGACATCTGTAAAGTCCGAAGTAACTGTTTATTTTAAGTATCATTAATTTTATATTAACGGACTTCGTTTCCGCGCATATTTTTCTTTTTCGTTCTGTTATCATTATCATTACCGTCATTATTACTATTATTACTACTGTAAATATCGTTATTATTACTACTACTATTACAATTATTACTATGATTATTATTATTAGTAGTAGTAGTAGTAGAAATCGTCCTAGTAATGGTATTTACAGTATCATTTGTAGTGGCGTTAGCATTGTATATGTTATTATTAGTATTAACGAACGTTATTTAGTTAGTTAGTTAGAATTCGGTTATAATTTTTAACGATTAGGGAAGTACCGTAGGCGTAGAAATCTTCCAAGTAAAACGTCATATAGTCTTTATTTCAGTTTTTCCATTTTCGCAGGAAGGTCTAGGCCGGATATATATATATATATATATATATATATATATATATATATATATATATATATATATGAAAAAGAGGAGAAAAGCTGATTTAACTATTCTGCATGCAGCTCTTTATACATCTGTACTAATTTTTTTTTTTTTTTGTGTCTACACTTCGTAACATGGTCAAAATTTAACAGATCAACGTAGAAATAAATTTTAGACATAACAGAACTAGATTTTACACACACACACATATATATATATATTTATATATATATTTACAATGGGTGTTTCAGTCATTTGACTGGTATGCTTCTATCGTACGACTCCTCCATATCTGCTGTCCGCCTTTTTTAGATCTTAATTTTAGCTTCTTTCTTGATTGATCTACCAGTGGGTGCTTTTCTTTCGGTCTGCACATGGGTATTTTTCTTTCTATAATGTCTTTTAGTAGGCTATTGTGTCTTAACACATGACCTAACCATTTTAGCCTTGTTTTCCTGATCGTTTTCAAGAGTGATCTTTTTTAACTTCCACGTTGGGATACTCTATCAACCTATGATATTTGTAATAAGCATCGCCAGAACTATGTTTCAAAAGCTTCAATTTTCTGTTTATCCGTTTAATCATGATTCCGCTGCGTAAAGTGTCACTGCCCAAACATATGACTTATACGTTTACGCAACTTAATGGAGAGTGTGTTCTGCATAAATACCTGCCTTTTTATTTTTGCTCATGGATTGATATATTCAATTCCAACGGATTTTTGCTGATACACCTTACCTTTGCTCGGTATTTAGATCCATTCCATATTTTCTTGCTACGCGGTTTAATCTTTGTACCATTTTCTCTAGTCCCTCTTGGCTGTCTGCCGGTAGGACTTGGTCATCCATGAACTTTATGATTTTTATACATCATCCGCCAATTTTGACGCTTTCTTGAACTACTTCTAACGTTAAGCTTGTTATAAATTCAGAGTAAACATTGAAGACATCTCTGGCGCACACCTTTGGCAATTTTTGTTGCTTTATACCATTTGTTCCTCCATTTTAACGTTGTCCTCTGATTCTCGTATAATTTTTCTCTTAATGCTACCATTTTAATCGGAGTATTTACGATTTTCATTATTTTAACTGATTCTATTCTACTCTACCAAATGCTTTGACAAATCGACGTAGCACACATATATTTTACCGTTTAAGGATATTACTCTTTCTCCGATGGTTCGTAATGCAATCGCATCCTTTATTGATGACACTCTTTAAAACCATATTGCGCATCATCGGTGCATGGTTCTTATAACACACACACACACACACATATATATATATATATATATATATATATATATATATATATATATATTTCAATTCTACATCGTGGAAGTGGAAATAAATTTAGTCGAGAGTGAGAAAGAAGAAAATTTTATTAATTAATTCCAATAAGCCTATTAACAGTAGTTCTTCTTATTCATGTTATTATTATTATTATTATTCTAACTCACTCGTTGCGTTATGAGTGCCCTTTCTAATATTATCTCTTTTTGTTAAATGTCTGAATCTGAGCGATATTAACCCATTTCATAATTAGATACAAAGCTGCAATGGGCACATTTTTACTATGTTCCTTCTTTTTCCTTTTGTGCGACTTCCGGCGTATACACCCGCTAATCTTGCGGTATCTTCGGTGAATTTTCTCCATTCACTTCTATTCACCGTGTAGTCTTACTTTTTCTCGGACTGATACCGTTCTCTTCTATGAAGATTGATAAGACATCCTCAAATCTCAATTTTGTTCTTCCACAAATGCGATTTAACATGACTAACTCATCTTCTCACAAGCTGATTTTGCATTAAGCAGCGTATGCGTAGTGCATGCATTGATCACAATAAAACCAAAAATTTTACGATACATCGGTGTCCTTTGAAAATTTTCCATCTTTCGCTTAAAAAAGAAATTGTTCTATTTTATTACAGTTTTTGTCATTTTTAAAATTCTTTCACTCGAGATCTTATCTTTCTATGTGAGTTAATCTCATCACACATGTTTCAAGTTTTTTAATTTGACTGCTTCTGATCGGTCATGTCACAACTATACAACAGGGTTGATAATACTACTGCTCTGTAAAGGTTATTTTTTTTATACATAAATACACGTTGCGCAAGCTTGTTGTAGGCGATCATTGCAGTTTTTATTCTATATTTAATCTTCTCATCTAGTTCTTTATTATCGCTAATTATTCTTCCAAGGTATGTGAAAAAGTAGTGAGTATATATATTCACCGTAATCAGAAGTTACAAGTTATGCTCTCGAAATTGAGAATGACATAATTCACTTTTATTCGGTTTACTGCCCACCAAACAGCACTCACTTTGAACATGACATAGCAATGCTCATGCATTCAGCTAATAAAGTTATAGTCACAGGGGATTTTAATGCCAGAAACACCATTCGGAATTGTTATACCAATAATAAAATGGGGGAAAATATTACTAGATTTATCATTTAACAAAAATTTCACCGTTCTTTCTCCAAAACATCCCACTTATATCCCATCTACCAATCAAATGAGACCCAGTGTAATAGACCATGTATTATGCAAGCAATTTCCTTATGTCACGAAACCTATATCTCCTTCATGTTTAAGCTCGAATCATAATCCAATTTACTTCGAAATTAATAAATCCTTTAAGCAGACCCCTGAAAAATATGCGTATGACTTTAGGCATGCAGACTGGAATAATTGCAGAAATTATATATACAACACTCTAAAGATACCTACACGTCCTCACTCTCAAAACGAGATTAATAACTTGGTCTCATTTCTTAATAATGTTATCTTAAAATCCTCACAAATACACATTCCGCAGAAAGCTCTTGACACTAACCCCATGCCTGTTCCTTATAGCATAAAAATGTTAATAAAAATCGAAAACCTTTTTCGTAAACAACACCAAAAACATAAAAAAACTCGTCTGAAAACAATCCTAATCTTTTTGACACGTTTAGTAAAAACTAAGCTCCTAGAACATTGTAATGATGTGTGGAATAATAAATTAAAATCATTGTCTACCATAGATTAAAGCCTCTGGAACATTACAAAAAATTTCGCGCATGTACATGTTAATATTCCGCCAATAACACACAATAAAAACATTGCATATTCTGATAAAGATAAAGCTGAATTCTTAGCTCAGCATTACTATCAAGTGCATAATCAAAACATAACCCTCTCCACCATGTCTTATACAAAAAAAAGTTAATCTCACTGTGCGTGAATATTGTAGTGTTTCACCGGCGTCTGACTCATCAATTAAGCTCGCCACACCAAAAGAAATAAGTTATTTCATAAAAAGATTTAAATACAAATCATCCACTGGGCAAGACTTAATACACACGTTAATGATCAAGAACTTGACTAAAATAGCCGTAGTATACTTAACAAATATAGTTAATGCTATCATAATCACTGGTCATTACCCTAAAATATGGAAAACTTCTACTGTTATTCCCATACCAAAAGTGGGGAAAGGTAGCTCACTAGCCAAAAAGATAAGACCTATTAGTTTAATCAGTAACATTAGTAAAATAGCTGAAAAAGTAATACTTCAAGATTAAAAAATTTCTCAAATGAACATAATATTATAAACGAATCTCAGTTCGGATTCAGACCCCAACTCTCAACCGTTATGCAACTAGCGGGACTTAGTGATCACATACTGGATCAGTTTAATATCTAAACAAACATACTGGACTATTGCTATTAGACGTAGAAAAGGCATTTGACACTACCTGGCACCATGGCATAATATATAAAATGATTCATTATGGCTTCCCCAGGCAACTTATAATGATTATAAAATCGTATCTAGCCGATAGACAGTTCGCTGTTAAGATAAATGACACCTATTCGAGTAGTAAAATATTATCTGCCGGAGTAGGGCAGTATCCTAGGACCTTTCTTATATATTTTATATATTAATGATTTGCCGTAATTGAGGGATGTTGATACTTCTCTTTACGCGGATGACACTGCTTTATTTACATCTTCCTATCGAATCGATACAATAACAAACAGACTCGCCAATAATTACTATAAAATATATAAATACTACACAAAATGGAAAATTAAAATTAACATCGAAAAAACGGAAGCTATCCTATTTACTAGACGTAGACCACAAGTAACTCATCACATTGAAATAAATAATACGCACCTACCTTGGAAATACCGATTAACATATCTTGGTCTCACCATGGACAAACGATTGTCGTTTTATGATCACATCAAACATATCACGGTCAAAGCGCACTCCCGATTATACAAAATTTTCCCTATATTTAACAAACGCTCTAAGGTTAGTGTTAAAAACAAGCTAATAATATACAAAGCGTACATATTGCCGATATTATTATATTCCTGCCAAATTTGGTCTGGTGTTAGTAAGTCCACCATTAATAAATTGCAATCTGTTCAAAATAAATGCCTGCGTATCATACTCAATGCTCCATACTACACTAAGATAACAGACATGCATACAGCTTTAAGCCAGCCTTCTATCTTTGACCTTGTACAGGAAAAAGCTAATCTATAGCAAATGCCTGACTAGCCAGTACCATATCGTACAACGTATTGGAAATTATCTCACTGACCCGGAAATATAAAAAATATAAACACAAAAGGATTAAACATTCGCTGCTTTAGCACCAGGTTGTCTAACTATGCAGGTCGTTATAAATTAGTCTCGTTTTTAAATTAATGTATCATTATTTCTCTCTCTTTATTTCCTTATTTATTTAGTTATATTAATACATACTATTTTAATATCTAAACCATAATTAATTTCTTTATCTTTTCGGCTATTTTTTAGTTATATTTTTCCCTGTAAAAATATAGCATAATTTATAAACTAATGTATGACCTCGTTGTACGCTAACTTTAAGACGCGTAGTAAGAGCGTTAACGCTGCTCGGTATGCGCATTTTTATTTACTCGTCTTTTCTGTAACTGTACAAATTATCATAAATATACTTTATTTGTATTATTTGTACAAGTTAGATATCGAAAATAACGTTCTGCGATGTTACGTGTGTTCAGTGTTTTTATATGGTTGTGAAACTTGGACTAAAAGAAAATACGAAGAAGCGCATCCTATCATTTGTAATGCGATACTACTGAAGATAATGGAAAATCTCGGGGACAAATAAAACAAAGCACTATGTATTAAAACTGATGAAGACTGGACGGACACTAATTGTTATTTAATAAAGACAGAAAAAACAGTACTTTTCGGACACCTCATTCGGAGATCGGAATAATCATCTTTTACAGACAATACTAATGGAAATGATCAACGGCAGAAAAAAACCCACCGTGAGAAAGAAGGATCTCTTCAGTAGTAAAATTAATCGGAACATCAATAGATCGGGGTATTTCTTTAGAATTCGTGCACGGTGATCGGTAGCGTGTGAAAACAAATATATATATATATATATATATATATATATATATATATATATATATATATATATATATATATTAGCAAGGTTTTTTACCTTTTGACCAGTTTAATAAAGTTTTAAATATCTAGACATCTATATTAGCGTTCTTTATAAACTGATATGAGTACATACATTCTCGAGACAACAATGGATTTATTATTCTATTTGTACAACACTTAAGGGTAAAGATGTTAATTCTGGTATTTCTGGATCGAACTTGTCATATTGCCATGTCATAATATTGTCCAAATAACAATAATCGCAAGCCGAGTTATCGACAATTCCTGAACACGATAGGTGAAATGGTGTTCGATGATGTCCAAAACGTAATCCGCGTACTGTTTTTATATAGTTCCTGTCTATAGTATTGTCCACGTACAGTAGTGGATTCGTATTATCGACTGTCTGTTTTACTAATATATATACGGGTTTTCCTTTTTTTGTTGTAGGCTGTATACATTTATTCTCGCGCTAGTATAATCGATTCTTAATAACTGTAATGTAATCTTCAAAGTTTTAGTATATTATATATATATATATGTATGATGATGTCGTTGAATCCTTCAGGACGTGGTGATTATGATTAGCCAACTACTTCGCTTTTCTCCCGGGATACCTTTTCATTGCAAATCTGCTGCAAACTATCAAGGTATTTATTTTTAAACGCGTCAAATCTATAACTTCATCAGTTCACCTATCCTTTATTTTTTAAGACAGGTGGTCTAGGAAAAAAAGGTACCGATTGTAATACCAACTATATCATGCGAGCTTCAGTCGTGGATGTTAGTATTTTTTTAATACGGTCTTTTATATTTGTAATTATAATTAATCAACTACAATAATGTAAAATTACGAAGGCCACAAAAATATCGATCGCGACTAAAATGGCGTCCGTTAACATACGTCTCCGCAAAATAGGGAAACAAATTTAATAATTGCGTACACGAGTGCCTTGTATTTTCGATTGAATAATTTTTCAATTTTCTTCTTTAGTCTCATTTAGAACTCATCACGGTCGTCTACTAGATCTCTGGGTCTGTGCACGATCATGATACTCCGGACTACCTTTCGTCGGTATAATCCCAGACCAGTTGACTTGATGATTAACCAGATCGGACACATATTTCGGAATAGATTGATATATTGTCCGACTCGGTCGCATATTTGACTTTAAAGTTCTTCATTCGGCGTTTCGTTAGATATAGACACCATGGTGATCCTAAATATGGACGTAGTTATTTAGGCATTTGGACGTGTATCGCCGTAATTCGGTGGTATTCAGAGTTTCTGAATTATTTTATAGAACGAAATATCGTTCGTTGCGATTTTTAATTGATCAGAGTAACCCATGAAACTCATCCGTTTTTTTTCCAGCAGTGCACACTCTAAACCAAAACCTTCCCAACTGAACGAAGGTCATTTTCCTAATTTAAAAAAAAAAAAAACGGATTATAAAGATTTATTTTTCGAACGAAAACGAATTTTTGACGTTTTACAGATTTGACGAGTCAGTGTATCGTTGGACCATCTTTTATTGCGAGGATCGAAGTGCAGGTATATGTGCCGACTTTAGGGGGAGGCAGCCACCCTTCCAAGTTACTATACCGTGGCCATGCCTTCTCAGCGGTTATATTAATTAAGAACTTGCTACTTCAATGTTTATTATTCAAGGGTTATATTTAAGTACCCTAAGTTAAATAAAAAAAAAAATATTTTCGTTATATGAATATTTCAGGTAATTTATATGTAAGATTTATTGTGTATACTTGATAATGACGTAACTGGTCGAAAAGTTTTACAATAGAAAACTTTTATAGTGATTCAACTGTGTTATGACTTTATGTTTATAATTCATAAAATCGCTACTCTCCGATATATCAACATTATAATATATATATATATCCCTGCGGGTACTTTGTATCTTCAGGGAACCGGAGCTTTAACCGGTAAGGGGCGTCTACAGGTGGCGGATAGTAGAACGGCCTACAGATATGTAGGTTAGCTGCGAATAAGACATTAGTCAAATAAGCAGCCGCGGAGACCAAGAGCGGCTACTGGTGGAAAACCTCAGGTAGGTGATTCCAGTAATGACAGGGCAGGAGAGAGAGGATGCAGTATCAGCTTGAGGAACTGGTCATAAAAGTCTGCATAAATATTATGACTGTCTCTCTCTCGGCGGGTTTAGGTCGCCGTAAAAACCTTACACTGTTATCTCCTCAATAACAAACCGCTGCCTTGTGGTTCGGGTGTTTATCCAAAGGCTAAGGGAGTAAACCCTAACAGAAAATCAGGAAGCAGAATAACACAGCTTTACCACCTCTGCTCCTACAATAATTCTACTTATATATAAATTGGAACGAAATTATTTTAAAAGTGATAAACGAACAAATTAACAGATATAATGATAATAATTACAATATTATTCAGAAGAGTATATACAGCTACATGATAAATAACCTGGCAGTAGGGATAAAATGTATCTTCTAATTTGCCCGGCCAGCACGGAAGATTAGGCTTTATTTTCCCCAATATGATCGTAAGAAAAAGGAAAGACCGTAACAGCCAAGGCCTTTACCGCCTAGTACAAATACAAAACAGGAGCAAATCTCCCAAATGTGACAAAAAACATCCTGGATATGACCAAAATATTTATCAGATGTACATAACTCTATCAACCAAAATTGCGATCACAACATATACTGTATCACATGGGGCAGGATAAATATTGTTTAAATGGAGTAGGATTTCTGATAAACAAGAAGTGGTCTGACAATGTAGAAAAATATGTCGGAATATCGGATAGAGTTGCATACCTTGTGATACAAATAAATAATAAACAGAAGTTGAAACTAGTTCAAATATATGCACCAACAGAAACTCACGAAGAAGAAGTACAAAAATTATACGAAGAAATACAGGATAGTTTAAACCGAGAAAAATGCCAGTATGTTATTATAGTCGGCGATTTTAATGCCAAAATTGGGACACGTTCAGACGAAAAGGAGACAACAATTGGGGAGTACGGTACAGGCATCAGAAATGAAAGGGGAGAAATGTTAGCCAGCTTTCTCGAAATGAATATATGCCATGAATACATTCTTTAAAAAGAAAGAAAAAAGAAAATGGACATGGAGAATCCCTGATTACAAACATAAAAACGAAATCGATTTCATAATTTCGAATAAACTACATATAATACAGGATGCCACAAAGCGTTGTAAACACAGGCGGTGATCACAGATTGGTAAGAGCTAAACTAAAAATCAATTTGTACTAAATATAAATCGAAACAGATGCCAGTGAATGTAGACCCGAAAATATATTGTCTCAAAAACTAGAATACCAGGAAGACTTGCATTTTGCACTACTAAAAAAACCAACAGCAACGATTGAAGATGAAGCGAGGTTTATAGCGGAAACAATGAAGAAGTGTGCAATTAAAGTAGCACCGAAAATTAAAATATTAAATAACAAATTAAGTGCCGACATTGAATCACTGTTAAAAGAACGAAGAATTTTAAAAGTGGACAGGAATAAAAAATTGATTCAGTGGGCAGATAAAACAATAAGAAAGAAAATGAGAAATTATATCAAGAATTTCAACACCCGTCCGGTACAGGAAACTATTGAAAACAATATGGGCCCGAAGATATTCAGAAAGGCATTGTCCTGCGGAAATAGAATACTAACAAAAATAATAAGTGCTACTGGACAAGTTGTGACAAATAAACACAAAATAATTCAAGAAGCGGAAAACTATTTTATAGATAATGGTAATACAAAGATACAGCCTCATATGGTCGTAAATAGGAGTAAAGTAAAAATATTGAAGAGATTCCTGAAATAACGAAAGATGAAATAAGGAACGCGCTTCGAAGAATAAAAAACAACAAAGCCCCCGGAACAGATGGAGTCCTAGCGGAGATAATTAAATATAGCGGTGACACGATGATTACTGCAATTTGTCAACTTTTCAATCGGTGTTTCGAAGAGGTTAAGATAACAACATTGCGCAATCTGAGAAATTACAGACCAATTAGTTTAAGGTCACAAATGTATAAATTATTTTCTCGTATAATAACGAATAGAATAACACAACAAATCGATTTCAATCAGCCAGAAGAACAGGCTGGCTTCAGATCAGGATTTAATACGATCGAACACCTGCTGAAAATTACAATGCTAATACAGAAATATGAAAAGTACAACATAGATTTATACGCGGCATTTATAGACTACGAGAAGGCATTCGACACAGTAGAGGTTTGGGCAGTAACTGATTTCATTAAAACTAATTGGTATCAGTGACAAGTACATGCAAAGTATAAAGAACAACAATGCAAATAAATTTATGGAATAGAACGAAAAAGATCCCAATAAAAAAAAGGTGTTAGACAAGGAGATAGCATCTCACCGAAATTATTTATCCGCGCTTTGGATATCGTGTTTAAAAACTTGAATTGGACTACAACCGGTATTAGAATAGACGGTGAATATTTGAATCACCTCAGATTCGCGGACGATATAGTTCTACTAGTGAGCGGAAGTGCAGAAGAGCTACAGACGATGATAACAGATTTAAATGTACACTCGAACAAAATAGGACTGAAAATAAATTTACATAAAACAAAAATAATGACGAACACAGGTAATACAAATAGCAGTAAAATCGGAACAGATAGAGCAAGTAAATAGTTACATTTACCTAGGTGTCAAAAAATCACTACAAATAAAGATAATGAAAGCAGAAGTGACAAGAAGAATATCACTATCGTAGGTTGAGCTTGGAAAATTACGCATCAATAAACAAATACCGACTAATCTGAAACGTAAATTATACAACAAATGTGTACTTCCGATTCTTGTATATGGTTCGGAAACATGGCCATGTACAAAAACAAATTTAAAAAGGATAAGAAAAGCTCAGACAGCACATGAGAGAATTAAAAAGAATACATGGATACGGGAACAAACATGGTTAGATGATGCAGTGGAGCGAATGGCTACAGCAAAATGGAACTAGGCATGATAATAGAAAAGCGGATTTTACAGAGGTGACCGATGGACAGAAAAAGGAAACAGGGAAGGCCAATGACGCGGTGGCACAATGATATAGCAAAGATAGCTGGGAAAAATTGGTTGAGGAAAGCACAGGACAGAAGTGGTTGGAAGACGTTGGGGAAAGCCTTCATTCAGGAGTGGATAGATAAAGGCTTATCGTGATGTATATATGTATGTGTGTGATTTTTATATGTAAGAAAAAAATGTTATTAATGAGTTATGTTCATGGAACATAAAAAAATATTCTTTTGCCCGCAAAGTTTTTTTTTAGTCCGCACACCTGAGTGCAGGAATCGATGATATACTGAAGTTCGTTTTCCGCGGTGAATATTTCAAGTGTTTGAAATAATATATAGTTCTCGTGTATTTTGCCGGATGTTGTAGAAAGTCAATCGGAGTTTAAATTATCATTTACTACATATTGTTGATGGAATAAAAAACCATTTATTATTATTATTTTACCATCACTACTTCTATTGTTATTGATATTATTATTACGGCTGTATACACACTTATTTTCCTTACATTACATTATTAATATTTTGTATCAACAATGTTTTTATTTTACTTATTTTTTGATAAATCGTTGTTCTCTGCGTATGTCAACTTATTAATAAAAAGTGTTTACTTCATTATTTTTTAAATATATATATATATATATATACGTACTTATTAATTTTAACCGAATTAATTCCAGTTACTTTTTCATTATCTGACGTGGTCGAGCAAATACAATTTAAAACTGAACTTTATTCGACTTTAGATGAAATGAATTACAGCGCGAAAAACGATCATCCGAATTTATTAATCGCATCGTTAAGTAACCGTGATTTCATCGGAAGGTCTTTCTCGTGGTTAAAACTAATAAAAAAAAACCCTCATCTCCAGCCGTATTGTCAGTAGAAAATGGTCGATTCGTTTGGCTTCGAAACACTATATGAGAAAAATTATTTAATATTATTATTGGATCATATCGTTATTTAATAGTCCACAACCATAAAGAAATTTATAGGCAGTTTCGCTTGCGAATGTTTTATATTATATCTATATTTACATCTATATATAATTATATTATGCAGCACTGATAAAATGAGTTTTAGCGCGATTAGACGACATATTTAACAACGGATAAACATCCAACAATGATCTATATTCAATAAAAATTATTTTATAAATATATGATATATATATATATATAAATAACACCGATATAAAAGTATCAGTTATAAACTACAAATACACACACGCAAAATGAAAAAGTGCGATAAAATATATACGCAAAACTTAGTGAAAAAGCAACGAATAAAATGTATCTATTTTATATCTTTTTATCGTAATGCATATCTGAAAGTAAAACGACTTTTTAAAAATGTTATTCTCGATGAAGATCACGATGATCTGTGATTCGTGGATGTAAAAACGAAAATTTGTTCGAACAATTACATACTAAAAGTTGTTAAAATATGAATTTCGCTCATTTAATGAACATAAAAGATATTCTAAACAGTATTCCGAGTTTGCAAAAGGATATTAACAGCTGATACTTTTATTTACATTAATAATTCAGATTTCGATATTACTGTTTCATTAAAAAATAAACGTGTATATATACATATGTAAAAGTACATATTATATATATATATATATATATATATATATATATATAGTTTTAATAATTTGAACTGTACGGAATGTAGTGATTAAAAAAAAAATAAAAATAATAAACGATAAAATGGTAGTTAAAAATCACTAAATGTTTATATATAAAAATACTGCGAAGCTCTTCGGTTATTAAACCATTATCAAGCGGATGTAAATAAAACCAAAATATAAATATATAATTTATAAAAAATATAAAGGAAAAAAATAAAATATAAAACTATATACAATTTATAAAAAATATAACAGAAAAAAATGTAAAAAAATACTTTAGATGTATAATATTACAAAAATATGTGTAAGTACATCACGTTTGGTAGGTTGTAAAGGCATTCCCCTGGTTTAAAAAAAAATAAAAAAGAAAGCAAAATGGGAAAACATTTATAATAAAATTATCTGAAAGTAAATGTGGTAAATAACACAATCAAAAAATCAGTAATATACGTAATTACACCGTTCAGACGGAAAATACTTCCTGTCTGATGTCGTTGATTATCGCATTTATGAAATTATTTCCTAAATCACCGTTTTAACGCTTCGCGATTTTTTGTAATATTGCGCATCTAAATTAAGTTTACATTTTTTTTCTTTCCATATTATAAATTGTATATAATTCTATATTTTATTATTATAATTTTTTTTATTTACAATCGATAATAGCTAAGCAGCCAAAAAAGGTTTGTGATCATTTTATACAGCAGACGCCCGATTATCATCCGCGTTATTGGGTGGCGTAGAAACCGCGGATAATCGACAAAATTTTCAAAAGGTCAACGAAATCAACGCAAAAAGTTTATTTGTAATACACACATACGTACATATATACATATGTAATTTATAAAAGTTTTAAAAATTAGCTCTAGGTTTCACAAAAAAACAGTTTTTGGTTTTTCAAAATCAAACACCTATTCTTTACTGGAGATTGAAGTTATTTTTTTCGTACCATTTTATTATCACCGAGCGATGTACCGTCTTGTTTCTGCAGATATTGACTCAGTCCTTCGAGTTTTGCTTGTTCGTCTTATTTACTCACTCTCCTCTCAAAACCATACACCTGATGCTCTATCAAAAATTTGTTCATCAGTAAAATGTTCAAAGCCTAGACCATCGCAATTAATCCACTCAACAATGTTTGCTTCGTCGACGTCACTTCCTCCTATAACGAATTTCGCCAAAATTAGCTAAATCGCAAGTAGAATTTTTTATTCTTCTGCCGATTCTTGTGTAAAGTATTTTCCACATTAGGTAAAATTTTCCTCCAAGTCTTCACTAGCGTATAGATTATTATTTAACTGACTCCCAACCAGTATTTATATCATGAATGCTGTCAAGAATCGTTCTAATCTTTTACACTGGAGTAAATAAACTTTTTTTTCGTTGGTGTTTTTCTTTAGAACAGGCAAAAAATTCCACCCTAGAAACACCGCGGATAATCGACAGTTTACTATATATATATATATAAAATATTGAGTTTTTTTTTTTTAATTTTGTTTAATATTTAAAGGTTGATCAATTATTGTAACACATTCGTATTAGACGACGCGAAATAAAAAATATTCCGAATAATTCGTAATATTATTATATAGTAAAAAAAGAAGAGTAATTAAAGGATTAATATATATATATATATATTTCATTTTCAGAAAATGATTTCCTCGTATTGCACAATATTTCTCTAACGGCTAAGAACTGAGCGCGAAATAATTAGTATTCGGACGATAACCACGATTTGACGTGTCAATTACTAAATTGTTCGAGTAATATTTCTTTTTTTTTTTGTGTCAATTATCGTAATTGTTTTACAATGTAAGCTAATAAAAAAATCGTGACCGCGTTCATCGACATAAATGATTTTTGTTTTTTCAATAAATAAGGAATTATAAAAGGCTAAATTCAGATTTGCAGGATAAGGAAACATCTCGATGGATAGCGTTTATATTGCGCGATTATTAACGAAAAACACGAAATTTATGAAACGACGAAAACCGAAGGATTATTTTCGGGGATGTTTTTATCCGCAAAAAGATTTAAGGTGTAAATCGAAATTTCACTCGGAAAATAGGAAAAATTATTAGAATCGCGCCATTCGAAATTTAAAAGTTCATATACACCGTTCTATTTTTGTAATGATTTTAAAAGCCACGCGCGATGTATTAAATCGATTGAACATTTTTAAATAATTTTTATTTTTACATGTTTGAAATTGCAATAAAAATTCATCATTCTGTGTCTAATGGAAGAAAACACTATAACAGGAAACGTATCGTCGAATATGTAACCGAGATAAATTAATGTTGAAATGAGCATATACGCTTTAAATTCAATACACTATCATCGTATTGGTCAATAAGAAAAAATGTCGAGGATTGTGCATTGAATAAAGTACTTCAAAATTGTTCTTACTCTGTACGTTAATTCTCAGAATGAAATTGTGCGCTCTTAATGATATTACACATAATTAATTACCTCGTATATAACACACACACATATATATGTCTAACACGAAGTTATGACTTCTTTTTCAAATCGATATTGTTTTGTTGGCTCGATACGTTAGAAATCTGGAACGATTTTTCTATAAGATTATGAACAAAACAACACATACGCCGGTTTATAACTCGTATCGTTCTTGGAATTGATGATCACATCTTCGATCTAAGTAAATCTTTACCGGTAATTGCGCGCATACCACGAATCGTTAAATAACGAGCGCGAGATTTTATCATCAGCCCTTTGTATGATTGAGATAATTTCTGTTCCTTTAAGTTCTATCTTCTAAGGCCAAATATATCATCGTATGATGAAACGAAACTTTATACTGTATTAAGAGCGAAATAACTTCCTTAAGGTCACAAAAGAAATACCCAGACTTAACGCGTTATCAGACGCTGACTAAAACATCGATTTTTAATTTAATTTTTCTTATATCGTATATTTGTTCATTTTACATATTAAGTATAAATTAACCGTAATCGATTTTTCAGCTAAATTACGTGGTATTTGGCCAGGTTTTTCAAATTTTCCCATATTATTTCATCGCAGCTTTTATACGATGCACTACTACGTGTTGTATTTTATGTTCGGTTAATTTAAATAAAACAAGAGTATTTGTCATTCTGGTCTTACTGAGCACTAGTAGTTGAATATTTCGCGTTTATCGTTGAGTGTAGTGTTACGGTGGTTATTTGCTGAATCAGCTTCGGTAAGCAAAATATTCCTTGTTTTTTTTTTCCCTTTTCTTCAAATCGTCATTCGCGTTGTAGGTGCGTCACAAAAAATTAACTTTTGTACCATTTTAAATAAGAAAAAAGTAGCTTGTAATAACCGAGTGAGCAGTTGCAGGGTCTTAATAAGAATTATTTATTTGAAAATCGACATCTATTTATTTATAACAAAAATTACTTTAATAATTTTAATAACAATATTCATAAATACTTATTTTTAGAGTAAAATGGCATCGAACAATAGCGTAAAAAGAAAAGTTGCAATATTGTTTTCCGGGAACATATATCGTTATGTTTAATTTACAATGAATTGCGGTAAAAAATAATTTAATATAAAGAGGCACTACCCCAAATGAAACATACAAGTTATGACAAATATAAGGGTATGGAAAGAACAAAGAAATGTTATAACTTAGAAAAATCTTCGAAATGTAAACAAAATCTCATTGTGGGTGTTAACAGAGAAAAGTAAAATTAAAGCTAGTTACATTGTTGCTTTACAAATACAAAAAAAAAAAAAAAAAAAAATTAAAACTTTACTCAGATGGAGAGTTTCTTAAAGAATGTATGTCTGAAGTTGTGGTGTTACTCATGCCAGAAAAGAAGATAATTATCGATTCAATTTCTTTATCGCGGCGAACTATAACGAGATCGATAATCCGTCGACGAATGTGGATAATACATTGCCGAATATGGCGAATATTATTCAATAGTTATAAGAACATCGATATTACTGATTTGTCTCAATTGTCAATATTTACTCGAGCAGTTGATTCAAATATGAATGTTTGCGAAGAACGGTTGTCAATAAATACAATGAAAAGCGCTACTACCGAAGCAGACATTTTTGAACAGGTAGAAATTTCGATGCAAACGTTTGATCTACTACGAAATAAATTGTCTGGAATATAGACGGAACCAGTAATGATAGGAAAAAATAAAGGAGCCATTTCTTTATTTAAACAAAAAATGTGTTTCCAATTAACCAGTACGGCCCGCAGAAAAAATAAATTATTTAGTTCGAGATATAAAAAAGGTTGCCCACCTTTGATCTAGATGTTTGAACGTGTTAATTGTCCCGCAAATAAAAAACAAAAATCGAATATCTTGTTTAGATCACCTACAAAGGTAAACTGTGAAAATCATTTGTTCGAATATACACTTTACGGTTGATTTAATTTTTGGAATTTTTAATATAAAAACCTTTCTTGCAATTTTTCTAAAGTACCTATTTGAATAAAAAGACTTACTTCGGCGACGATTAGGTGCTTTTTTATACAACGATTAAGAAGATATGTTTGAGAACATTTAGAAATGCGCGTGTTACTCCGCTAGAAGAAGACTAAATTAAGCTCGTATTTTGAAGTAATCGAAAATGATTAATTGACGAAATATATATTCTCCGTAATGAGAACAATTCGAAAGGAAACCCCGATAAGGTGTAGGTAGACAACGAAGTGGAATATAATAGAATCGCCAGAGAAGGGTTTACGAATAAATAAAAAGGAAGTATGAAGTAAATAATTGGGTACAAAAGTGACACAAAAAGAAATTTTATCAGAACGAAAAATGTTCAACAGGGTTAAAGATGCATACGAATTTCCGGACAATTTTGCGCGACGCCACGATTTATATTAGTCGGTTTAATTTTTCGATATATTTATATAAATATTTTTTTAAATTTTCGACATTTCGCGTCAACCAGAAAATAAAAAATTTTGTTAGAATTAAAATTTCACGTATTATATAATAACTTCGCGATTAAAAGCATTACCAGAATATAGCGGTATCAAAAAACAAGATAATCCGTTCGATTTACCTTTGATTAGGTGTCCAACTATCACACATAAGAGACTAAATCAAACGGAAGCTATTAAATAATATATATATATATATATATATATATATATATATATATATATATATAAGTTGTCGGGAGTTACGTAGTAATACATTAGCACTCAATTTAGTCGGCAGTAATTTTAAAACGTATAGGATTTAAGTTAAATTTAAAACCAACGAAGGGGGGGCTACGCTGGGTGCTGACCTTTCGAACGAATTAATTTATCCTAGACAGTTACCACCTGGCCGGCTGCAATTAAATTTATAAAGGCAAAAAAAATTAAAAAGAAAAATGGACTAACATATTTAAATCGATAGTCTTAACATACGATTACGATGAATTATCGTATTGTCCTGCCGCCAAATCGGAAACACCCACGATAGTCGGATTAATTAAATTATCGAATAATTCCGGACAAGCCAGTTTACCTTCTTGAAATTGACGTACGGTCGATAATAAATCGTAGTTGATTTCGTCGTTAACAACCGAATCGTGTCTGTAAATTACAACGGTATAACGATATGATATATTTTTTTGTGTATACCAAAAATCACGAATGTGTACAGATCCATGAAACTTTATATAATAATATAGGATGACCCAGAGGACTTTTTTGTTGTTTTTCGAATAACTCAAAAACTACTCGACTAAAATTGTTTTGAATGAAATTTCATTTAAAAATAGGAAAACTAAAGATTAGCTTAGAATCACTTGTGGAACGCGATATCGTTTCAGATGGTCGCCATTTGCAACAATGCATTCATTCGGTCTTTCTAAAATTTACAACGACTTTTTCGAGCGTAGGCCGCTGAATTTTTGATATTTCTACAGAAATCCGAGTTTTCAAAATTGCAAATGAAATGAAACATTACGGCAAGATTATTCTTCTTATTCTTCTCTCATTTTCCAAAATTGTTTAATACATTTTTCACATTTACAAATTTAAATATTATAAAAAACTTATTTTCGTATATTTTCGTATTTACAAACAAATTCAAATATTACAAAAACTTATTTTTGCGTGCGAAATTCCGCACCGATCTGGAACGATGTTCATCCGTTGTAGTGAGCGTGTTAGTAATCGCACTTATTTTGCCTGCCTGATACGGTCGTGGTGTGATACGTTCTAGTGAGCATACACCTTAAGTATAGATTATTTTATTTACGATATTCATAATAAATAATTTTATTATTATTATTTATATGTTAATATAACTATATATATATTTTTTCAATTATTATAAATATTGTTAGACCATTTTGATTTGCATTTGTCGTATTATTAATTTTGATTTAATTAATGCGAAAGTACTTCTGTCCAAAATACACGGGTATTCGATAAGTTTTACTTTAATTTTAATTTTCATTAGTTAATTTATTATTAAAAAAATTAATAAATAATTTGATTAGTATTATTACAATAACAACAATAAAATGAGAAGAATAAGAACTGTAGTCGAATACAGTAGAATGAGTTTACGATTATAGAGGCTATTATCTATTTAACAAAACCAAATAAAAACAAATCACCATGAAAATTATTTTATTAACGCATAGCTTTTCGATAATCACGTCATCAAGCATATACGAAAAAATAATAACATTGTTATAATTCGATTCTATATATTTGTATATATATATATATATATATATACAAAATATATAATAAAACCTGAAATATAATAACACGACAGATGTATAAATACATACAAAAATAAATAGTTTAGTAAATGATCGAAATTATCATTACTTGTAAGCCGGATGATTTGTAACAAACTTTCGCATCCAACTTGCAGTCGTTAATAAATCTCCAGAAGCTTTCCGTTTGATGAATTCTAGATATCGATGCATAGTGCAATGTGTATCAGCGTCTAATTCAATACTAGACAGGTACGTATTTAACAATGGTGCTAATCCTGGGAATTCTCCTTCCTGTTACAAAATCACAATTATTTTAGCTAAAAACTATGTATATATATATATATTATTTTTAAATTTTTATTAAATAATATAAATTTTAAACTCGTTGTGTAATAATCGCGAAAGTAACAGAATATCGTTACGTCATATTTTTTTATAATCGAACAACAATAACAATGCGAGCCTTAGGGGTGATGAAGTTGCAACACTTATTAATGGGAGGTTAAAATTTGAACTTACACTTATTCGTAAATTAAATTGTACATAGACAATATGTAGTAACTTATATGTAAGCAGAATGTTAGCAATCGGAGTACACGTTATTGATCGTTGCTCTATTTCTGCCGTGTACAAACCAATCAACAGTACGAGGAATTTTGAAAATAATATTCATTCCTTAATGAAAGTTAACAGTTGTATAATTCTTTTGTATATTTCAATACCAGAAATAAACTGCGGAATCGTTACAGCAATAATAAAGCTCGTAATATTTTGTATCAAACATCTACAAGAACTAATTATCTTATTTTCACTTCGGATCAGCTTTTAGAAACAGCGTAATCCGAGCTTGTTGTTTAAACTTAATATCAATATTTGCTCAAGTTTCAGGTAAATAATATGCAAAACGAATGTTTAAAAATATTTCAAGGAGGAAGATAAGGAAACTCGTAATTATGTCAGATTTGCCGCTATGAAAGTTATCCAATCTAAAAATTGTATCGGTAACGACAATATTGTCATATCAAGAAATCTTCCATTGGAAACAATGGTTAAATTTTCAAATCCGTTAAACGTCATGTTTAAATATGGGCGTGCACCTTTCAGGATGGAAAATAGCAAAAATTGAAGCTCCCCGTAAATCTGATACACTTGCACAACTTGAACGAAATAAACGGAAAAATTATTATATCGAGATTATGTCATCACTTTTTAAGTATCACTCGACGTTTAGTTTAACAACAGATATCATCGAGAACTGCTCATCGTGGTCTCTTGTGTATTGCATTGTGTACCAACTGTGTCCCCAGCGACTTTTATCTGGATTGGTTTTCATTATCATGTTTCAGGTTTGACTGATCAGCGTTGTTACCGTGTCCGTCAACTGTCCCCCCCATGATCTTCCTCGTGGTTTTGTTCCATTTACTGATGTAGTTAAAATGTATTTTTCTAGACTGTCGTTAGTCGTTGCTTAATGATTAATTAATCTATAATCGAATTATTTCTACGGTTTTTCTGCCCATAAAATTTATACTCCGCCAGGTCCACATTTCGAAAGCATGGATTTTTCGTTGATCTGCTCTAGTAAAGTCCACGTCTCTGCTCCATATAGAAATAGCGAGAATATAAGAGTGTTTATTAGTCTGGATTTTATTTTTGTATTAAGAGATCGGTCTTTCCGGATCTTATGTAACCATCGTAGATTTTGCTAAAATCTACATTTTTCGCATCGGCCATCATCGGTAATCAGTGATCCGAGGTATATAAACTCCCTTACAACTTTTAGACTCGGTAGTGTAGTCGTTATCCTAGAAAGGGTATCGTGATTAACATTTGGTCCGCTGTTTCGTAATTTTCCGGCTTTCATTTCGATCCTCCGATTGTCGCACGCATTCAGCGAATGACAAGTCTGTCGTTTTTAATATAATGTCTGTCCATCTCGTAGGTGTTTGGCCGCTTTTCATTAATTTTCTCCATGACCGTGGTGCTTTCCATACCTTTCTGTTTTCGTATTATATTTACGATAATCATTAACAACCTTTGTGTGACATCAATTTCTACACATATATAGATAATTCTTACATTTTATGCATCTAGTATGCCTAAATTATAGTATTAATATAATCTCATAAATGAGCTATAAGCGTATGCATGCAATATGCATTCGATAACTGGTAGTAAAACTGGCGTGCAGCCCGCGAAAACGTGAGTGTACAGGTAGTTGTGATATTATATATTATAAAGAAAAAAAAAAAAAAAAGTATTACAAAGGGGAGTAAATACACTGCCTAAACCTAAACAGGATGCAATGTACTGCACTTTTGTAAATGAAGCAAACTATAAAACATTAATTTGAATATATATACATACTAATTAATGCGTTAAAAAAACGTTTTATGAAACCTTTTTGCTTTCATTTTGTCCCGAGTATTATATCCGCCCAGACTATTAAATATACCACCTATATAAGAAACAACCGAAATGAGTTCAAATCAGTACATGTTTATAAAAATTAAAAAGCTTTTCGACTATTCAGCCAATCTCGCGTGAATATAAAGTAAAATATAAAGAATATATACAAATATATAAGAAATATAAACTGTAAAAATATTAATTCAGAATATACATTTTATAAAAATTAACTAAATGAAAAATACTCTGATAACGAATGTGATGAACAGCATAATCTGCCTATCGGAAATATAAAAATACTAATTTAGATATTCAATTTATAAAAAATTAACAAAATGAAAAACGGAGTTTATAACAACCTAATAGCGGATCTGTTAAACAACGCAATCTACAATTTTGAAAATTTATACGTTTTTAATTTAAATATTTGTTAATGTTTTATGTTCACTTGATGATGCCTTAATGGCCGAAAAGTTTCGTAATTTTTATAAACATTTAACGATTTTAACTGATTTCGGTTGTTAATTTAAAAAAAAAAAATCGCTACATTCCACATTTGTCGCATTTATGAGAAATATAAAAAATTTCGGATACTAGCGGTAAGGATATTTATAGTTCACGTCTAATTATTCGCTATTTCAACCTGTTGTATAAACGTTGCAAATTAAGAAACATTTTTCTACTCGTTCTACGTATATAAAATGTGAAGTTTTATTTCATAATGAGACACGCGTAATAACGTTAATAAAGTTAAGCACCTTATTTAAATAGTATTACTAAATCTAGGAAATTAATGAAACAAAGGTTAGACTACATGAACAAAACAAGCAAAAACCTACAAGAAAATAAATAAAATATGATAAGAAGAATAAAAATATACGAGGTACATCACATATATACATACACATGTAGATATACACGCGCACGAAACATTAATATTTTAAATCGTATAATGATGTACTCTACCTTGCCGTTGATGATTTCGTTGACGGTCATTTGAATCAATACGGGATCGCTGGATGGAGAACTATCATCCGCTGCACAAATATCAGCGAATTTTTTTCTAAATTCGCTACAAACACAACCCGATAAATTTATATTTTTACGAAACCAAAATTTTTCCGCAGATATCGAGTTTCTTTTTTGAGCTTTTTTCATATTTTCTTGAACCTGAAATATATATGTATACACAATTATAAGCCACTGAAATGAAGAACAATATTTCTACAGAAGGTATTATTTTTATTTAAACTGTTGAAATAATACAATCTTTTTTATCGGTATTATTTTTAATTTTCGTTAATTTACCAAAACCAATAGTTGTTTTCTTAAGCTTTTGGTTTTATTTAAAAAAAAAAAAAAAAAAAAAAAACAATTTTAGTACAATGAAATAATCGAGAGTTGAAGAAAATAAAATTAATTACAAATCGTATAATAAAATTTTACCAAACTAATGGGAATGACCAAATTTAGTTTGTACGACAGTATTACACGAGTTAACAATACGATGAAACTTATGATAGCCGCGTTTTCAAAATCGGTAAATTGCACTTCGCACGGCCTGAATTCAACTCTCCATCCAATATTGGAGTCTGGCGGAGGCGGTTTGAATCTCATCGATTGCCAATTCGTCGACTGTATATTCTGTTCAAATGTAAACCGATAATTTATTTGCGCACTCGCCTAACATCTTCGAAGTCTGATTATAAATATGATTATTATATTAAGATCTAATACAGTATTTACTATAAAAAATTATAAAGTCGATAAACTATATTTTAACATTTACATCGCGCATTTGTTGCGAACCGTTTGTGTTGTTAACATATTTCTTAGGATTCATCGAATTACTTAATCGAATCGTTTAATCGTGTATTCAGTCATCTCTCCTTATTGTTTGGTCAACACAATTATAACAACGATAAAAAAAGGAATAAGAAAATTACGTTTGTTTTCTTTTGACGTATGGGGTAAGTGTATTAAGTAATGAAATACAAATATAGTAGAAATAACAGATTGTAAGCTTATGGAGAACTGTTCTACAATATTATAATATTAAATTAATTTGTATACATACACGTAGCCTAGGTGCAAATTTATTCTACGATGACTTTTTTATGTAATAGTGAAAATATTAAAAATGTTAAAAAGTTTAGTTATTAAATGGTATCTACGCTATTATCGCTAAATCGGTATTACTATGATTACAGGCGCAATGAGTATACGATATTATACTTGTATAAATAATCTTTAAATAAGTCGCGACCCGTAATAAATTGTACGTTAAAAAAATTAGGTGTAAATGATGTATTACGGATTTGAAATTTATTTGTATAATGCTTATCTAATAAAAAGTTGAATATATCGGAGAGTAGTGATTTTATTAATTAATTATAAACAAACAAAATATAACGCAATCACTAAAAGTTTACGTCATTTTCAAACGCGAACAAAAATTATTACATCTTTTTTAAATAATGATGGTTTTCCATATTTAAAAAAGACGTAATAATTTTTGTTCGAGTTTGAAAATGACGTAACTGTCGAAAAGCTTCGCGATTAAAAAACTTTTAATGATTGTGTTTTGTTTGCTTATCTAATACATGTACAGATCGTTTAAAAGTTTTTGTTCATGACTGAAATAAGTTTGTCGATACTTTGCATTACTGAATTCGCGATCTGAGTGCATTTAATTTTTTATGAGAAACATGTTACTATATTTCTCTATACCTAAACTTAATGGTTTGAATAGTTGGTAGTTCTGTAGGGTTTAATCAATTTCATTGCTGTAGTTCTTCGAAAATGTTTTAATATATTCTGAAATCTCTTTATTTTTAGTATATATATATTTTTTTTTATATATGATACTACCTTAAAGAATGTTCGTTAACACTACACTTTATATAATGTTATTCCTTTTTTTTTTTTTTTTTTAAATTTAAATATTAAAATATAATTAAAAATTTATTTATTTTACTTGTAATGGATTATAAGTGGGAATAAAATTTTAGGTTGTTATGTAGTGTATTTAATTCGGCTAATCATTATAATATTTAATCTGTATTAATTTAATCCCTTATCATCTAATTTTTTGTTAAACAACATATAATTTGTCTTAGAATCGTTTATATTTAAATTATATCGTTTTAACCAATTCGCGAGTTCTGTATAAACGTGGAAATTTTTTTTTCTAACGCATTTTTACACTTGTCAGCAATTTCTAATATCATCTACAAATATGAATACGGTTGAAAATTTGAATACATTTGTGAGAAAAACCCCCATAGTGGTTTCTGATCTTTTTGAGTAATTTCTCCAATTTGTATGATAGTATAGCATTTTTCAAAATAATTGTGTTCGACAATCCGTTGTATAACCCTAATTCCTTTAGTAAAACAGGTAAACTATTTAAATATAAACTGTCGAAGACTTTATATCAAGTGTAAGTAGGCATGTAACAGTGTTTATATTTAAATAGTTTGGACAGGACATTAACATATGATTTAGAAAAGTAATAAAAAAATAGAAGAAATCTGAAAAAGCTAATGAACAGTTACCAACCTCAAAATGATCAGTATCCATCTCGTCATTTTGATCTACTTTTTCGCTGAATAACGAAATCGTATCCCTAATAAATAAATGGGCTACGTGTTGCGATAACAGATGATCTATACCGGATTCTCTTAGCTCATTATAAATACCTTCATCGTATATAACGGGCACGTCATTCAATCTGCGAGTGTATAAAAAAAACAACGAACCGAAAACATTTCAAAATAAGTTATATAATACACGTAATGATACATACATATAGATAATATGTATTTCTCAATTTTTTAATATAGATCCTACGGTAAGTTAGAACACTCGCCAAAATTATATTCATAAACCGTCGACTTTACTTAATACGACAGAATATATATATATATATATATATATAAAATCAGTTTGTACACGAAAAAAATATATCGAATATAACGGCGAACTTCGTGTAAAATTTAGTTCTATTTTTAATTTAATATTATTATTTACAAAGTTTATCTACAGTCATTTAGATTAAAATGCATTGTAAACATACAGTACAAACACAATGGACACTATCTTTCTATTATTTAGTGGTTGTCTCCATCGTGTAAACGTAGAATTAATTCTTCAGTGACATAATTTTGCAAGTATTTAAGGTAAAAAAGACAAAAGTATTTTTTAAAAATAAAAGTAATGTTTATTGTATATCGAACTGTGAAATAGACTACGATTCTGAATTATTAATATCGAGTAGCCATAGTATAACAATAAGCAAAAATATCTGTCTCATAAATATATTTGTATTTCCGTTTTTACTTACACACGCATAGAAATGCCGGACGCTAAAATAGAGGATGATGTTCGGCGCTTTAACCCATTTGAAATACGACGTTGGAGAATGTTGCCAAGAGTCCGGTGAAGTGAGAAAATAAATAACTTTTAAATACTTTTAAAAAGTCAATATGTGAAGGCTGCATCATATTGTACAGACACGGATCATATCACACGACAGCGAGAGGACTAGAAAAATAGTTTACGACAGGAACGGTGGAATGTCGTTGGGAAAAAGGTAGATCTCAAAAACAAGATACAGAGATGAAGTCAAAGAGATAGTTGGGGCTGAATCATTACATGAGATATATCGAATAATTGATAGGGTCTCATGGCGATTGAACTTTACGATGATCCGAAGTGTCACGATGACTAGCAATCGACGACGATGATGTTGCTAATATATATATATATATATATATATATATATATATATATATATATATATATACAATTCATTAGAGTAATTTTTCTACAAATTTGAACTTCTCGAATTCGTCCAAAAATATAAAAAAGAAATTTTATATTAGAATTGTTTCACGAGGTAGTCTATATTTTAATGTACATTATTTTTATGCAGACAACACGTAAATAACTTAATTATTTCCATACGAATATAATAATAAGTAATGCAACTTTTACAAGTTTTCGTTTTTTTTTCTCGTTCAATTAGTTCTCCAATCCGAAATTATTCGGTGGGATAAATTTATTTAGTGAAAAATGTTTTATAAAGGAGCAAGGTACCGTGCTTATAGTGAAGAAGAAAAAAATTATGATTAATCAATAAATATATATATATATATATATAAAAAATGAAAATTTTTGTTTAAGGTATCCTAATAACTGTGGGGAAAAGAAGATTATGAAGGAAAGCCATTAACTGACGCTGTAAAATAAATCACTTTTTTATTATTATTATTTTTGGAAGGGATGAGACTTATTTCGACAAAAGAAAACTTCAAGGACGGAATTTATAAATAAATTATTTGATTTGATTTGATATATATATATTCATAACCGTGTAACAACATTAAAAAAAAATTAATAAAAATTAAAAAAAAAATTGAAATTTTACTCAACAGAAGAATTCACTTGGGATGTTGTAAAAGCGTTTGTTATCGATCTGGTGACCTTTAAGAGTTACTTTTTGTACTTTAGAATAATTTTCGGTCATAATCACTAAAAACATGACTTACTTTTCGCCGTATTCCGACAGATAGGAGTCGATAGTATCGTATCGAGATTTAGGTATGCAGAATTTGTCATTTTTCAACGGCTCTAAACCTCTTTCTTCGCGAGTTCTGCAATCGATCACACTCGAGATTACACCCCATCGACAATCGATTTCTGTCAAATAGCCACGAAATATGGGAGAAGCCGCGGTTAAACTTAACTGTTAGTAAAGCAAATAACGTATACTGGATATTAAATGATAATGGGATCGATCACGTGTTTAAGGATTGCCGTTAATAATTTAATTATCGTGAAAAAAAAATAAATAAATAAAAGAGATAAATTATTGAAAATCAAAATCTGCTGATAAAATACGACTCGATTGCCCATATTTATATAATTGACGGTAATGTAAAATTTAAAAAATACTAAATAAACCGACTATAAGGAAAAAATTGAAACGGAAACGATTAAAGATAATTTTCCCATTCAATCGTACTATTCGAATGATCAGGGAAATTCATAAAATAAATATATATATAAATTAAAATAAAATCGACGAATTTAAAACGAAAATTAAGCCTAATTTAATATATCGAAGTTAATTTATTATACTTTTAAAACAATTTACACGACACGTATAGCGTAACTCTGTGATTCCATTACACGAACGGTTATAGTATATCGTCGACGGCTACAATATGATACGTTACGCTAGAAATGTTTTTTTTTTTACGAGAAATATGAAATATGAATTACAGATGATTACACAGTTCAGAATTTATTATGAAGTTGGTGAGGAGGAGGCGGTTGTTTACATCGTGTACATTGTTCTTCAGCTCACCGATGTTTTAATAATACAAGCCAACGTATAAAAATCGAAGATGAATATTATCTAGTTTATTTTCATCGGTATTATTAATTTAAACAGTATGGAATGTTGTGTACTTTAAAAAAAAAACCAAACAATAAAAAAGTAGTTAAAATAACTAAAAAATTTATATATATATATATATATATATATATATATATATATATATATATATATAATAGAGACTACAAAGCTTTTCAGCAATTAAACCCTTATCAAGTGGGCATAAAATAATAAAATATATAACATAGAAAAAGCAGCAATATACAATTTATACGCCAACAATAATATAATTGGTCATTGTATTTTGTTTGTGTATAAATTTTATGTTGTCGGATATTTTTAATTATTTTTATTTTATTGTTGTTTGCGTATAAATTTTATATTGTTGGATTGTGTAGTTTAAAAAATTCATTATTAAATTATTTCATAAAAACCTGTTTTATCACTTTAATAATAGCCAAAAAGCTGTATGATCTTTCGTAGCAAAAATTTTAGTAATTTAAATTCCTTTTTTGCCGTTTATATTATTATCTTTCTTTTAATATTTTTATTTTTTTAATAATGTTTTCCTGTATGTATAATTTTATAATTTCGACTAATTGAATTTGCGTTTTAATTCTTTTTGGATTATTTTATAAAATCTGTTATTTCACTTTGCTATTTTTGTAATATTGTACATGTAATATAAGTATTTTTTTTTTTTTTAAATGTCTACTTGATAATGGCTGAGCAGGAAAGCGTTGTAGTCTTTTTTATATATGAAATTTTGGCGATTTTAACTTACGTATTCGTTATAATTTTTGTAATAGACGTAATTTCGACACATACGTAAACCGTGTTAAAAATTTCGAAACAGATGTTCCTGACGATCGAAATTCTAATTACCGACGAAGACAATATGAAATAAACAGTAGTAACACTAAAAATATTCGTAATAGTGTAAATTAACGTATTATTAAATTGCTCAACACAAGAAACGCATACTTACCATAATAGGACATATACCAGCTAGTTGATCGTATAAGACACGTGCTTCCTCGATACAACAGGCCTGAAATAGTTAACAAACTTAAAAATACCAATAATAATAACAAGCAACAATTAGTAATATAAAATTTTATACATAAAAATAATAATGGTACGTGAAATTCTAGGACCGAGATGTGATCAGGAAATGTTGAAAAAAATGCGTAATAAGGAAATATACGGTGTCATATTGAAGATTTTATAATCACAATGAAAGATTAAGCTATTATGGTCACTTAAAAATAATGGACACGAAACGCTTAACGAGCAGAATTTTCGAATACTTTGATAAAAACCCTAGGACACAAATTGTCTGGTTCCAGTAAGTAAAGAAAGATCTTGAGCAAATTAACGTCGTCACAGAAGAACACATAATACATAGGAGTAGGTTCAGAAGCAAAGTTAATAAATTCCAGAGCTTTGAAGAAAAAATGAAATGAAGAAGAAACCTGTTATTAAATGGACAGATGAAAGGAAGTAGAAACAAAGTGAAGGAATGGAGAAATACTGGAGTGTAAAAACAGGAACAAACAGCCATCATGAAGATATTTTACGTGGTCCATAGCTGGCTAGTTCGAAGAAAGAATAAGAAGGTTAATATAGTTTTAGGAGACATTTTGCATATATATATATATATAAAATACGAGTGCTTTTTAAATTAAAATTTTTTGATAGGTTTTACCTAAAAATATTATATTAAATTTTACTCTTAATTAATATATTTCTTTATTTTTTTATGCGTGTACTTGTTATTGTTATCATCGTTATCTCTGTGCGACATTTATATTGTTCTATATAAGATACCTGTAAAATCATTAGGGGGGATAACTGGTATGTATAATTTTTTTTTTTAACACTGATAGACATAAATAAAAAATGATTAGATTTACAACTTCGTGTAATTTAAGTTTGAATATTTCGCGTAGAAAAATATGTCTTCTATTATATTTGTTTTTCTACTTAATTTTAAATATTTATTTTCTGTTCTGTTTTAATATTTCGATTTTTAAAATAAAAATTTATAAGTTTGTTAACGAATATTCTTAGTTCTTTTGATTAGGTTTTTTTTTTTATTTTTTTTTTTAATAATTGCAAAAAGACGTTTAAAAGTTTCAAATAACGCAATTATAAAAAAATCTATTATATTAGTGATTATACGTAGATTTTTTTATTAAATGTTGTATATTGCAATTGTGACGAATAATATTTTATATTTATAAACAAATTCCGTTTATATCCCGAAGGAATGGAATGTATTATTTTTTCTAAATCAGCATTTTTCGAATTTCTGCATTACAATGTAGCATGGTAACTAAAAATGCTGATTTAGAAAAAAAATACATTCGATTCCTTCGGGATATAAACGGAATTTGTTTATAAATATAAAATATTATTCGTCACAATTGCAATATACAACATTTTAAAAAAAAAATCTATGTATAATCACTAATATAATAGATTTTTTTATAATTGCGTTATTTGAAACTTTTAAACGTCTTTTTGCAATTATAAAAAAAAAAAAAAAAAAAAAAACCTAATCAAAAGAACTAAGAATATTCGTTAACAAACTTATAAATTTTTATTTAAACAATCGAAATATTAAAACAGAACAGAAAATAAATATTTAAAATTAAGTAGAAAAACAAACATAATAGAAGACATATTTTTCTACGCGAAATTTTCAAACTTAAATTACACGAAGTTGTAAAGCTAATCATTTTTTATTTATGTCTATCAATGTTAAAAAAAAAAAAATTATACATACCAGTTATCCCCTAGTCATTTATACATTTATACATTATACGCTAATGATTTTACAGGTATCTTATATAGAACAATATAAATGTCGCACAGAGATAACGATGATAACAATAACAAGTACACGCATAAAAAAATAAAGAAATATATTAATTAAGAGTAAAATTTAATATAATATTTTTAGGTAAAACCTATCAAAAACTTACGATGGAAAAAATTTAAATATTAACATTTTCAATTTTTGGTAATACGTGTTCTTTCTTCGTAAAACAATAAAGTATAAAAAATCGTCAACCAAATATCACTTGTTCGAGTATTAAAAACTATTAAAGATGAAACTAGAATTATTTATCACTCAAAATGATGAGACACAACCGCCCTGAACTGAGAAATTCTACACTATTTTGCAATTCATATACGATTCTGTTGTTTTCATACTCGCTACACAAGATATTTACATATAAAAGAACAAACTTTAACTTTAAAGTAAAGTAGAACTGAATATTTACATTAATTATAATTAAAATCATATTTACGATATAAATTAACTCAATTGTGTGTTTGTTTTTTAAACATTTGTAACGATAATAAATATATCATCAGATAACATTCGTGTTTCGTATTTTGATATGGAACTTTCAAAAAAATAATTTTGCTCTAATAGTTTATGATTTTCATAATTATCATTATCGATAATTATCAAAAATTTTAATTCACTGTTTTAAGAATTACCAATGTTTCGCAAAAGGAGGAAACGAGACTAATAAACACAGATCAAAAGAATAGTTCTAACGTTACATATATATATATCGATAAAAAATAATAAGTAACTTATTTTTGATAACTACAAACGCATTTTTTTTTTTTTTTTTAATGCAATTATAAATTAAACAAAATTCTTCGTATCATATTTACAATGAAGTCGTTTAATACGTTTAGAGTATAAAAAAAAAAAATTACGAAGAATTAAAACGATCAGAGTCGAGTAACAAAAAATATATATGGCGTATAACGTCTACAATGTATAACGATTTCTTCTTATATATACAGGCTACTGCAACATATTTTAAAAATATTAATGAACCGAAATTATCTTTGTGTATTGTTTAATTTCGTGCAAATTTCTTATTACTATATATCAGAAATGGAGAAATTTGAATAAAAATAATTTTAATAAAATACCGTGCGGTGAAAAACCTAAAATACAAAACGTTTTTAAAACAATAAATCAATGTTATTTAAAATAATGTTCTAATGCAAGACAAAAAAATTAATTATATTAAATAAACGAGCGTACGCAACACACACATATATATATATATTTGCATATTCTTACCTGGAATGTAACCTGTAAACAACAACAACCCATTCCAAATCCAGTAGCGTCCAAATAGACATGATCTGGCAAAGCTGTTTTCGTAGATTCTCCTGTATCACCGAGTGAATACAAATCTTCTATAAAAGGATCCGGTGTATTTTTATCTCTAAAAACTGAAACGAAATAAAAACAACGTTTAAGATGTATTACGATAAATAAATAAATATACACTATATTTCATGCAGGCGAATCCACAATTTATAGCATCGTGAACAATTTTTTATTCGTAACTGTGATTTAACGTACTCCATCTCATTCTCTCTCCCTATATTATATATATATATATATATATATATATATTATCGCCACTCAACTGTGGATTATTATAAATATTAATAATTTTTAGGGCACTAGTATATTAACCTTTCGCTTTAATTAAAAGCTAAAAAAATGAACAATAAACACTGTCCGTTTTAGATAGCTACAGTAAAAGGGGCATTGAATATTTTTGCTCTTTGTACCTTCCGCGCCGGAGCTGTAACCAGAACGGGGTGCGTCCACAGGTGGCTGATAGTGAAGTGGCCTACAAATATGTAGGTTAGCTGTGATTAAGGACATCAGTCCGAATAGACAGTCGCAGACCAACAGCGGCTACTGGTGGAAAGTCTGTAGCAGATGATTCCAGTTGTGACAGAGTAAGCAGACACGAGGATGCAGATGGGCAGCTTGGGGACCTGTCCATTAAAAGTCTGCAGAAATTCTATGACTCCATCTCCCTCGGCTGGTTTAGACCGCCGTAAAAACCTAAAATCGTTACCTCCTCAGTAACATACCGCTGGATTGCGCTTGGGATACTCATCCAAAGGCTAAGGAAGACAACCCTAACGGAAAACAAAAATCGCTTCCTCGCGGTTAGGATATTTATGCAAAGGCTAAGACTGACAGAAAATCCGGTGGAAGGCAACGAGAAAACACCACCGTGTTTCTTGTTTTCGAAAATATGGCACGTGTAAGAAATCATAGTTATGCTGCAACCATGGAATACGCTCAAAAGATTGTATCAGGCAATGGAGGTTGACTCGAGTTCCCCCCTACCCTTGTTGGTACGACACTCTGCAGGCGGGAACAAACGTGTTAAGAATATAACTATTACAAAGAAAACACAGCATAAATGTCTCAATATAACAACGTGGAACGTAAGGACATTATATCAACCAGGAACATTAGCAAACGTTACTTTAGAAGCGGAAAGGTTGAAATTAGATATAATAGGAATAGCCGAATTAATATGAATGATAAATATGAATTAATACACGCAGGAATGGATAAACAAAAACATGGAGTAGGAGTAATGATCAAAAAAATCGAGAAGTAAAATTGTTGAACGTATTATTCCAAAATTTGATGAAACGCTATACATAAGAATAAATATGAAGCCTACCACTTTATACAAGTATACGCTGTAGAAAATAGTGATGATAAAGTTGAAGAATTTTATAATGAATTAGAGGATTAGCTATCACACGCGAAACAAAATATATGTAATGGGCGATTTCAACGTTAACAGTCGGGAAATATGGTCTAGGACAAATCAACGACAGAGGTTGTTGATTTCGCGGAGCAGCACAGATTCGTAGTTAGCAATACATGTTACGAAAACCACAAAAGAAGACGATACATATGGATAATATAGAAATCAGACTATATTTTGGTAAAAGAGAGATATAAAAATATTGTAAAAACTGCAAGACGTATACGAGCGCTGATTGTAACTCAGATCATAAGCTGACAATAGCAAAATACAAAATTGTCATGAAAGCGATTAACAGACGAAATAATTGTAACAAGAGGTGGAGTACTGTCGGTCTGGATAATTAAAAAAAGTGGAAAAATTCAAGAAAGAGCTGGACAACAGCTTGAAATCAATAAATAAAAGCAATAATGATGACAAATGGACAGAGTAGAAAGAAACAATCTTATCGGTAGCAACGCGTAATCTGAATAGAGAACAGACATGTAAGAACAAACCCTGGATAAGTGAAGAAATATTAGATATGATTAAATAATCGCAGACAAATAAAGAATAAATATAGCATCGCATGTCGGTAGATGAGTAAGTAAGCACAACTCATAGGAAAGGCGGTACAAAGTTTGCCGAGTAGACATATGAAATAACACTACCACGCAATTCAAAATTATATAACGAAGCTATTATTGATGTTTGCACAATTCCAAAGTTAATAATTTGAATTATATAATTTCATTTTTATTTTTGTAGGTTTCCTTAATTTCATTCACTTCCGAGTATTCATTTTATCTGAATAAAAAACTAAATTTAATTCAGCTAATAAGTTAACAGAACGTTTATTAAAGCAGTATGAACTTTGCCACATAAAAATACTTTAAATTAATTGCGTAATTCAAAATTTTATAATGAAGCAGTATGAATTCGTACACAATCACAAATGTGAGAATGTAAATCGAATTTATTTCCATGTATTTAAAATTATTTTCATTTTGATTTTTGCAACTTATTGAACTTAATATCTTAATAAACAATTAAATTTAATTCAGCTAATAAGTTAATACATTTACTGATTCTGGAATGATACAAAGTTCGCCGGGTCAGCTAATATATACATATATACACATTAATCTTTCCACAATCGTAAAGCCATCGGACAACATGGCACGCAGACAGCGAAACTTGGGCTAATGTGTTTTTTTTTTTTTTGGTTCATCAAGGCGTCCATAAGTCGGATTATTTGTGTTCTCTTTCTCATTTTCCCGTTTGCTTCGGTTTTACTTTTACCATCCGACTTAATTTTAACATCCTTCGATAGCATTCGATTTCAAAAGTTTACGGTTTTAATGTGTTTTTTTTTTTCATAATTGTTAAAAAATTATTATAATATCATATTTCGGCATTATATTAATCTGCATAAATATTTACTCGGTATGTTGATGTAAGCCTTTTCACCCCGACGGCATCTTACGTTTCTGGTTAGCGTTGGAAATCTAGGATGAGAGCAAATAGCTTCATCCGGAAAGAATAACGAATGCGTAACTCCTTCGATCGGAGTAGGCTTATAAATTGGCCAAGTAAAATCTTTACAACCTAACCTGCGACGATATATTAAACGAATGATGAAAACTGCAATAGATAAATGTTTACGTATCGATATAATAATAAAATTAACTATTTCGAGTGCATAACCTTTTATTTTTTAAAAAATAAAATTAAGTTTAGAATTAAAATTGCGTTTTTCGTTCTTATCTATATTATTATTATTTTTTTTAAAAAAAAAAAAAAACCTGAGGTATTTATCCTGAAACCGAGAAACTGTATTACTTTTACGAGTATTCCTCAGTTAGTGCGAATTTCGACTTTTTAACGTTGCAATAAATAAAATGAACTGTCGTTTCAATTAACCGTTACTATGTCGCCAAAGCCTATTCTATAATTTCACATTTGTGCAGGAATTTCCTATTATCGATTTATGTATAATACAATATTAATTATAACAAAAATGATATATAAAATACACAAAAAAATTCTGACCCGGTATAGTTTTCTTTTCAGGATTCTTATATCACTCTTGAAATCTCCAAATATAACAACGCTGCTTGCTGTTATATAGATGGCTGTAAATCTGAAGGACGTGTGAGATCTTATCCCATGCCGCTCATTGTTTTTGGCTTCCTAAGTCATGCTCCATATTCCTAGGTAAATCCTTTGTTTGTTTCAAGTGTCTGAAGTTTCTGTCCGCGGCTCAATCTTCTTTCAAATTCCTTATCCTTTCTGATTCTCCACAATTTTTTTTTTTACAAACAATGCAGTTTTACAACGCATACTGCTTCTTCATGACCTCACTAGATCCCAAATTTTCATAGTTATTATTTGAATTTCCAGCCATGTCGTTCTTATAACATTATACGAAGTGGGGTACCATTATCTTCATCGCGATATGAGGAGAAAAAAAGACTTTATAGCGCGAGCTTGGATCGAACCCTCGATCGTTGGATTGATAGTCAAACGCTATAACAACTACCGCGCGAAAACTTTAATTCGGATAATAGAAAATAAATAATATTAAATGGTAAACCTCGGAAAAGCGGTAATAGTCATCAGACATTCGTCTTCTTCTAATAATTCCTGCACTTCTTTTCGTCGTTCTTTCATATTTTCTTCTACAAGTCTGAATTGGCAAGGCGATCCTCCGTATGGCTTACCTGGTGTCCCCTCCATCATATAAGCGGCATATTCTTTGCGCCATAACGAACTGACACTGTAAATAGAAAAATCACTCGAATAAAGCGGTTCAAATATCGTAAGTTGATTAATAATAAAAATGAAAAAAAAATCGATTATATCAACGTAAATTCATTAATCGAAAAAAATAAATAAAAATAGATTTTGAATTGAAAATTGTCGTTTTGTAAATTTCGTAGTATTTTACACACATCACATTTACGATTGTAAAAGTCGAACATGGACGCAATTTCTTATATCAGGAAAAAAGAGTAGGGCATATATTGGACCTTGAACATAAAAGTTAGCAGTACCTCTTTTTTTTTTTTTAAAGAAAGAATTAAAAGTAAAAAATTACTTATTAATACATTCTGAATATAAGTAAATTAAGGTCTTCATTAGTAATACCGGGGTTTCGGACCATTTCGTCAAAACAAGACAATTTCAATTCAGATAACAGGACGCGAATGAAGGTGGTTACAAAATATGATCATCGAAATTTTAAACACACACACACACGCAAACACATATATACATATACACATTGCAAATTCATAATATCATAATCTTCAAGTAATTAAAGTAACTGGATGGAAAGTAGGATATGCAGGATCTGATATGAAACACCGTTCGACGTAGAATAATTACATACCTCCGATATTGATATTATCCCGCAACCTTCATTCATAAATTGCGTACACAACAATAATCATTTACTCTAAACACGGGTTCTAATATAATAGATTTGCTGTAATCGATTATAATTAATAACACAATATTCTAAAGATTTTATTCTGTACTATTAGATGACTATAAATTCGTTTCGAAGAGTGTTCTAGAATTACAAATGTACTAGTACTACTTTCTAGAATGTGACTTTATGTCCGTCCTATATACAGTGCCAACTTTAAACTACCGACAAGCACACAAAAGCAAATTCAAAATCTATCCACAAGCATACACACAATTTCGCTCAATCAATCATTTACTCGTTTTTCTCGCATCATCTATTTTACATTATTAATCTTATCATTTATTCTTTTATATTCATCTATTTAATCAACCATACGGTAACTCATTGTTTGATTTCTTTATTCAAAATTAATCTATAATTCATTTCTTTATTCATTATTCAACGAATGTACACATAAGTTAACGTTGTTTTTTTTTTTTATAATTTTTTTGCGCGTTATGTAATGACAGAATAAAGCAATAACAAACGTTCTATTATACTATAACGGTAATATAATCATATTCCATAACAGTTGAATACACTACGATATCTCATCGCGACCAGCTACATATCAATTTACTGATATATACATATAAACACACACACACACATATATATATAGTTACTATATTCAGGCGTAATTTTCAAAATATTATACCCGAGTATTTTTTTTCTTAATAATTTAAGTGGGTCCTTGCTTACTGTGGCGTCCGCGGAAATGAAATAGCGGATGCGATTACTCGATCGGATCTAACTCCGGCCATTGAAATGTATATTAAACTAAAATGGGGACAGTTAATACCAAAGCCAAAGGAAATGTTTTACCACCTTTTCTATCATACTTCGAAATCCAAAGGTTGTTAAAAGGTAAAAAATATGCCACCATTCAAATGACAATTTCAAAAGAGGCCTGGTTTAAACATGGGGATCAACCCCCATAAATATTTTTTCTCCACGTTTGTTAGATTAAAAAGTGGTCGTAACTGTACATCCAGTAATCTTGCCAGGTTAGGGATCATCGGAAGTGGAGTTTGCGAGGAATGTAATAATGAAGATAACATCGAACATCAGATTTGGTTCCGCCCCAAATACAAAAAAATAGAGAAAGCTGAACTTCTGTTGATAAGGAATAGGCTACCAAACAACTTGAAGAGCTTAGTGGAGATCCTACCTTCTTGGATACTCGTAAATTATATTATTTTATTAAGGTTAATAATATAAGTATATAGTCCCGAACAGTTAATCTAAAAAAACAAAAACAAAAAAAAAAGTTTTTGGAATTACCATTTTATGAAAAATATTTATCTTAGAATAAATAACATCAAAAGTCAACAAATTCAATAAAGAAATTAACACATTAGTCAGAATAGCTGATGAAAATTTTTAATTACGGAAAATTTTTGAAATGGTAAGTTTTAATTAGGAGGAAAAGTCCTCGCAAAACGATTACCCAATGTGTCGAAACAGAATTATACCGAATTCTATACAAGGTCGCACCTCGATAGGAATGAGTAATAAAAACTATACCGGTAGTTAACATACACATACCCGATGATAATAGGAACGAACAGTAACAAATACGATTTAAAGTAATATTAAATATGACGTATTTCTTGAAAACTTTAAGCCGAATTTTTTTAAGCATTACACGCCAACCTGATAACGGATTAAGAATTCGCCCGAGTGTTCTTATCGTATAACGGGGGTTGATAAGGGCGGAATAAATTTTCATCCGAGTTAAATTAAAATTACGAAAAAAATTTTCACGTTTACAGGCGAGCTCCTGATAGATGTTATCATTAAGCAAATGTTCTTAATTTCGTACTTTGAAAATTAACCTATAAATAGCGATAGACAACCTGATATAATAATTTATTCATAACAGCAGAATTAAGTATATATATATATATACCCATAAAAATACAAGCGCGAATACGCTTACATCTGTTTTAAAATCCATGTAAATTTAAAATATTTACATTTAAAAAAAAAAGAAATTAAAGAAATAGATACACACGCATACATATTGCATATATAATTTTTAATTATATATATGTAAAAAATGTAAAACGCGTATATTTGGCATTATATTAAAAAGTTATAATAATATTTAATAAATGTACCGAAACAAATACTCTCTCTCCCTCTCTCTCTCTCTCTCTCTATATATATATATATATATATATATATATATATATATATATATATATATATATATACACAGACACACAACATATGTACATATATAACACATACACACACAAACATATTTTTTGATGTATATTACGTATATTTATATATTACATTGTATTGATATGTAGCCGCATGACGAACATAATCGAACATTTTCTTCGTTTAAATAGTTAATATTTAACATTATTTGTAGTCCGAATTCGACACCGAATCGAATTTGGAATTAATGATTTTAATACGAAAGAAATTATACTTTAATGATCGCGAAAAAAATTTCTAAGTGAATAAGTCGGTAAAAATGAAAATATACGTAATTTAGTGACTAATCATACATTACAAAATTTTGACACAATTTATTCGGCTGTTTATTATAAAATACTGCTTCTTAGGTGAACTGTGGATAATTTTCAATTTATTTTTAAAAATCAAGACGTTTCACGTCTACCAGAAAATAAAAAATTTCTTTAGCATTAAAATGGACATAATTATTGAAAGAGTTCAGAATTATCGTCTTTCAAAAAAATCGAGTTTTATACTTGTAGTGTTATAATGTTTTACGGAATACACAGCTCCGTTCGTATTCAATTCATAAACTAAGCCATTCTGAATTATTTTTCAGACGCGTGTGTCCAAGTATATTCAATTATATATGTACACACAGAAAAACATATATATATATATATATATATATATTACGACGATCACCGTATGTATTCCACCTAGATGAATTAATTCATTAACCAAAAAAAAAAAAAAAAAAAGAAAAAAAAAGGAATTTTTACAAGATAATTAATCATTCAAGTTTCAATTTTATTGTAAAACTTTTGAGAATGTATCTATGAGAAAAGGCTACAGTTGGTTGACCGTGAAGATAGATTTATAGTTCTGTTGGTGGTTTTAATTGTTGAAGAAAAAGGAAGCTGATGGTTAGATCCGAAGAATAAAGTTGTAAATTAATTTAATCGGTAACGTTTGTATTGCGATACGTATGTATATTTTATTATGTACGCAAATATAATAATGCATTAAATAAAACAAGTTTAAAATAGTATATCATTTGACGTTTATTTATAAAATAATTTATTATTATAATTGTTATAACAGAAATCGTTTATACGAAGTGCTACTAAAAACACAATTCCGAATATATCCGATACCCTTGTCAGTAGTCATATATAGGGAGCTCCTCGTAATACGTATATATGCAATAATTAATTCATCGAACAAATTAGTCTTACAGTATATCTTAGTCACATTAATTATAAAAGTGACCTTGGTAGTTAATTTGTAGATGTCTTTGAACTAATAAATTTCGAATAAAAAGCGTTCAACATCAAATACACTTTGCGCTCTGACAATTAATAAGTAGATGACGAACCGAATTTTTTTTAAAAATATCAATTAAATGACGTTACGTGGTTCATTACACGTCACATTTTCTTTCTTTTTTTATTTTAGTGAAAAATTTGGTGAATTCATTCAAACGAGAAAAACTAGAACATTATACAGCGAAAATTATTATCAGCGGAGTAAATCGCGATTAAATTAACTACGCAATAGACATCGATGAGAACTATAAATAGGTTATTATAGTATACATTTCTATTATCAACTCGACGATACAACAAATTTATCACAGGCTGTTGCGAATCTAAATACTTGGGTAACATTTTAGCAGACGAGGAAGTTCAACGTAATGATACAAATAGACACGTAGATGGAAGTGAACATCGTAAAGACACGAATGCACTATAAGGAGCATATCACCCTCATTGAAAAATCATCTAAACAATGAGACGTTAATTAATATAAATAAATTGCAGAATCATTAGAATCGTATCGAACAAAACCCCAGGTATATGCGTCAACACGTTAACCATTTAATATATTTGTATAAAGATTTCGTCATAAAGTTCTACGAGCAGTTACTAATTCTTTCTGATACGCAACAAATACAGATATTCACTCTCATTGTGAAGCAACGCGGATAAAATCACGAACACACTCAAATCCATACGCTGCAGCAACTGGAATAACGTATGGACGTCGAAGTAATACGCCTTCTTAGGAAGAAGATTATCGAGAAAACATGTCTTAGACGACGTATTACGTTAGTAGAGCTGCGTTCACATTGCAAAATTTATTATGTAAATAAATATTAGCTAAATTAATCGCGTCCTCTTAGCCGGTAGTAATTAAGAATTTATAATAATAAAAAACACGTTAAATTATCTCCACGTAAGAGAAACGATTAAGAACGGTACTTTAAAATTTTTCGATATTTGTCGTGTATGTCTAGTGAGAGGAAATATCAATACGTCATAATCTGCTTAGGACCCAGTTCTCACTTCCTCTTACGGAAAGAAACCTTTATCGAATGCTTTTAAATATTTATTTATTTCATTACAAAACATTACGACGTACACTACAGCAAAACGCCAAATACAGTGTACGTACCTGCGGAATAGTTATTAAATAAAAGTATGAACAAAAATAGAAATAAAACTCACTCACACAACACCCTAATGAATATAAGTAGTATTAAGAATGGAAAAATAAATTACCAATACCAACAGAAAAATGATAACGTTTCTAATAAAATACAATACCTATATATATATATACAAGCACCTATCCTAACAGAACAAAAAACAGAAATACCAATCATACACCCATATTTTCATGTAAACAAAGTCTCCATCGGGACACGTACGTATGACCAAAATAAAACAAACTCACTGAAAAGCAACAACTGAAATATAGAGTTAAACAAATTTATTATATATAAATTTACTATCAAAATGAATACATAACTGGCGGATGAATGTTTAGTACGTTATTATATAGACGCAAGGTGGATAGAAGTGGTGAATTATAACCTAGATTTGTACGAGCATGTGATTCATAGAAAATACGATGTGACCTACTATTAACTCTGGGGACCAGAAATGAGATTGTAGATAATAAATAATTGTCATCTATGCGAGCGTTAGAAAAATCATGCAGGAACCTCAGCTTACTTCTAGCATTCAAGAGTTTAAAATACTTAGGAAATTACATAAAATATTAATAACTCAAAAATGTAGGATAGACACCAGTTTGACGGTAATAAACACACCTCGAAAACTGAGATTGAACTTTTCCACCGTATGAATAATATTTAGTGTAGAAAGGATCCCAAACCACAGATTCGTATTCTAATTGCGATCTTAGAAGACCGTTTAACAGCAACGGAATCGTACGATCACGAAATACGCATGAATTTCTAATGATAAATCCCATAGTTGTGTAAGCATTTTTGATAACATCTAGCAACACGAGTTGCAAATTTAATCTCGTTTACAGTATAAATCCCAAATCCCGATCACGGGTTACATTACAAAGTGAGTAATCAAAGAAACATTTATTTTCTGTACGACAAAATCGAATATAAACACATTTCTTATAATTAAAATGTAAATAATTATTGTCGCTCCATGTCGCCAATCTACACAAATCATCTTGCAACAATTCAGAATCAGTAACAGTTTTAATCGATCTAAAAATGTTTAAATTATCGGCAAATAATAGAAATTTTGAACGTAAGTTAATTTCTATATAATTTATGAAAATATTAAATAATAATTGACCTAAATTAGACTACTGTCCGGAAGTATGAGTATATTGCTTGGATCGGTATCCGTTAAATAATACGTAGCATGGACGCGAATTTAAACAGGATCTAAATAACTGTATGTAATTGTCAGAAAATTAAATTACCCTACCACATGTTTATACCGATTCGAACTGTAGTATTTCAGACCACCCGTTATGTATCGGGAAAATATCATCATATCGTGAAAAAAAAGATAGCTTATCGGTTCCTTGCTAGGTGTCTCCGACTCTTGAAGATACAGTTACTACAAAATATAAAGATGCCAAATGTTTATGCACTGCCGAGGGCAATCTATTAAAAATGGAAAACTATCGTCCGTGTGTTACATGGCGTGAAATATAAATAAAATAGTTCTATCTTCGATTTATTAAAAATTCACAAACGAAGTCATCCAATAAATATAAACGAAGGTCGTGCACGACTTGACAACAAAATAACGTAGCAACAACAACAAAGCACTTGTTCGGTGGAAACGAAAAAGAAAAAGTATGCCGCCAGTCACATACTCGAGTGAATAAATAAATAAATTAAAAAAAAAAAAAAACAAAATAAAATATTTCTAAATAATAAAGAAAAGGTTAATTAAGCGACATTAATTAATTAATTATCTAAGGTTTTTCTTACAAATTAATTTGATTATAACTACGTTATCGCCCAGAGATAACGAGAAATATTTTAAGTTTGCAATAGTTCATTAACGGCACACTACTGTTCCGCGATTACGTCCGAATTTTTATCTAATCAATTATTATTAATGGTTAATATTTGAACAATATACATAGAGATAAAATTCACTTGCAACTAAATTATACGTAGTCGTTACACTTAGGCATAAGGTAATGCCAATCTAAGGTTATACTGCCTACGATTTAATGGTCATCTACTGGTTGTTTAGAAAAACAATTATCGCAGTTTTTATTTACTGTAGATATTAAAATAAATTTGTAGCAATTCTAGTAAAAGTATTTACAATTTCATTTCATTGCGTAATTACAAATAAGCAAATTAGGACAGTGATCACGTGAGTCATATTTTCCTTAAGATCTAATTCAGTGTAGTAGATCTTTTGGCGATTAAATTAATTTCGCAAGCGAAATATTCTTTTTTTTATTTTGCTTAAAAAGTTTACGCTACATATCACCGAAAGTTTAAAGTTCTGTCTAAGAAGTTTCAGAATTGTATCGATAAATTCTCGTCAAATTAACGCATAATAGCATCAATCGAGAAATTATTTTTATAGTAGCAAGCGAGATTTCAAACCGAAAGGTCCATTGCTTTGTGATTTATATATAGAAGTGATTTATTTAGAAATCCGAACAACGTTGCGTTATCAAATTTCTCGTGAAATTAGGCGATAATGAAATTCATAAAAACTTGTATAAGTTTATCAGCATGACAGCTTACCAAGAACTTGTACATTTGAGTGGGTTAAGTGGTTTAAAGAGGGGGAATCGCTCGAACACGATCAGCGCCATGACGCTCAAGCGCACGGACCGCCGAAAATTGCGAATGCGGAATTCTACATACAAATTTTTGAACGTTATCCAACTCGTGTGTATCACGTAAGGCTTGCCTACTTCATCGCGACAATGCGCCTGCACATGTGTCCTTCGCCGTGAGGCAGTTTTTGACCAAATTTTCCATTCTAACGCTTCCCAAGTTCTCCTAATGTTTACTATAGCCAGTAAGTTTAAGTACAATAAATCGATAAAATTCAAAGACAAACTGCAACATATATAACAATTGCGTGTACAAAAATGTTAATATAACAAAAATTTTACTCAATCCACAACCTATAGATCAATGCATTGTATACTTAAACTCCACCATAGTCCAGGCTGCACACAGGGCTATTCGACTGGTTGTTTCAAATTAGAATGTGAGCGATTACCAAAGGTACAGAAATAATTATTAAACTTAAAAACTAAGTTCGTAAATGTTATCAAAGAACTATTAATCAAAATACACTCAATTACAAGAAGTTGTATAAAAAATTGAATAAGGTAGTCAAAACAAATAAATGAAATAAATTTGCAGTATGATAAATTACTTTAAAACATCTCTCCAGTCAACAACAGCTTATGAAAATCAATAAGAGACACAAAAAACACAGGTAAGCTATTTTATTCATAAAGCGGAGATACACTAGTTGAACATTTAGTCAAAATGATTCGATGTCAACCCGGTACTAAGAACGAATGGTGAAAAAAACGATAATTTTTCACTTCACACCACGATTATGATTTTGCCAACGGATCTTTTAATCAGGCGATGAGAGACTATTCAATTAGAAGAAACTTCAACATATCAACGTTGAAGCTCTTAAACTTCTGAACACTGACGAAGATACACGTCGTTTAAAGCGTTCTGAGCCGCAGGACCTTGCATTGTACCTGCTTCCACTTATAGAGGCTTCGGTTATTGGTTCAAATGACTTCACGCACGTTTTATTTTACTTTACTTTATTAAAATTAGTAATTATTTAACTTTCAGTTAATTTTGTGCTATAAATAATAATAATAATAACAATAAAAACAATTATTTACGAATTGATCAATTACCTAGGCAACTCCATTTAGTTACAGATTATTCATTCCTTTTATTGTTCATACTTTTAACAAAGTTTTCAAAGACTTTTGTTATATATATATATATATATATATATATATATATATATATATATATATACAAAATTTTATATATTTCTTTTACTAACGGTTATATAGTTACTAATTTTCGTCAAATGTTTTCTGATAATGCATTTGCCGCTCCGGCGAATATCCGGTAAGAGCCAATAAAAGTCAATTTCGAAACTAAAAACTGAGCTGAAAGCGCAAGTTTAATTATTTCATTTTTTAACTCATTACGCGAATAATTTTTATTAAATATTAAAAAAATAAAAATTAGATTTGACTTCATCATATAAAGCGTTTACGACTTTGAACAATAAATTTAAAAGTAAACTTTACAAAAATTAACTTTCTTTCATTTAAAGATTTAATCGTCGAATTATTAAAATATACTTTGTCGTGAATACACTTGTTAATATTCATTCTTGATTCATTTTTTTTTTTGCCCAGTTAGCGCCATTTGGTCACTTTAAACCTTTATTTAGTTAGTGTATTTTAAATTTCAATGCCACTACTCTTTATATAAACTGATTACAGAAGACAATGAGTCAGAAACGATTAATTTAATACTCAAATGTGTGCCACTTTTGTAACGTATTCGAGAACAGCTCATTTTTATATTTTAGAAATTTCGGGCAAGCCCGAATTCGATATTCAATACAGTCATCAACATGGCACGTGCCATATGTTCCGCCAGAAATTATGCCTAATTTAGCAAAATGTATGTGTGTGTGTGTGTGAGAGAGAAATTATGAGCAGTACAAGTTCGAAATAAATTTGATATACAATCCTTCGAAACGTGCTGGTATAATTGAAACCATGGCTTACTGGCGTAAATAATGTTTAATCCGCTAACTGATATTTTACACATAATCGCTGTATTTTCCATATTTATCATCCGTGATTAACCTAGACAGCTTACACACGTAAATCGATGTCTTAATATTTATTCGCAAATCCGCTCAAAGTCAATCGAGCACGTACATCACACTTCGAATTAGACACAAATGTATACATCTGTAAGAATGTGTAAAATCAATCACATACGATTTGTTTTATGATAAAACACAGTCAATATTATTTACAAAAAGCAGACCTAACTCTCTGAATCCTAATAATAACAACACGCTCAAAAAAAAAAAAAAAAAAAAAAAAAAGTGGAGAAGGCCACGGTGTCATTCCAGACGTTTGACCTTTTCTAAACATACGGAACACGTCGTTAGCAAAACTCAAGCCGGTTTATTTAAATTATATCCTACCCTCGTAAGAAATGTCCTAAGTTAATCATAAAACCATCTTAAGACCGATAATGTTGTACGCTTGTCCTGTAGGGCGTTACGCAAGTCTAACGTATCTAAACTGCAACGTATACAAAATAAACGATGTAGAATCATTCTTACGGTACAATAGATCGAATGCGCAGAGTTTTGAAATTACCATATGTATATCGAGTAATCCATCAACAAAGAAATGCGAGTGTTATCCTATTCTAAATAATATAAGAGACACTACACACTTATTAGTCTCCAATTAAAATGTAAGAGATATAAGCGTAAAAGAATTAGAAATATATTATTACGACGCGTCACCGGAATTCCTGATGCTTTAAAGTTGATTAAGTTTAAGTTTATATAGTTATTTTTGATCCGCTATTTTATTACTATAAGGAACCTAGGTTATCGTATATATTTAATTTTTGGTACATTTCTCTCAGTTATTAGGTTTTGGTAGTGGCTTTTCCTGCATTTCATTTTGTCTTATTGTGTTTTATTTCGGGACGTGTAGATGATAATTGTCGTTCCTTAGTGCAAATGGAAAAAAATGTACCTTTTATTTATTTGTACGATTTGTAAACGTCAATTATTTTTTTTTACATTACTTCATAACTAGGTCAGATCGATAAGTGAGTAATGTTGATTTATTTAATTAATTAATTAAATTAATAAAAATGTTTACGAAATATAATTTACCAGCTCTCGAATTTCGTTCGTTTTTAAATGAAGTTTCGAAAAAGGACGCACATTTCTATATAGAGATCAAAAATATTCATATCCGCTTATAGACTAAAATAAAGAGTTACATTTACTTCGGGTCGGTTATCTCCTTTACGTTTAACTGTTGTATCAAATCGGGTCCCGATAATTTTACCCGAGCTATTTTTTCCTCGTGATTGAATTTCACAATTATGTATTCAACCTGTAGAGAGAAGATGAAGTATAGACGACGAGTCATTAGTACATATAAAATTCGTATAATAGCGTCAGTATATTACGTCATATATATATATATATATATATATATATATATATATATAATATATATATATATATATAATATATATATATAATGTATAATAATACGCATTGTTTTATCATTCCGAAAACAATGAATTTCATAACGGATAAACTTAATCATAATTTAAATATACGCGAATTGTGGAAAAATAATGAAACAATTTTCCACGAAAAAACCATTTCGAAAGCGTTTTTTATTTAATAACTTAATAAATAATTAAATAAACAATATCGTATAAAGTTAAAAATATCAGTTAATATTGATTATAAATAAATTGTTGGAATTGACGTAAAAATTATACTTTTATCGCCTGAAAGTAAAATGTGTTTTACGTTTCGATGTATTTTTGGTACCCGCGTCGTAGCGATTAATAATCGTAATCCTCGGCATTGATATCGATAGTCATAAGGCGGGTATTAAAAGATTATAAAGTATTCTTAATTGTTTCTCGTACATAAGGATAATTTAACATGTCGCGCGCATAGTTGAAATGCGCATATATATACTTGTAGTTTTGTTCAGTACGATTTTGTAATCGCTGCAATTTATTTATACTACTCGAATTGTGGCGTTAGAGCAAACCGGGGGCAATCGTAGAACATTATAGGCGATAGTTCATTTATAGTATTGATAGCCTGGATCTTCCGTTAAATATTGGAAATAGCACGCTCAAGTTTTTATCCGCTCTAAATACACGTGGGTTTATATACACTTTGTGAAAGACAGTTTTTATCGTAACGCCCAGATATCTAACGTTAGCAAAGCGCTCATTTCCCATGTTAATATAGTTTTACGTGTTGCGGACATCACGCGGTTTCAATTTGACTATCGTTAATATTAATTTCCCATTTATAACAGAATTTAAATAGCTCGAAGATTCTGTTAGTTAATTCGTTATTAATAATACATATGCGGTATGATATTAGTAAGACGGTGTTATCCGCATATATATATATATATAAATATAGCAGTGTTCTCATTTCAGAAATCGTAAAGTTGTACATTATAAGTAAAAATTATACACGCACCACACGTATATTATATATTCCGAACGATACATAAATTTTTAATGACGAAAATCGCCCATTTTCGTAATAAGGCACACTTAGTTAACCCAGAATGTTTCAATTCTAACACATATTTATTCAATACACATTAAAAATTATCTAGCTATATAGATAGTAATATACACAAAATATTACTTTATATTTCCAGCTTAGTCAGTTTTTTTTTTTAAAACTATTTCTTATACATGTAATGTATAATTTTGTGTAAAATACTGATAAGGTGTGATAGAAAGGTTAAAATGGTTTTAAAATCATCGTAGCAATAATAGAACGTTCGATTTTAATTTTACTCTTCTTAGCGTACGACCATATTATTATTATTATTTAAAAAATAATAATAATCGTATATATTTCAGTAAAATTGTATGTATAAAGGTAGGACTGTAAAACATGGAAATTATGTATCAATTATGTCCTTTGCGAGTGTACTTATATTTAAAGGAAACAGCCAGTATGAAGTAACATAGTCCCAACCTAACGTGTAATATATCGTATGTACATACTTAAAACTGAAAAATATTATTTTAATTTTTTATATAATGTGGAATGTAGTGATTTTTTATAAAAAATCAATTGAAAATTAGTTAAATCACTAATATTTATTTTCTTAAGGAAAACACAAAGCTTTTCGGCATTTACGCCATTATCAAGTGAAAAATTTAAAAAATCATAATTTTAAAAATATAAATTAAATATAATTACTTAAAAATATGTGATGGTAATTGTGAAAATATGATCCAAAAATGATGTCTGCTTCTGTCGGTCTATTTTTTTGATTTGTTGAAATTTAATATCAATATATTTGTTTATTAATTTAGTTTTTTTATATTAATTTTTTCTTCAATATTATTTTCCTGATTCTGTAAAAGTTGTATACTGTTGGAATTTTAAATTTTTCATTTACTATTGCGATGTATGATGTCCAAACGTAAAATATAAAATATAAAAATATACAACCACAAAATTTTTTAAAAAACACGATTTTACAAATAAAATGAATATCAGATTTTTAATATTTATTTTCATTTTATTTGTAAAATTGTGTTTTTTAAAAAGTTTTGTGGTTGTATATTTTTATATTATATATTTTACGTTTGGACATTATACATCGCAATAGTAAATGAAAAATTTAAAATTCCAACAGTATACAACTTTTACAGAATCAGGAAAATAATATTGAAGAAAAAATTAATATAAAAAAACTAAATTAATAAACAAATATATTGATATTAAATTTCAACAAATCAAAAAAATAGACCGACAGAAGCAGACATCATTTTTGGATCATATTTTCACAATTACCATCACATATTTTTAAGTAATTATATTTAATTTATATTTTTAAAATTATGATTTTTTAAATTTTTCACTTGATAATGGCGTAAATGCCGAAAAGCTTTGTTTTCCTTAAGAAAATAAATATTAGTGATTTAACTAATTTTCAATTGATTTTTTTGAAAAATATTATATTACATTATATTAAAAAAATAAAAAATATTTATATTAATAATGGCAATGTTTGCTGGCGACTTATTTTTATATTACTTTATTAGCGCACATATTATTACTTACAATACTGTTTCTACCATTAGTATTATTCACAGCGCGCGCGCACACACACACACACACACATATATATATATATATAAAAGTTTAATATCAATAATTATGATATTTCTTCATACAATTTGAAATGTTTTCAAATGTAGCAGAAGTTGACTATCAGCTGGTCAAAATAATGGTAGTTTTTTTACAGAAAAAATAAAGAATGAAAATGTTTTCAAAAACATACAATGAATCGAGAGGTCTTATTCAACAGTTAAAATGAAGAAGGGTTAAATGGGTAATGGAAGGAAAACTATATAGAGGAAGGCAATAGATATATTGATCAATTAATAAATGACGCGGGAGCAACAAGTTATGCAAACATATTTAGTTCAAAGTCTAGTTTAGTCACTAGGATCGTGAGTCATAAAGGTTATCCACCAATCTATGGATTGAGGAAATGAAGAAGAAGAAGTTTTAATTCATAATAGAAAATTTATGTCGCATTGCACTCTCGGACAATTTAAGAGAAGCATGTAGGTTTTTATTGTTCAGATAGAGGAAATTCATCTGATCGATCTTAAATTTTGCGGCGCCGATTAGCAAAGGCTGGACATTCGAATAAAAAGTGTTCTAGGTCATATATTCTGTGACTAAAACAACAGGCGCACTACTCACAGTATGGAGTCTACAAAATGTACCACGACCTGATAAAATTTGTGAGTTATAGAAATTGATATTTAGGTTTTAATCTTCTCATTCTCTCAATAATACTTTGGAAGAAATTGCGTTTTTCTTCCTGTGGTTTCAGAATCCTACCTCCTCCGCCGATCTGATAATAATAATTTAGAAACGCATTTTTAAAATATATTAATTATGTTATTACGGAGTATACGATGTATTTATAAACTTGCTAGTTGTAAGTGAATTCAAATCCCCAAGTATGCGAAATTCACTAGCGATTGCTCCGCCTATGAGATAAAGATCCATCGGGAGTAGACCACTAATGACGCAACCTGCTGATGATGGTGCAGTTCGATAAAGAGATGAGGTTTCAAATTTCCTCTGTTTGTTTAGACTTTTTAAAATTTTGGGGTGACGTAGGTAGAAGCTCCATAACCTAAGATAGATTGAATTAATCCTTCATAAAGGATAATCCTCTGAGAACAGCGGATGACCCAAGTACTGTGCTGCAACTGCTGGAATGTATGTAGTTAAATGGGGCATAAATGTGAGTTTATTATCAATTAGAATATCCGGGTACTTTAAAATGGGTGTATATTCAATACTGGACCCGATAATTAATTATATTTACAACTTTTTTATCACCAAATAGAGAGAATTTACACTTGTGAGCAGAGAAAGACATTCACAGTTTAGTTACTGTTTCCACCTACAATTCAACGATCAATGTAATTTGTTCAAAATCGTAGTTACTATTATTATTTTCGTTAAGAAACGTTGGGTAACATGCTGGCAATCCTATATGTCTGTCTAAAACTGCGGGGAACAAACTTATGGCTAGTAAATTGTATAACAGGGTTATCTATATTCTTCCTGTCCCCCACCCACAAATTAACACATGGAGCTGGCTGTATGTCGTGTTAAATGACCAAAATACTTCAAAGTTACGACACACGAGTTCTTTTACAACTTCCTCGCATTTATTCATAATACGTCTCAGTACTTTCGCGTTGCTTACTTTATCTGTCCATTTTATACGAATTATTCTACAGTACAACCACATTTCAAAGACATCCAGTTTTTGCGATTACCAAGGAGCTTTACAGAGAATACATAGCATAAAATTTTGCCCACTAGGAATGTAGGTAACATGATACTCGTTCTAGTCTGCGTTTTTTCAGACGGTTAAGATGTAGTACGCTTATTAATTCTCGAGTAACACATTTTTTTCCTATCTTACGAGGTACCTACGTTGTCTTTGGTTGGCCCTTTTGCGATTCAGATTTGGCTACTATGTTTCTCTCTACTTAATTTATTTCTCGACACGATAATTTCCGATTCGTCAATTATTAACCGGAACTAAGTCCACAGTTAATCGATTATGTGGCCGGTTTTCAACCCGGAATTATTTGGCCAACATGCGTGAAGGAGTTTTTAATTTCAGTTTCGGGATGGGTCATGTTTAGAAGATTTTGTTCGGGTCCCTATAAAATACACAAGTAAACGGTTTTAATTTTAGTTAGGAATAAACTTAACGTCAACCTGGAAGTCATTTTCACACGAGCCCGTCTGTCACCAAGGTATAATATTTAAAGAGAGAAATAAATTTTATCGACATTCTATTGTAAATAATTTAATTTTTTTGGGAGGATAATTTGACGATATTTTCGAAATTTTAACATCCGCACCCTGTATTTATTTTGATAATTTCGAACGTATTAATTAGGCTCCGATAATCATCGATAACGATAATTCGTAAATTCGAAAACAATTTCACATGTAAAAAGTTCGATTTATAAGTACGCCAAACCAAAAAAAAAAAAAAAAAAAAAAAGACAAAAATCATCCACAATAAATCGTTATCATCACCGGATGTTAACTAACAACAAGTATAACACCAATGGAAAATCTTATCAGTTCTAGAATAAAAAATAATAATAACGGTAATCGTTAACGAACCAAATACGAATTTCAAAAACAGCCAGATAAAATATTTCTTATCTTTCTAAAAGGATTACCTATAAACGAGTGAAGCGTATAAATAAGCGTACGTCAGAAGAACACGCGTTTATCTAGCATAATTTCAAAAAGTCATTAACACGAGTGAAAACATAACCACCACAGATGTCTAGAAATTGCGGAACATTACACAATATATTTAAAATGCGGCAGATCGCATAATTATTTAATTAAACATTATTCGAAGAATTTTAAAAATTTTCTTTATACGAAAATTCGCACATACACGTATGTATAACTATATGTTTATCTGGGCTGAGTTAATCTAATTTAGTATGATCATCTTAAAATCTTTAAAACAATTCCTAATAAATGTAGAATATGTATTAAATACACTAAACGGCGAGTATTTTAAACGGTAAAATATCTCTATATATTATAATGTCGGAGATAATATAACAATACTACAATATATAAAATTTATTTAACTCAAGTAAATTAATTTTTTATACACTGAAAAAAGTATTTAAAAAAAATTGCAAATACAAATTTGAAAGAATCGAATTAAGATCGTATATAAACTTTACACGATATTAAAATATTATTCAGGAACAGCGTTAAAATTATGTACAATTTTATCGTTAAAATAAAAAAAAAATACAATTTGTCGCATTATTTAGGCATTTTTTTTACATAAAATAAATGATAAAATTGTATATATATTTAATATATATATATATATATATGTGTGTGTGTGTGTGTACATACATTACTTTAAATAAAATTAAAACATTATTCGGGCACAGAAACAAAAATTTATATAACTATATCGTTAAAAAATTAAAGAAAAATACAATTGTTTGCTTTATTTATAGTATTTTTTTTTTACAAAAATTATTGTTTTTTTTTTAAAGAAAAAATGAATAATAAAATTTATTACATATAAATACACGTATACATATATATATATATATATATGTGTGTGTGTACGGTTAGGTATTCGGACCACCACTTTTCAATATAGCAATGAATTAGGTGAAACTTCTATTTGCGCGGTTTATATAGGGAGTTATCATCAGATTGCGGTTTGGGCATTACTTGTTGCCGGACCGCCTGTTCGTTATGCAGCTTAGAGATAATCCGTATTGTCCTCTATATGCTGGTCGTGTAGTCTGCAACCCTGATCACGTGTTCTTCGAATGTCCTTCATTAACAGCATTACGTTCTGAACTGTATCTCAAATTACTGTACGCATCTCGTGGTGGTCCTCCTTATAACGTAATGTCCCTTCTGCATGTTGAGAATCTAGATTTGTTCCCGGACATAGCGACTTTTCTCGAGAAGTTGTCCGAGTTCATAAGAATATGAGTTAGTGATTATTACGGCTCCACGTTGGGTAAGCTGTAAAGGCATCCCCATAAAAAAAAAAAAAAAAAAAAAAACGCAAAACCAGCGAGCGGAAATAACCGACGTATATATATATATATATATATATATATATATATATATACATATATATATATATATACATGTACATATGTACATATATGTGTATATATATACACACATTCATATATATATGTGCGCGCGTGCGTGTACATATATACATCCAACAACCGCCTATCAAACCACGTTTTGTTGCATTAGATGTGTCCACGAAGTAATTCACGTGTGTATATATATATATATATATGTGTGTGTGTGTGTGTGTATATATATATATGTATATCCATATATATCCCGGCCGCATGTAACGGGCTTCCAACACCCGTCGTTAAACCACGTTGCACATTGGTAGGCTTATCTATATATATATGCGCGTGTGTGTATGTTATATATACACACGTAAAATTTACAAAAAAACCCAAAATGTTTAAGTTTCACTTCTTCCCTTCCCTCAGAGGAACAGATGTTTTTTTTTAAATTTTAATGGGCACAGATTTTTTTCCCAGTTGGTATGGAATTATTGAAACGGACATATTGAACATTAATATTGGTTGATGCAATGATTACTTATACATACATGAATGTGTAATAGTAAGTAGGTAAGACATATTGGCAATGGTTGAATAATATAAGATTAAATAATAACGATTGTTGAGAGCTGTAGTAAATATGATCTGCATCTGGTATTTTGTTGTCATCGGAATGATGAAGACAGGAGAGTTTATGAAATTATATTTTGGTATAGGGACCACGGAAGATGATTTTTTCAAAAGCGTAATCTACATAAAGCATAACTTACATTTAACTGTAACATAATAATTTGCTGTGCAGATGATATAATGATGGTGTCTGGTATAAATAAAATCAAATAATAAAAAAAAAAAATTGAGTAAAAACATACAAAAGCTAGGCTTACACAAACTTAAAATAAAACGCAGCCACTATCAATAAGTAGAAAACAGGATAGAAAAGATATGATACATCGCATCGAACAACATCTCTATACATAAATGAAGATAAAATACAAATAACGAATGAAATAAAATACTCGGGAATAATTATAGACAATAGTGTAAATTTCAGTAAACACGTAGAATATATGATGGATAAGATTAAGAAAATTTACTTCAGATTAAAATCACTATATTCAAATACCTTTTCGGTTTCAAATATAAAGAAAGAGTAATACTTTACGAAGCTATTCACAGTATATTTCCCAGTTTCATGAGAAAAATATAATTTTCCGGATCTCGCGCAATATCGTATACATCGGTCAACATTATAGACGGAATAGTATCTGTAGATTTAAAATTAGAAATAATAAACCAAATCGAAATATTAAAGCAGGGAGAAAATATATTTGATTGAAAAAAGTTACGAAACCCGATCAATGAAATTAACTCAAATTGATCACTACGCTGGCAATACAGATACGACAAATCGAAAACTGGCAATGTGACACGGGATATAACTTCAGTCATAGAAAAAAAAAAAGATTACAAATGAAACATTTTTATACTGATTATAACTTCACGCAATTTTTAAGCGAACATGGAAATAATAAAGCTTACTTGAAACGTTTTAAGATTACTACTAAATCGGATATCTATAAAGACTGTGAAGAAAAATTAGATGAACTACAATTAAGTTAATATCTAATAACTATAATTAACTTAATATCTAATAACTACAATTAAGTTAATATTTAATAACTACAATTAACTTAATATCTAAGAAAACAACTTAGATTTTTCAGAAGGCAATTTTTCCATATTCTCCTGATAAGACATTTTAAAAATTGGATAAAATTGCACTTCTTCGGTAGTATTAGTAATAAAATGTATAACCCTATTAAAAAATTATTTATTTAATAACAAATTCTTTGCCGACAGTTTTAATTCTTTTAATAATAATTTGGACAATGCTTTAGCAAATATTATCACATCATATGAAAATTATGATATTCGTGATTTTTTTTTAACTTCCAACAGATATTCCTCCTCGACAGCCATAAATCGGTTGTCTTTAATATATTCCTCGTAGATGTTGAAGAATTAGATACATGCAACAGCTTTGATGTGTACATCTTTATTTACTGGGAACGCATTTGATGTATCAGTCTCCAGTTTCATGTACACTTAATAAATGTTCGCATAAATTTTTTGTATTACATAAATTAGATTTGTATGCCTATCTCTAGTAGCCTTTGGCATGTCGCAAGCTTTCTTATAGTCTAAAAAACGCAGTAGTTCCGGAATATTATATTTATTAAGCTCTCCTACTATATCTGTTTAATATTTAATATCTGTTCACGAGTGCATTTATCCGGTATCAAACTAGTTTGTTCTTCAGAAATTTACTGTAGGACATAGTAATCGAGGCGATTTTTACATGTAATATTTTACTAGCATGTCGAACGAAAGCAATTATTTAAAAATTTAGACATTCTTTTTTAGAGCCTTTCCATATCCCGCATCACACACACACACACACATATATATATATATATATATATATATATATATATATAGATAGATAGATAGTGATCTGTCTCAAACAAAACAGTAATTAAGTTTCTCGTAGAAAATACTAATTGAAAACTATACAGATAATTTAAATAAATTATTAATAATACCAAATTAAATCATATATATATATATATATATAATATAAATATACACATACACACATCGATATGTAAGCTGCCCAGTTTTTTTTGTTAAACTTCGAGACTATATTACACAACCTTTATAAAAACGGGTTTTTTAGGATTATAAAATATTAAAGGACAAATAAAACATTGTTCAGTTATCGTGATTTCACAAGCGCGTAATTTATTCATAGAAATTACTAAAGTCTGCTGCATAATATAACTTAATGACGTTACACATAGAAAACTACGGTCATAAATGATTACGTGTTTTGGTTTACTGTAAAATACACTGATACTATTAAAATAGTCGTGTACTAAATAGAATTATTTCTCTTGACTGTCGTAAAACTAAAAATTACAACTGATTTTATTTTTCTTAAATGGAACACAATAAAATCATACAGCATATATTATTATTATGATCACTTCGAATAGAATTATATAAATGATTATAATTTACTACAGGAGACTTGTATACAACACAATGATAATTATTAAAATTAACAGAATTAATGAACGATTCGCGAAGAAATTTTTGACATAAACATTCGATAATGCCAATTTAAATAATACCAATATATTTTCGAACATATTTATGTAACGTATTTTAGTAAGATTAATCAGTTTATATATATGTTAGATTATTGCTTTAATAAAGTTCGCCAAAGAGTCGTCACATAATACCATTTGATGGATGTACGCACATTGTAATTCGATGACAACTGAAAAATATATGATATATCATTAAAGGTTCATGGCCGTTAGTTTTATACAGTATATCAGGTAGAGTCTACTAAGAATGATAGTTTTGTATAAATTTATTATTTTGACATGTAAGTTGCAGATTGGTTCAGAATTTTTTTTTTTTTTTTTTTTTACATTATCCCGGTACCAATTACCATAAACAATGGCGATCACAATAAAATACGTATTAATTTAATGTCTCCAACGAGACATTAGATTGCGATAAGAAGATAATGAGTAGGTGTGGATAGAAAATTAAAGTGGATAGAAAATTAAAATTAAAATATTACGATACGAACAATAAGATAGATAATATAAGTAATGATTTAAGAGTGTGATTTGAAAGTATAAAGTTATGTATGATTGATAAAGAATATATCGTGCGAGATAGTGAGAGCGTCTCGACACCATTTTCGTCTGAGTCTTTTAACTGGATTGCCTGGAAGTCCTGATGAGTGCATTCTGGCGATATTGGGATTACTGCTATGTTTGAAGTTGTTAAACAGTTTTTCGTACTGACCAATGTAAATATCTTGAAAAAATGGAATGTACAAATCGTTGTGCAGAGTTAAGTTGGAGACATAGAATGGCGCGGACGTGATTACGCGAAGTATCTTCGACTGCTGTTGCTGTATTCTGTTCAGATTACTTGCACTGGTCGATCCGTATAATTCGATGCCATAACGCTAAATTGGTGCAATCATTGTTAGATAAATACGCCTTTTAGTTTTTAGATACAAGGTTGACCTTCGTCCCAGCAGCGAATGTAATAGCCTGGCACGGGCAACGACGGCTTTACGAGTTTGCGCCACGTGAAAGCGGCATGTAAGCCTTCGATCCAGGTACATTCCGAGATAACGTACGAAATCAAATTGTGGGATTACGTTATTATTAATTATTATAGTATATACTTAACTGATCTATTTGTAAACATAATATGTTGGCTTTTGTGTGAATTGAACTGTATTCGCCAACGCTGGGCCCACTGAACTATACGATTTAGGTGGTTCTGGACAGCAGAGTTCCCATGTCTGACGTCTGAATTCGATGCGAGGATGGCTATGTCATCAGCGAATGTGGATAGTATTGTTTGATTACAAGTAGGCAGATCTGCTGTGTATATCGTATCTAAAAGGGGTCCAAGTACACTACCTTGCGGAACCGATGCTAAAACTTCATGTTCCTTCGAATAAGATTTGTTGATTCTGACTACGAATGTTCTGCCAGTTAAATATGACTGAAGTAACACGTAGAGATCATAAGGAAGTATCTGTTTCAACTGGAAGAGTAGTCCAGAGTGCCACACTTTATCAAACGCTTGGGCGACGTCCAAAAAAACGGCGGAACATACTTCTTTCTCTAGCGTCGAAGAAATAGCATCGACCAGCCTATGACACTGCTGGATCGTGGAGTGCTCAGCACGAAAACCAAACTGGTGGTTTGGTATCACTTTATTACTGTTTATAATCGGACGAATACGATTTAGAATCAGTCGCTCTAAGACTTTAGAGACTAATAGGTCTGTAAGAAGCTACATCAGTTAGCCGGCTTACGAATCATAATTATCACTGATTTCTTCCACGACTTAGGAAAGAATCCAGTCCGCAGAATCCCGTTAAAAATGTAGCATAATAGAATTGACGATTTTCTACGTAAGTGCGAGATACTTGAGGATGTTTAACAATTTCAAACATTTAGCCTTGAGCTGTGTTATATGAGGTCAGCTGTAGGTCAAAAAGGAGACCTAAAAATTTTATCTTTTTTAAAGGAGTTTTCAGAGTTTTATAAAGTATTAACGAAGTATAGTTTCGCTTCTTGTGGAATATTATAAGGTGTGTAATACTGGAATTTTGTCTACTATCGATGCAGCACGACGCTTAGCAGTTATTATTATTAAGGCGTTTAGATTTAGACTGTACTTTTTTTTTGTACTTCCACGATATACCGAACTAAGTATTCTTTAACTTTTACTAATCAACATACTACAGAATGTACTATAATATACTTCTCCCATCTTTAGACGAAAAAATCCTATTATAGATAATTTACTTTAACTAAGCACGATTTACAATTTCAGAAATATATAAATAAACGCTGGTTAATGTAATTTTGTTCGCAACATAATGAGGTGCACTCGAACAACATTGCGATCGGGTTGCTGGATAATTCGCTAGAAGTCCTAAGAGACAAATTTTAATTACCGTTTTTAGCACTTACTGATGAGTAGACTGCTAATCATGCCATCTGCATAAAATATTAAAATTGTTAAATAGTTACTATCAGCTAGGTGCAATTTAACTAATGGGGAAAAAAAATAATGCCATTTTCCGTTGACATCAAATTTAAAAATTGCTTTTTATAAGCGACATAATAGAATCACAACAATTCGACAAAACGATTACATTAAAAATCACGAAAATTGAAAATAATTGAAAGGCTAAATTTGTGTATCCGATCTGGTTATAATTTTAAGAAATGCTGATTGCGCGCTCAATACTAACATAAATCAATAAACACATTTTCGTCAAATTCCCAAGTCAATTTTCACCTTTATAGTTTCAGTTTTAAATATAATAAATTCAAAACACTCGCAGATAAATCTGAACAATTTAATTCACATTATAACGCATTATTTAATCAGTAAAAACATAATTTGAATTTCGATTTTTTTCGTGATACGAAAATTTGATCAATTTTAAACGATTGGTACAAGTTTATTGCAGCGAGTCTGATGGTTCGAGCTAGATTAACTGAGAAAACATGAGAGAAAATACATTGCAAAAACTTTTCTCACATGATTATAAGCTTACACTTATTGAAACACACTCGGTTACTGCTAACCTTTTATCTACTTTTATTATTGGGATTAATACAGTCTTTATATTTTTTTCTCCACGCATCAACATTCCGAAATTATTTCTGATCATCTTGATAACAAATACGCTAAAGATTTTATTCAATTTTTATTTATAATAAAAATTTTATATTAAGTTAGGTGGTTTAAAATTGTCTAAATTTTTTGTTATGTGTGTTAGTATTGAGCTACTTCATTCGGCCTAATGTTTTGTGTGATTATTTGTACTGATTTAAATGTATGGAAAGGAATAATTAAAACCGGTTACTAAAAACGCATAAGGTTCAGAGAGAAAAACTATTCATGGGCAACAGATAAAAAAGGTAAATCAAAAACAGTTATAAACTGGCTTTATTTATCATGAAGATTAATAAATAATATTCTTCCTGGAATAACATTTACTCAATGTCGCGCAACCTACACTGAAATATCGATTTTAAGTTGATATATACTTGTATCGATTACAAAAAGTGATCATACTTTAGCATAACTGTTTGAAAAGGAAGTTAGAAAATTAAATGACGAAGTAAAATAATATATAAGCTCATAAGATAATAAGCTACGTTTAATAAAAAGAGAATAACTCACCAATATAATCATGCAATGAAAAATGTTTAACCGCAGAATTATTTTCAATTTGTGATTTTTAATTTAGTCGTTTTGTGGTATTGTAAATAGATTATATTATTTTGCTTATAACAATATTTTTAAGTTGAAGTTCGTGAACCTGAACACTTGTGGAGGTAAATTTCGTACAATTAACTGCACGAAATAATGTATGAAACAAAATTAAATAGAATATATTTGAAAATAATATAATTCAACTAAAATAAAAAATCATATTAATAATTTCTCAGTTAGTTAATATAACAGTTGTCTATTTTCCGCAGTGAAATAACTCAAACTGATTTATGTTTCAAATCAATAATGATTATAACTTTAGAAATTTACAAAAGTTCTCTCGAAGTAAATCTTTGAAGGTGTTTTTAAATCTTATAAATTTTACAATAGGTTAGAATGATAGGAAAACATAATAAATTATTTACGTATAACGTAATGCCGAGTATAAAATAAATAATACTTTAATAGATTACACGTATTATTTAAAGCAGACGCGATAAAATTAAGCATCATATAAATATGATTTTGTTTCCAACATAATATTCAAAAACGAATTAATTTTACTAATTGTAACATTTTCATATCGATATAACAAAAAATAAATAAAAAGTTCCATACTACCAAAATTAGTAATGTATGAGGCATACACCAGCTAACAATACAATTTACCATAAGTGGTATCAAAAAAGAATTCCATTTGTGACCAGAATAACAGGAATGATTGTATTCTTACTTATAGAAAGTGTCGTTATTTTAAAATTAATCTTTAGAATTTTTTGTCCAATAATCACGGGTTTTTTTTAATACAAAATTCACATATGTTACTATTTAAATTTTTGAAATCTTTAAAAATTTTTAAAACTGGTTGTTTATTAAAACGCCAAAGTTTGGACACTAAAATTAACCACAGATATATTTATGTCCACATCGCATAGAAAAAGATATAAAGATATTATTTAAAAAAAAAAAAGGATCCACTAAGAGCTGTTTAAGATATCGAATTTATGAAACACGCGTAAATCTACTAATTATATTCATAAACGTACCTCATCACCAAATTTTAAAATATCGTCTTTTCTGCTCATTAAACGATGGTACAAATTTATAAATTGAATTATTCCATGTTTACGGACATGATCAGCTAAAGCTTTTGTTTCTTCCCACGAAAGAGGGCGTCCTTCCGTTAACAGACCCATTTAATCGGAAAAATGCCGATTTCAATATTCAGTTATATACACAAAATAATGAAATAAACAAATACAAACTGTTAATGGCACGACGAAACAAAACCTACTCGAAAACAAGTCTATTGAGTATTGATATATATCCAACGCTGGCTGATTTAATACAATTCAGAAGTTTGCCACAATATCACAAATGTTATTAAGCGGTAACACAAAATATAATTTAGCAGAAGAGTATCGAATTTCGATTAAACATACATAATAAATTATGTTTTATGTATAACGTAATTAAAATCAATTCTTTGCAAAATCTATTTATATAGTGTTCATAAATTTGTTAAATTGAATTTATTTAAAAAATAAACATATTTATTCGGTTATCAAAACACCAAGGTAGTTTTAGAATAATTATTTACAACTTTTAAATACAGTCGAAAAAAAAATTATGATAATTAAACAAACCGTTATTAGTTTTTATTTAGATCTCTCAGTTTTTTTTAGTAAAATTTTTTAATTATAAAAGTTATCAGAGGGATTTATTTATTAGTACTAATATTTCGCGAAATACGTCTTTATTAATATATTTCGAAATATTTCAAATAATTTAAGAACCGTTTTTAATTATTATTTATCGTTTCAATTCTTTAGCATCTATATCTGTGACATAGCCCTGGAAGGGGAAGAGTTCATTACCACGAAATTTCCTGTAAATCATGAATCAAAGGAATTATGAATGAATTTTGTGTTTTGCGGTTGTTGCTGTTGTGTATTGTGTATCATCATTTTACCAGTGAAGTGTTTTTATGTGCCGTTATGTTATAGTTTTTATTACAGGCGTGCCGGATTTCTATTCGATTCTATTATATATACATAATTTTAATGGCGATTTCAGAAGTTACGTCTGTTCGCACAGAAGAAAGAATAAAAATAAAAATTGGCAAGTTATAATTTAATCATTAATAAAAAAAAAGGCAATTTTAAAGATAATATTTACTAGTTATTTTGGTGTTTGATAAATGTTTTACTAATTTTAATGTAAAGAACATATTTGATGTAGTTTCACTTTTCATAAATTTCATTTCTTAATTAAATGCACGAATTTTTATTTAAGGTATTTTAAAATCAGTTTCTATAACGCGAGAAGAACAATTTATTATTGGTTGGAACGTAGATTTATATTGATTTTGTTTCAATTGAATTTACAAAAACAAATGCGTACTTTAATTTATTACAGGTGAAGCGAAAAATTTAATTTCTCGAGCTCACGGTTCTTTATCTCAACGAGATATTTACTGTACTATATCGCTTGATCAAGAACATATTTTTCGAACGTCGACTATTGAAAAAACTCTAAAGTAAGTGTTTTTTTACATATTTATTTCTCTTATTCGAATATTTATTTCGGAAAAAGTTTCGATAAATATACGTTTTTATACATAACTGATCTCTCGGTTAAAATTACGAGAAATGAACTTTGAGCTGTGTCTTCGGTTATTTTGTTTTATAATTGGTAGTATAGCTACGAATAATTGTTTACATTTAGAAAAAAGGAAACTTCATTCGATTTGTCTTATGTAATATTCGCTACAAGTTTGTATACAGTTATTGGAAAATAAAATTCAGCCATTTTAATCTGCTATAATTAATCCATCGGTATACATTTCCGTATTAATGCCCGTTTAATGATGTTCATTCTGTTTAACTGAAGAATTTGTCAAATATACGAAATTTATTTTTGACCGTCGATATAGTTTAATGTTTCTCCTCGTCGACGCTGTTTTTAGACGTATTTATTGCATTATTACATTATAGTGAAAAACTAAATTAAAAGTTCGGGCTATATTTCTCGGTTTTGATGTCATATATGATGGTGCAAATATGTCTATCGTAATAATTTGGCCTTTTTACACGTTCGTTGTAGATTTCAGTTAATTTTGTTTTTTCCGAATGTGTATAGTGTTTCATTTTGTTACGCGATTACTTGGACTGGATTAAATCGTGTCCTATTAAAATTAAAATTGTCCGTGTTTTTTCTAGATTTTTATCAATTTTATATAACTTATTCCGAACATATAAAACAAAAAAAACCATTCGTTTACTATATATATATATATATAAATAAACTGTTCGCTTATAACCTAATCTTCAGTAATTTTTTATAACGTGTTACGATGATACTTCCCAACATGACGTAAAATACAATGTAAAGTTTCGAATTTTAATTTATCGCGTTTGGACACGAATAAGGAATTTTCGGATAAGTTCGCCGTTTGCAATAATCCGCGAATAAATTAATCGACAATGTTGATAATAGTAATAAATTTTGACGTTGATAACGCGTATAGCAGGCTGGGAGGTGTTTAACGTTGTAAGTACATGCGTTAAGAAAGCTATTACATCCGGTAGTCCGGAATACCCGAACACATGTTTATAATATGAGTTTCCGTTTTTCCCCCATTTTTCTCTTCGTTGACTAATGTGTTCTGCGAAAATGATTTTATTCGAAACGGATGTTTCTAAATACGGAGCAAATAGTGTTCCATATATACATACATACATATATATATATATATATATATATATATACAGTTTTATAGTATTTATAAGTATATGTTTTAAGATTTCAGCGTTATATTGAAATTTTAACTTCACGTGAAAGTTAAATCAGATAACTCCTCGATCTTTAAAGTTCTATTTTTTACTATTGTTATATATCATTTTTTTTTTTTTTTAATTTAGTATTACCTAGGTTGTATTTTTTTCTCGCGTTTTATTTTATTCACAATATGGCCGAGCGTGGCTATTTAGCGATATTTTGTTATCTGTCGTGAGATGAAGAAGCACCCAATGATTTTCATCCGTGATAGCTGTTAAACTAGGCTCGGTTATTTACTACGGTTTAATCTTCTCACGTCATTGGAAGTGTGCAACATTTTTTTAGCCAAATTAGGATGTCCTTGCAGTTTACCTGCATGTCATTCGGCATACTGCTTTATAATAATATCATAGTTGCGTTCGGGGTGCGTTCGTAATTTAACTTCAAACTTTATTTCGAGGCTGTTACATTATTATCTTTAGCTCAATTTCGTACGTCCAGATTGGTCGAACAGTAGCTGTATACATGAAAACGCTTATTATTAAATATCAGTTCTGTATATCAGTTCATTTCCTGCATTCGGATATCGACGCTCAATCGACTTTCCAAGCGCATACCCAGATATATCTCATATCAGATTTGGCATTGCTAATAAACTTGCAGATTTTAACAGGCGCGATTACAATTTTCATATTAGCAAACTGCGCGTTGACGGATTTCTTCTTATTAACACTTATTTTCCATATTTTGAACCAGTTGTATAGGACAGTATGATTAATCTGAAATTAACTGGAGAAGAACGTTTTTTTTTTTTTAAGCCTCGAATTGTTTGCGAGAATTTATTTCTTCGATTGATAATTTTCATTCTGTCTAAGGAGTGTATTTACTCGCGTTACCCGGAGCGTTGCGTTTTTTTCGACCGGTTATTACGTGCGCGTGCGGTAAATAGATTACGTGGGACGATGGTTTATGAAAAAACTAGGTGGGTATAAATATGATCGCGATGGAGGCATATGCGTTTTATCGTTTAAATAAACCGGTATACCTACGGATATATACCGTTTATCTGATTACCTTAATAAGAGCCGCCCGTACGGTTGTCTTATTTCTACACCCACATCGACTTTGAACGGAATACGATGTATTTTATTATTACTATTATAAATAATAAATTCCGTAATATTGCGAATATAATTCATTTCTTCGATAAATGATATTCGAAAACAGAATTGTGTAATAGCATTTTTCTGTAGGAGGAACGTCTGTTTTTCGAACTAGCAATAGACGGTGAAGTAGTATTTAACCCTTTTTGTTTTATTATGAAATTTTTTAATTTTCGAATTGATACTAAATTTCGAAAATATTAAATCATCTACATATGCAGTTTTGCATTGTAATAAACGCTCCGTGTAAAATTTATAAGTACGTGTGAAAATTTGATAATGCGTGACTGAGGAGATTTACAAAAAACTAAACGTTGATGTAAAAATGGAAGTAAATGCGACAATCGGAAAAGTTTAATAAATATATATATATATATAAGGAAGTAAATATTAACGATGTTCGACACTACTTGAAAAATACAACCCGCTTTGAGGTTATTTACACTGATTATTAACCATGAGAAGATTCCAACAGGTATTGTTTAAATAAAGAGAATATATCGTTGAAAGTATTATTTAATAAATTGCTAAGTATATTTCATATACTTCACTCCGAGAGTTTATTAGTTTACAGTATTATTTAACAAATTGCTTGTATTGGTATTAAATTCGAAGTAAAAAATGAAAAAATAATAAACACGACCCCAATTAAAAATTTCTTATATGTTTAACCAGTGAAAATTGAACTGTGTTTAAATTTCGTTTTTAAAAATACCGCACGTTTTATTGATTTTTCGTATGTAAGATTATCGCGAAAAATCAACGAAATGACAAGTATACATCACTAATTTTATTCGGATAATAGTGTGAAATAACTTAATAATAGATAACCGGGGTATAAGAATTATAATTATAGAGATTGTTAATTTCATTTCTTACATATCCTTTATTGTTCTTAATATCATTTATTTTACCTTCTTGATGTAATTGTTGTGAGTACTCAAATGAAATTACAACTCCGCAATGTACTAATTTTCCGCGCATGTTTACCGCCGAGTCAAAATAGTTTTCGTTTTCCTTAACTTATTATCAGATTTTAAAAGTTGTCTTACGTTGTTATAATGCTCATCGTTTAGTCCCCTGCTGCAATTATTCTCAGAATATTTAACTACATAATGTTGGTATAGCCGTTTAATTTTGCGCGGGTTCTTGATCACTCAGCCATTATCGGAAATTTCCTTATATCGCATACTTTGATCGTTTACATGAACTGTCTGTACGTATCGATCTCATTACTATTAACAAAATAACTCGCAGCGGAATATTTGGAAGAATTATGTCAGTTCCGTATGGCGAATACGAGTTTAAACCCGCTATCCACATTAATAATCAGCAAGTTTCAGTTGCGAATTCTGCGAAACACTTAGGTATGCATATGGATTCAAAATTGACATGGAGAACACATATCTATCATAAACCTACCCAAATACGATGTAAAATACGTCAAATGTACCGGCTCATTATCGCTCTAAAATGAAGCTAGAGAACAAACTCCTAATATATAAAACTGTTATGCGTCCAACATGGACGTACGAAATACAAATTATGGGGATGTGCTAAAGCATCGAATCGAAAAGTACTTTAAACAGTTCAAAATAAATTTAGTTTCAACGAAATGACGCACTCCATGCAGATCTACAGTTCAAATGGGTCAATGAAGTAATTTATGATTATGCTCGACAGCATCAGAAACGGCTTTTTTACCATCCAAATCCAGAGGCATCGGCACTTTTGTCTACTGATCTGGATCTCAGCAGGCTGAAACGTATCAAACCTCATCAATAGGTCGTTACCGATTAATATAATCAGCAGAATTTAGTCATTGGACTATTCATTTGCGCGTGTTATGCAATTTATAAATACTGCTTATTGCTGAAGTTAAGGTCAACTCTACCATTGTGAGTTGGTCAAAACATGTTCGATACCTCGGAGTAGACTTGGATAACAGACTAAATTTTTCTGAACATGTCAGTTATACTACCTTGAAAGCTAGTAGGAGTATATCTGCCATATATCCATTAATCAACAGAAAATCATTTCTTAATGAATTAATTCTGCGGCGCCTATTTTAGAAATTAATATTCCTTCTTTATTATAAGTATAATTACTTCTTTTATGTATTACGGGTCTTTGTATTATTTCTAATGTACGGCGGGCCATCCTGGGCGTTACGTAATTATTATTTAAAATTTTTGGTTTTTGTGTATCATCATCAATTAGTCGTAACTCCACGTAGGAGTATCGTGATCAAGGTAACAGCTTCATTATTTTCTGTCTCCATCCTGGACGATCTTCGGCATCATGAACGCATTTTGAAAATGACATCCGAGCTGCAGCAGTCACTGCATCTGTCCATTTAATTGGTACTCTACCTTTTGGCCGCACACCATTCATTCTTTCGATAACTATTGTTCTTTCGATTCCGTCATGTTTTCGTATGATATGACCAAAAAATCTCATATAACGTGCGAGAACTTCCGTTGTTAATCTGCGGGTCGAACGAATTTCTTCCAAAATAGACGTATTAGTACGCTTTTCCATCCACGAAACTCGAAGGAGCCGCCTCCAGCACCATATTTCGAAACTATTTATGGGAGTTTGTTCGGACTTTCTGATCGTCCACGTTTCTGAACCATATAGAAATATTGAAAAAACCAGAGTGCGTACAAGTTGAATTTTTGTATTTTTCGTAACAGAGAAATCTTTCCATATCCGTGTTAGTTTAACCATCGCACTCCGTGCTAGTTGAATTCTTCTCTTGATCTCACCTTCAGATCCGCCTTTACTTTCCAACAAGGATCCCAAATAAACGAAATTTTCTACCGTTTCATAACCAGGAATGGTTTTATATTTTTCCTTTATTATATTCTTCCGATCAATTAGCATTAACTTAGTTTTTCCATTATTTATTTGTAGACCATAGCATTTACTTATATCTTCTAATTTCTTCAACAATCTTTGCATTTTTTTTTCCATGTTAGGTGCTATCAATGCTATATCGTCAGCAAACCGTAAGTTTGTAACTTTGAGTCCTCCGATAGAAACGCCTTCATCCCAATCCTCTAAAACTTTTCTCATTATATGTTCTCCGTATAAATTAAACAATATGGGTGAAAGTACACATCCTTGTTTTACACCTTTCTTTACAGTAAATTCTTCGGACTGTGTACCGAGTTCTAGCTTTATGATATTTTGGTTGTGCTCATATAGTTTTTGAATCAGATGTACAATGTGTTTTGAGGCACCCATCTCCATCAATATTTCCCAGAGTTTGCTCCAGATTACATTATCGAAAGCCTTTCGATAATCAATGAAACACAGCACTATAGGCACATTGTACTCTCTTGATTTCTCTATTAATTGTCTCATATTTAGGATCTGTTCCCGTGTGCTTCGTCCTTTAACGAATCCAGCTTGTTCTTTGGCAATTTGTGCGCTCATTTTTCCGCGGATACGATTGTTAAGAATTCGTAACATTACTTTACTAGCGTGCGGCAATAGAGAAATGGTTCGATAATTATCACATTTAGTTCTCTTTCCTTTCTTATATAGAGGAATATACATAGATTTACACCATTCATGTGGCAATTCTGTAGTTTTCCATATGGTGTTACATATAGAATGCAGCATCTGCACGCCTACTTCTCCAGTATTTTTTAGGACTTCTGCTGGTATTCCATCAACGCCCACAGCTTTATTGTTTTTTAAATAATTAATAGCTTCTATGACTTCGCTTTTTAGTATGTCTTGCTCTATTTCTAATTCTGTCAGCGGTTGTGAGATTGTCCGTGTTCGTTCATCATCATGATAATATAAAGATCGGCAATAATTTCTCCATACTTCCGCTACTTCTTTCTTTTCTGTTCTAATAATACCTTTTTCATCTTCAATCATCCAATTCCTAGTTTGAAAATCACGTGATAATAGTTTTACTTTTTTGTACAAATCCTTTGGTTCCACATACTCACTGTAAATTATGCTGAAATATATGTTGTTGTTTATTTAGTTTACATTTAAGATTATAGAAATAAAGCGGCTACCCTTTTCAGTAGCTGTATTAAAAAAAGAAAAATAAAAAAAAAATATCATCCGTGCAATGGCGATATGGTGATCGATGTTCAGCCACTAAAACCAGTTGATTTCAGCTGCATATTTCTCGCCCTCATAATATATCCTACTTACTTTCTCTTAATAGTACCCGAATTCTCCTAGGTAGATTGTACAAGCAGTTGATTTCCTCTACATATTTCTCGTCTCTCTTAATATATCCTACTCGCTTTTTCTTAATAATAACGAAATTATCTTGCTATTATGTTATTTTAGTGTAGTTAACGATGTAGATATTTAATTTGTCCTTTCGTCATTTGTTTCCTGCTATCCTTATCAATATTACTTTTTGTTTATATCTCCAAATATTTATAATGTAGCAACATTGTAGACACTATAAGTCAGTTTCTTTAATATATATGTCCGATGGGCAAACTACCGTGCAAGTACAAAAAACAATTTTTTATATTATTAAATTTTCTTCTCTATATCGCTTTCTACTACTTTCACGATATTAGAGCGTGACGGAAGACTTTTAACTATATATATATATATATATATATATATATATATATATATATATATATATATATATATATCTTTAAGGGTCTACGCACCTCCTTACAATATGGTATACATTAAAAGGATAATATGTTACGAATAATTATTATATTCGCGAATAATATAAGCAGAGGAAAAGAACCGCATTATAAGTAGAAAGTCAGTAGTACATGTTTACAAGAAGTGATAAGTGTAGGACAAAAGTCGGTTATAGAATTTTGTTCTCGAAGTAATAATGATGGAGAAGAAACTACGAGAGGAAATGGGGAACATAGGAAACACGTTAGAAAGAGACGACGCATGGCGATAATGAAATTACGTATGTAGTAGCTAGGAATTTAAATATTCAAAAACTATTGGTTAAATGGGATATCTGATTGAATTATTTAGTAAGTAAAACATTTGAAGATGGATTGGGATTCAACCATTACAGTACTATTTATATATGTATGAGTGTGTGTGTGCATGCATGTTTATACTCTTTTTAAATATATATATACACGTACCTTTTTTATTTATATATATGTAGTGTATAATTAGATATGGGTACATATGTGTTTTGTTTTGAACGTAACCTATAAACCAAGTCGAGGTCTTCCTCTATTTCTTTTACCTTCTGTTATTCCTGTATGCCCGTTTTTTTCCAATCCATCTGACGCATCATATAGCCGAAGAAATATATATATGTATATATGTATGTATATATTTGTTTATGCTTCTACAGAGGAACTATCTAAATATAGGATAGATGTATCATCAGCAAACGTTGCCACTTCAACATTACCAAAAGTGGAAATATCTGCCGTATAAATTATATAGAATAACGGGCCCAGTACGCTCCCTTGAGTTACACCTGATCTTACTGGATAAATTTGGGATTCTTCTTCACCATATTGAACGAAAAAGTATCTTTCTTCCAGGTAAGATTGTAACAGTTTTGATAATTGATATGGGAAATTGATTTTCTGTACTAGTCCTTCATGCCAGACACTATTAAAAGCTTGGCGTATATCTAGAAATATCGCATCTCCGTGTTTCCTTCCATGGATTTTTCATTCATATTAACTACCCGATGAACTTGCTCGACGGTACTATGTTTTTTCCTAAACCCGAATTGATGATCCGGTATTAGTTTTTTTATATTCCATAAGTGGTAGTATTCTTTTTATAATTAGTTTTTCATACAACTTGGAAAGCATGGGCAATAATGAAATAGGACGGTACGAGCTTGGTTCTGTTGTCGGTTTGTTTAGTTTTTTAATAACCACAATTTGTATCAATTTAAGTTGAATTTGATAGTATGTTAGTATAAGTATATCATTGAATATATAGGTTAGGAGTATTAAGCCTTTTCTAGGTAGTTCTTTTAGAACTCTTGCTGAGATTAAGTCGTAACCTGGTGCTTTTGTCGGATTAAATGATTTAACTATATTTTGTATTTCACCTGGGTATGTAAATTTAACAGGCTTAGATACATCGTGACAGTATGCATTAGAATTATTACACGAATTTACAAGATGTGATTGAAATGTTTCAGCATAATACTTACCAAATACTTCAGCTTTCTCTAAATCATTTCGAGCCCAGCTTCTGTCTTGTTTTCTGGATGAATAGTTTGTTTAGGCATTTTTAAATTTCTTGTTTCCTTCCATAAAGAATAATCATGTTCGATTAATGGTGATAAATTGGCAAGATGTTCCCTAAATGATTTATTTTTTAGGTCCAACAGCAAACTCTTCACCATTTTAATCTGATTATTTAGTACAGTTTTATTTGCAGGATTTCTGCACATTTGCCATTGCTTTTCTTAATTTTCTCTTCACGTTAACTTCTTTCCTAATTTCTTCAGGATAGTAAATAATTGGCGAGGATTCATTAACTTTTGTTGTAGTTGCCCATGCTGTTTGTTGTACTATTTGAATGAAGTATTCTGCAGCTTGTTCTACGTGTTCTTTTGTTTATTTTTAAATTTATCTTATTTTCTAACTGTTTTCGAAATTCTTGCTAATCGGTATACTTTATGTGCAGTTTTGGTTTTCGTGGTTTCTCGATTATATGTTCACTAACACTGAGCATTATTGGAGAATAATCCGATGGAAAACAATCATCATTTCTGACATCAAGAAATATTCGAGAAAAGCCTTTCACTATGAACATGTCAAGTAGATCCGGTAGTTTATTAAGATCAATAGGCCAGTACGTAGATGTTCCTGATGAATGAACTGTACTGTGTGTTTCGTCAATTGCCATTTTCAATCTATTTTATCGGGTTACACTTATTCTTGGTCCAAAATAAACATGTTTGGCATTGAAGTCGCCACCAATTTATGTACCTATTGCCTAATGTTTTGAAGAACTCGGTAAAATATTTTTGCGTAATACTATGCCTTGGTGGACAATAAACAGCTGAAATTGTGAAACGTTTATTATGTCGCCCATCAATTGCTAAACTGGTTGGTTGTAGGTGACTAATTTCATATTTCTCTAATTCATAATGCTTTATGTTTGTTTTTTTTATTTATCGCCGTGTACCGTCTGGATGATTTGTGTAATATGAGCTATATCCGGCAAACGCAACATGTTTTATATTAGTTAAGTGTGTTTCAGATATTAGAAGCACGCCGATGTTGTTTTGTAAAATGTACATTTGAATTTCAACGACATCATTAAGAATGTCATTTGCATTTCGGGAAACAATCTTCAGATTCTCTATTATTTGTTCAACAGAGCAGTGGTAACAGTTGACATTGTTGAGTAGTTGATTTTGCCGTTGCATCATATCGGAAAAGAGAGGTTTAATTTCGGTGAAAAAAGTTTGTAACATTATTGCAATACTATTATTATTTGAGCTGACTTCGGAAGTTCTATTTACTTCCTGCTTGTGCCGTTGATCTCTAGGGCTTGAACATAAACGATGTGTTGATTCTGGTCCTTTATTTTTGTTAGTTGTTTGTTCTTGACAGATCAAGGAAGGCACATGGCTGTGATGCGTATTTTATTGTCTATATTACTTTATTATTTATTGTAAATCGTTCTTTATATCGGATGTCTTGAAGTTTTTATATGCATCACAACCCTTGTAATTCGACGGATGGTTACCATGACAGTTTTCACATTTCGGGGTTTCATCTTCTTTTTATTACATACTTTAGAAGCATGGTTTTCACCGCATTTAACACATGCGTAAGCCCTATTACAATGTGTCTCTGTTTATACAACACCTTTGACATCGGAGGATGGTACTCTTTTTATGAGGATACTCAATGTTTATTTTTATATGTAGCAATGTTTGTCTGGATTATTTTCTTGTGGTTCTAAATCAACAAAAAATAGCGGCAGTGGTTGCTTTGTCACTCCATGTTTAATATTTTATGCCCGTGTTCTTGTAAAGCATTTTTAATGTGATCTATTTTCACAGAGTGGTGTAGATGTCTAATCGCTATTCGAAAACTCCTCTCAAATTTAATGTGGTAAGTATGATGTTCGACTCCTTCTCTGAAATATTATGTTTTTTGACATAATCTCAACTCTTTTATCGGTTAGAGATCTGCAATAGACATCGACGGTGGGAATGACATCTGTGATATCTGCCAGAATTTTTGTATAATTCATCACCCCATAGATGGTTATAGCGGGAGTTTTTGACCCTTTTTTGGATTCTGAAGGTTCAAAATCATTCTTTTCACTATCATCATAATTTACTAAGCAAGCGAATCTATTTTTATTTTGCCTAATTCGTTTTCTTTCATTGGTCTCTGAAGAGACGCTTCTAGCGTACTCTCTTTGTCCTTTCCTCTTATTTGAGACTTCCTGCCAGCCGTGGTCTTTTAATTGAACATCTTTTGCCTAAGAGCTTTGCAACGAACTACTTTCTTCATCTGGTATAGGCGATAAAATGTTCGTATAAACAGGTTTATGCGTTTCATGACCTGTGTTAGTGATGCATTAATTGTTAGTATTACGTAAGGATAAATTATCTTTATTTAAAATATTTATATTATTGGCATTGTTAATAATGTCGTTATTATTCGGATTTATATCACCTAATCCGGTATCACATAATATATTTATACGGGAAGCAGCACATCATTCTTATCAGTTTCGCACGTTGTCTTCTCATATATAGAAGATTTAAGGTTGAGTGTTGATGATCCGGGTAGTGGGATAAGACGGTATGTCCGACTACGATAAGGGATAAAATAATATCCTGTAGCGCGTAGTAATATCGTAGTCGAATAACGAATAGACGAAAACGATAGACAATATGAAATATTGAACACGATATGTTTCAGTATTTTTTCGAACACTTTTTCCAGCGTATGTCGCTGAATTTTTAAGATTTCTTTCAGAAATCAATGCAAAATATCCTGAAGGATATTCATAATGACTGAAAAAGCCACGTGGAAAACCAAATGATATTTCGATTTATATATAGTAAAGTAATTTCTGGAATAACTTCTATGAAATATTTTGAAATTTAATTAATGATAAATTACGTTATTTTTTTTCGATCGACTGTTCTCGTTTGATTGCGTTAATTATCGATTTATGAAACATTTTATATCAATACAGCCGGACATTTTATTAATGTTATATTTACTTTTATTATTATTCTATTTCCTTTATGTAGTAATAATAAAATAATTGTTCCTTTAATCGAAATCACGGATTGCGATTGATGTTATACTGTTTTCATTTATTGCACAGGCGAACGATAAATCGCCCCCGAACAGACGAAATAATGATTATTTCTTAGCAGATGTTCGATTCTTTTAAAATTATTACCAGAAAAAAAACATAAATTCCTTTTTTTTTTCTCTCAAAATCCAGAACGAAAATTAAATTTACGTCTATTCACAACAAATTATCATCGGATATAAATTTGTTGGTTACGCGTGGGCGTTTTATTGGGCGTGTCCGGCTGTTTTTTTTTTTTGTTTGATATCGGCTGTTTAATAATATCATCGATAATTCTAAATAACGACTAGAAAGAAAAATTTATCATCGTTTTAAAAAAGAAAATCCCCCGAAATTAACCAATTTCTTTAATAACGCCGACATTAGGCCTAATCGAAGGTTAAGGGTATATTATTATTTCTTACTTTATAACGTACAGCGTAGAAAGCACTTATTGCCGTTTGTACCAGGTGCGACTTCCGGTGCTTGGCTCATATTCATCGGTTCATTGAGTAAGCTAGTAGAGCATGTTTGGCAGTCGTCAAACTTTAATTGGCTCCTCCCTTTGCGCGTATAATACAATGTACACAATACAACAACACGGTGCAACATGTATGTATGTAATGATAATATGATAATACGTGTGAACATTTACAATTGAAGAAGCTGACGAATAAATTATATATATATATATATATATATATATATATATATATATATATATATATATAAATTTATATGTATATATATAATTTATATATATATACGAATGCGGGTTTTTGAGAATTGAACCACCATTATATTTACATGTTATGCATTATTAATGTCTAGGTATGTTCTACATACTGTACATTTCTTACTTGTGTAGGTTACGTTTATGAGTAAAATTATTCGACCAGTATATATGTATATACAATTATAAAGATGGATTTGAACGCAGTGTCGCAATTTCCTGTCTTCCAGGAAACGGTTAGCCGGTATTCTTGTAATGTGTAAGTGATTTTACACATTCTTAAGTCGTTTTACGTGTGGCATAAAATAACATTTATGGTCTTTACACATTTAAAATTAAGTAGGGGTAGTCCGCCTGCCATAATTTTCAATCTATCCCCGTCCAATGCTATTGTACGTGGTGAAATTTTTCTCGACGTAATTTGTTTTTGCTTTGTTTTTTTTTTCTTACAAGAATGGCAACACGTGTCTCGTATTTTGCGTCTTAGAAATTTTTCATTTGAGTTTTGCTATATTTTCATTCATTGAATTTTTACAATGTAGACGCTATTTATGATTTTTTTTAACTGTTTTAGTTCGACTTTATTATTTTTTAACAGAAAATTATAAATTTTGCTTTGCTTTCTGGAGGTGAAAATTTAAATATTTTGAATATAACGTTACTTTTTTTTTAGATCTAATAATTTTTAATATTTTTTCGTTCTGCGTCAAATAGACGATTTTCATCATAAGGGGTTTATGATGAAAATTAAAAGTTAATTCTTCGTGTAGTAGAAGAGAACACTATGACTGAAAAGTTCATACCGAACTTATTGAAATTAACTTCTGACAGCGCCCGTGCGCATTTATGCATTAACAAGACGTGTATATATTATTTCTACGGACGTTTCATTTTTATTGGACGTGTGGCAAATACAGTTTGTCTTTTCTGATATTTGAGTTAGAACGTAATTCACCATAATAATAATAATAATAATAGCAATATTGACGACTTAACAAACGGAAAACTTCACCGCCGGAACTTGTACTTATTTATTTATTATGATTATTTTTTAATTTATTGAAAAAATATATATATATAGCAAACTCGATTATTAAATTTGGTTGGAGGATGTAATCGATTAAAGAAGATGTGGAAATGGTGATAATTATAATAATAATCCTGTGAATTGAATTTAATCGTCTTGTAATATCCGGTAACTAGTAGACTTTCGTTTAGTTTTACCGAGGATGCTTATTTATTTTATATTTAAAAACAGGCTTACCACAACGTGTAGAGAGACACGCCTGTTCATTGAGTAGGTAACATCTTGTCTTCTGACAATGAATACGATCTCTATTATATTAATATTAATGTCGGCAGTAGTGGTAGCGGCATAAGTAGTGATAGTTGCTGGTACCGGTTAAATTTCCGCTGATTGGTTACGAGATACGACCTTGATGTATTTCCGTTCTAGGAAATCCTGTTCTTGGATTTTAATTAATGCTCCCTCTTATTTTATTATTTTTTATTTTATTTATTTATTTTCACTCCGTCCTCTAATCTATATTTTAGGAATTTGTTTCATGTATGTTTCTAATAAATTGTCAACATATTTTAATATAAATGTATATATATATATATATATATATATATATATATATATATTTGTAAGTACAGATGTATATACAGTATATAAATATACAACTATATATATCTTATTAAAACAGCAATTATTGTATATATATATATAAAAAATTTATTAAACGGTAATTCTTATATATATATTATAATAATAATAAAGTCTTTATTTCATTTAAGTACACCAAAAAATACATGCATAAAATAATTAAAATTAATGATACTCTGCTCTTAATTCCTTGTTGTTTATTCTATCAAATTTTGTAACCCCCCTAACATTTTTCTTTCCATCGCTCGCTGCACAATTTGTAACTTTTTTATTTGCTTAATATTATATGACCATTTTTGTGATCCATATGTAATCGCCGGTATGATATATGCTTTTAATGATGGGCTCATTTTATTATTAAAAATTTCCTTCAAAGCCCAATACTTTTTCCATCCGATTGCTATTCTTCTATTTATTTCCTCGTCTGTTTTGTCTTTAAATGAAATTAGTTCTCCAAGATGTAAACTTCAACCCATTTTAATTTGAGTTAATGGTCTCACATTTTGCCATGTACTATTAGTTAATAATTCGGTTTTTTGTTATTTATACTCAGTCATGCTTTTTTTGCAATTTCTTCTAGTTCGTTAAGCATCGTTTGTAATTGTTCAGCCATGGAAGCTATAAGTATCACATCATCAATGAAACGTAAATTTGTTAAATGTGTACCATTGATGTTTGTTCCATATTGCTTCCATGATAGATTCCTAAATAGTTGTTCCAAAACTACGTTAAATAAAACCGGTGAAAGGGGTCCCTTGTCTAACACCTTTTTTCAATGGAAAGCTTTCTCCTTCCTGATCCAATATTATTTTTCTGTCAGTATTATCGTAGCTATTTTTTATTAATCTTATATATTTCTTATGTATTCCTTGATTCTGTAAAGTAGCATAGAAGAAATCGCGATCTACTGAATCAAAGGCTTTCTTGAAGTCAACAAATGTAAAAAATATTTCTATTTCGTATTCATGCGCTTTTTCAATTAATTGATGTATTATTTGTAAATTATCTATAATGGAGTAGTTTGCTCAGAAGCCTGCTTGTTCTGGAGGCTCTTCATCATATAATTGATTTACTAAACGTGTGTATAATACTTTAGCAAATAGTTTGTAAAAGTTTGTAGAAGACCAATTCATATTCTCTTTACTTCCTTTTTTATGTAATAATATTATTGTTGTCTCATTCCATTGTTCTGGTAATTTTTCCGTAAACAATATCCTATTGAATAAACTTGTAATTTTATTAATTAATACATCTTTCGCATTGATTATTAATTCATTTGTAATTCCATCACTCCCTGGGGTTTTATTCTTCTTCAATTGATTTATGGCGTTTTCTATTTCAATATTTAAAAATGGTGGGACATTTATTTCGTCTCTGCTACCGTTATAATCTTCCCAAACTCTTCGAATACTTAAATTCATTGATTCTGCATATAGATTTGTGTAATATTCCGTAGCTACCATAACAGTTTTCTTCCTTTCATGTTGTGTAATGTTCTTCTTGTACATATAATCTTGTTAAATGAGTAATTCTTATTCCGCTATCTTTGAAACGGCTCGAACGATTTGAATGAACATTTGACGAAGTAGCTAAATGGTTTCTTAATTTTTGAAGTGTATCATGTTCCATATACGGCACAGGACTCTGGAAAGGTAAAATTAATATTTATGGACGATTCCGGATAATTTTTTGCGCGTTATGTATAAATATGTTTAAAATTGAAACGAATAGATAATTTCGTTAGCACTAATATACCCTACAGGGAACGGAACATCGTGTGACGAAAAATTAAATAAGACTCGTATAGAAAGCAAGGGTGAAAAAATAAAATATGTCGCTAGAAATTAAATAACCTTTAAATATATATTTGACGAGATTATAATTAAATCGGTTGTAAATGAGAGTGATGTACTGATATTGCTATCTCGTAAGCGAATCAATATGGTTATGTGTAATTTTAAACGCAAAAAATTGAAAAATATTCAACGATAATGATGAGCACATACAAAACTATAAAGCGAACTAATAGAGATATTAAATTAATACATTTTTATTTCGACCATCAGTTGACAATAATGAACACGATGTTTCAAAAACTCGTTTGTAAGGTTATAATACAAGTGCCACGAGTAGATAGAAACCCTGGTTAAACTGTCTCTCTTCTAATTAATATACGGTGAATTTCATCGTGTACCAGCAGTAAAATCTAGCTCACATCAGAGACTGTTAATGTTGGAAGTTAGAATAAAACTTTAAGTTTAAAAATACACCCTCCACAAATATGAAAATTATAATAATAAAATAGTTTCGACCGATCATAGAATCGGAACTGAACAAATATGCGTAGGAAAACGTAAACAGGTCATGAGAAGAGTGCTGGAGTCAGGTAAAGGAACATATTAAAAACGCGTATAGAAGCTCGCAACTATATATAATGTGTGTATGTGATATATATATATATAGAGAGAGAGAGACAATGAACGAGATAGATATAGATCGATAGGATTTTGATTTCTGTATAAGTCGTCTCACAATTCCTAATATATCAAAATGTGTAAAGGATATTATACCAGAGGGGGAAGTAGCGGGTGGGTACAGAACCCCACGCTCTTGTGGTTTTAGGTGGGACAAACAAGCAGAACTGTTGCTATAATGATTAAAGAGCATGTAGCGGACTGCATGTATCGCCGTGTAAAAAAATTAACTGTGCGGAGCATCAAGCGGTTACGAGGAATGTAATGAGGTTTGAGGATAGAAAAGTTCTGTAGACCGGTTAGATGAAAGATGTGTTAGGGATGCCTTAGAAATTGAGAAATTCAAGAACTTCAACAGAGAAGATGGCTTCCGACTTGATCGAGCGTGGAGGACGATGATTGACCAATTGAGAACTAATCAGGGTGTAGTATTGTCAGTATAGTTAAGGTAGTAGTTTGTTGTGTCAGAGTTAGTTTAGATAAGTTCTGATGATGGACACGGCATGTTGCTTGAAACGTAAACTCGGGTTTATTAATATATTGTTTTACTTTTATTAATAAATCGGTTTTGTTTCCTTTTTGTAGGCGGTTGTTTCGAAATTATTGTATCTAATTATGAATATCCACCGCGAAAATAGTTTTAAATATCATATAATTGAGAATATTTAAATATATGCGTGTGCTTGATGTATGTGTGTCTGTGTGTGTATCATTATAGACCATCCAATTATATTTGAAATCGATTGCAGCGGCCTGATATTTTTTTCTAGTAATTTAATACGATAAACTTCAGCGATAAGTTTATTGTAAACGGTGGAATATGCTTATCGCTTCGATTATAAAATAGTTTTATTTTTTCTTAGTATATTTCTTCCGAAACTGATTTCGGATAATTTGTTTTATTTTATGATTATTGCTGATAATTACATGGATGCGTATCGTATCTTTTATTTTATGTTCGTTATTAGTTCACGCATTTTGTTTATTTTATTAATAATATCCAAGGTATAATTACGTAATTAGACGTTGATAATAGTTATTTTTCCATATCTTAGTTCATATGTTAGTTTTCACTAGTGATAGAACATAGATGGCGCCTATTTTTGTAGTTCATTAGTTAATAGTTTAGATATTTTATTAAATCGATTCAGCCATCGTAAGTTATTTATTATATTTCGTGATTCGTTACCATGTAAATTGTTGTCGTCTTTTCAGTTTGAATCTTTTGATGTTTTAATTAGTCTAGACGCTATGTATATATATATATATATATATATATATATGTATATATATATATATATATATATATATATAACCTTTTATTAATATGTCGATAAAAAGAACTCGATTGCAGGTGAGATCCAAACACATCTAGAATAATTATGAAAATGTTTGTCCTCGTATTTGTCATTGCGACTGAACAATAATTTTATTAATACATCCGACCAGTATGATGTCGATTTAAGATTTATTTGTGAGTGTTGAATTTATAACTGAAGATTACAACGCCATAATTAGTTAAACTTTCAACGTATATAACATTATTATAAATTTATTCGTTATAATTGAAGCTGGTTTTGTACATCCCCAGAATTGAATACCGTATTTCCACATCCGTTTTAGAACTGTGCTATATTTGGAAAACCAAGTTTTGATCTTCTGCAAGTTTTCCAATACAATTTTCTCATTTGCAATTAAAGTTCATTCTCTTTCGGTAATTTAAACGTTTTCTCCTTGTTAGTCGTTTATTTAAATATGTGTCCAAATATTAAACTACATCGCTTTGGGTGAGAATTTCACCACCATTCAGGATTATATTTGCCGTATAAATGATAGTGAGTTTTGTCTCGTTAATAGGTAATTACGGTCACAGGCGATTAATGTTTACGTATACAAAATATAACGGCAAACGTATAATCAACTATTCGTTTATTAATTAGCGCGATTTTATATTAATATAATTGTTAGTTTCAACGTTGTCATAGATTATGCTATGTTTGTTTTTCCCCCTTTTTTTTTTTGCGTTATAATCGTCATTTTTTGTTTGTTGCTTACCTTAATTAATTAATTTCGTACACTATTCAGTTTCGGTACACGATATATTTATAAATTATGTTTATTGATCGTATTCTAATTATTTAATAAAATATTTATTTAATAATAGGTATGTTAATTATGTTCGTATACAAACACATAAAGCTAGGAAAGTAATGCTAATAATTATAATAGTGACATTAGTAGATTAATCGTAAGTAACTTTCAGATATAGGAAAGTAAAAAATGTTAAATGTTTTTTAATAATAATAATAATATTTTTTTTTTATACAACAACAACGTATATTTCAAAATAATTTACAGTAAGTATACACAAACCAAAAATTTTTAAATAATAATTACGTAACGCCCAGGATGGCTCGCCGTACAACAGAAATAATACAAAGACCCGTAATAAATAAAAGAAGTAATTATACTTATACTTATAATGACAGAAAAAAATAATTGAAAAAAAACTGTACAGCAAAAAACAAAAAGTTAAGATAGTGATAATAAAACAAAAGAAAAAACACGTTAGACATTAAATAAATAAAGAAGGAATATTAATTTCTAAAATAATCGCCATGTAACGTTACAACAGGTCATTGAGCCTCCTATGTTTATATTTACTATATACATAAATTGGAGTCAATCGTAATTACCGATGGTAGAAATTAAACTATTATCGTGGACTAAGCAGTCATCGCAGAACTTACGCGTCAAATTTAAGATATGGTCCTTAATATAAGACATGTTTAAGGTAGCATGCATGTCAACGAGGGACATTTAGCACACATCTGAGACACCTATTTTGAAATACTTGTAACTTGTTAAAGTTTGTATTTGAAATAAAACTCCAAGGTGGACAACAGTACGTCATTATGAGACGTATAAGTGTTTTATACAGAATTAATTTATTATTTACATTAAGAAATGATTGTCCGTTGATTCGTGGATATATGGCAGATATACTCCTGCTAGCTTTCAAGGTAGTATGACTGGCATGTTCAGAAAAATTTAATCTGTTATCCAAGACTACCCCGAGGTATCGAACATGTTTTGACCAACTCACAATGGTAGAGTTGACCTTAACTTCAGCAGGTAACGTGGGACGCCTGCGGGTGAAAAATATAGCCTCCGTTTCATCACAATTAATATCAATTTGCCATAGACACAATTTATTCCTGACTGTAATTTATTAGTAATTGCTTTAGGTATATAAGAAGTACAGAAAAGAGCTGTATCGTCTGCATAAAGAGCAGTCTGAATATCAGGTAGGTTTTGGGAAATCAGATAAAAACAAAGTAAACAGAAAGGGACCCATAATACTGACTTGGGGGACCCCCGCTGAGCACGTTTTCATAGTAGACCTGGAATCATTGATGGTAACGTAAAATAGTCTGTTTGCTAAATAGCTGCTAATAACGTTGATTACATAATGAGGAAACTGATATTTTATCATTTTGTAAATAATACCTTTATGTCAAGTAGTATCGAAAGCCTTCGCTACCATCCAGGAGAACCATACCAGTATGTTTATTACGATTAAAATTGTGCGTGATAAACTCCGTGATTCGTGCTACTTGTTGGGTGGTGGAATAACCTGGACGAAAGCCAAACTGTGTGTTAGGAATGATTTTTTAGTTATCTGCATGAAGTCTTAAACGGGATAGTATAATTTTTTCCGCTATTTTGCTTAGATTGCTCAATAAACTAATAGCAAGTATGTTACTTGCACACGAGGCATCCTTTCCGGGCTTGGGAAGAGCAATAATTTTGGCTATCTTCCAACTGTTTGGATAATAACCGAATCTAAAGATATAATTAAATTTGTAAGTTCAATAACAGCTTTTAGCGGCAATTTCTTGATAATGGGAGTAGAAATATTGTCATCCCCTGACGAACCCTTTAGTTTTATATCTTTAATATTGCTAAGGACTTCACTTGGTGTGACAAGAGAGAAAATATTGGGTAGTTGATTGACATTGAGGAATTTTGCTGAATGAATTTTTCTCACTTGATAGCCATATACAAAATTAGAATTACGATTATGAACTTTGGAATACTCTGATGCTAAAAACTTAGCCTTCGCTTCATAAACTTTCCATAGCCGACTATCATTAGGCTTAAGCTTAGAGAAAGTTGAATTGAAATTGTAATTTTTAAATTTACGCAAAAGAAAACTAACCAATTTGCTAAGAAAATTAACATGTTTTTCAAATTTTGAGAACGATTAGAGAAACGATGCTTAATGTACAATCTCTTAATATAATTTTTAAATTTGATGAGAACTACGATACAAGTTGGTAGTGCCATATGCGGATAATTATTCAGTGGTTTATTCGGAATAAAAAGTTCCGACGAAGAATGAATTAACTTCGTAAGAGTTGATAAATGATGGTCAATACCAGCAGGACTATGTAGCTTAAGAAGCAAATTAATATTATTGTTAATATACTCCTAATATACTCCTTAAATCCTGCCCAATTTGCATTTTGGAAATCGGGCAGAACTACATCGGCTATGTTTAATTTACTTCCTGCAATAGTAGTGAAAATAGGGTTGTGGTTGGAGGACAAACAATTTATTGAAACAGGAGTTGCAATAGAAACATTTTTGACCAAAGCAACATCTAAGATACTAGTACGATATTGGACAGAATTGGGAAAGTAAGTAGGTTCTTCAGGAGCGCAGATACAAACATTTGAACGTGAATTCAAAGAGAATATTACCAGCACGATTATTATTAAAGCGGTTCCATAACTTGTTTTTTGCATTAAAATCTCCGATCAGAATAACTTTGTTATTTACACTCATCGAGGATTGAAGATCATCTAGGAATTTATGATTAAATCTAGGTGGTCTGTATATCGCAAAAATACTAATAAAATTATTATTATTAATATTATTATTGTTATTAATAAATAAATTTACGCCTACTGCCTGTACACAACGTAGCTGTGGTACCGGCAATAAGTCAAATTTTAAACGTTTGTTAATAAGCAAAGCAACTCCACCACCTCTACGAGTCATATCATTTCTATAAACAAAATAGCCGGGAAACTTTTATACGTGTTGTCAAGCTTAGTTTCCGATAATGCTATAATATCCAACTTATTACGAGTAGCTTAAACATGTAGCTCATTACACTTATTAATAATAGAATTACAATTCCAGGCAACTATACGAGTATCAAGATTTATAGACATTTATAATAAATCAACAACGGTTTCAAAAATTACTTGTAACTTAGTAAAAGTATCCTTATTTCTAATCGATTTTTTAAGTTTAGCGATTATCGTTTTAATTACGTTAAAAATATGTCTTAAATTTAGATCACGAAAGAGTGATAGAACGTCGTGTATTGAGAGCATATCGGTCATTATCTGTTCGGGTAGTAACGGGAGCTCTTACTTTGCTAGCGTACGTTTCGTTAACGATATTATTTAAGCTTGGCTGTCCTGCGTCGTTTTTGGTATTTTGAAATGTTTTATAAGTTTATGCATCGCAATATGTGAACTCGTGTATATACGAACATTATGAGTATATATTAGAAATGCAATAAATACGCTAACGTGGGTGTGGAAAACAAGAATATAGTCTAACTGAATGGGAATTAATGTCGATTGCCGTCTTACTCTTATCGCCTTCTGCGTTTTCTCTGCCTATTAAACGTAACACTAATTGACATATCTTAACTCCTGTTACTTAATTGTACCGTATGCGTATATTAATTCCGGCGGAATACTCGAATTTGTGGCCTATTTTTCGACGTTATAGGATGACGTATTGCCACTAGTCAGAATCCTATCGTGGTAGGCCTATATTTTTCGACGTTCGTACTTATGTTTAATGGACATTCTTTCGCGCTTTTTTGAACGCCGTGAATATGAGTTGACGAATATAACTCCTACTTTTATTATATATATATATGTATATATATATATATATATATATATATATATATATATATATATATATATATATATATATATATAAATATTCACGTCATCCAACTCCCTCGCCAACGTCCCGTTTTTTATAAGGGGTCATGATGGCTCTCTTGCGGTTTATAATAGTTAATTTTATAATAATCGTTCTGGAGACAACGTCCTTATATAAAAATGTATCCGCTTAAAAGCGTGAGAATGGAATGCGTAGTTGCGCTGGCGTTAGTTGGGATTTTTTTTTTCAGCGAATAAAATTAAAAAGAAAATAATAAAAATAAAAAACCCTATCAAAATAGGAATGAAACAAAAACCTATCCCAAAGAACCAGTTTTGCTGTTACGGCTTTGTAATCATTGACATGAGCTTTCGTCTTCTTCTTCCGGAGTTTAAATATTGTCGTGCAATTTTTCTTACGTTATTTATTATTTTGTCACCGTCGAAGAGTTTTTTCCTCTCAGCATGTAAATACGCAATATTAATTCATATATATATATTTGTGCGTAGCCGAACATGTGTGTACAATGTGTCTTTTTTTTTTTGGCTTAATTCCACGTTGATACAGACGAAGAAGTATTTCTTATTGGATGGGAAATGAAAAAATAAAACAGGATTTTAAAAAAGTGGTAATACAAAATATAAAAGCGAAACTGACAAATATACGCAGTCGGAAATTCTACATCCCGTATTATAGAGCAGTTCTTTAATGTTCCATTCATCTTCCTAGCCATCTGCAACATCCGAAAAACCTGTCTTTTTCTTTTTCATATTTAGTAAATCCAACGGAAGTTCATCGTGGAACCTATTGAATATGCTCTATATTGTGTGTTTAGTAATGATTATATTTTATATATATATATATATATATATATATATATATATATATATATATATATATATATAATACGTGTGTCGGTGTACGTATGATACTACCGATTAAGCGATTTCAAGGATGGAATGGCAGTTTACCTACTAAAGTTCGTAATTATATACGATTGTATGCCTGCGTATTAATGCCTTGTGCACGTTACCTATCTATATGACTATTTTTCTTCAATTCGTACAACTTTAGGCGTTTATGAAATAATAAAAAGTTTATGTGCGACTTTTTAATTTTAAATATCGGCGTATGTGTACGCTTATCTCCTAGTCAATTTTCTCTATCTATCCAGTTTATCAGTTCGTAAAACTGCTTATTTTATATATTTATTTACAATATGTATAAAATAAATACTATTTTTTTTTTTTTAAACTTTATTGCATCATAATTCTCCCACGGTATACGTGCGAGATAAGGTCTTCGTGAAAAAACGAGCTTATTCGCACATATTCGTCATTTGGTTCTAACGAAGTGTGACGACAATTATAAGTTTTCAATTAATGTACTTATGCCTCATGCTGTATGTAGCGTAGTAACGTTTTATATACATATATATATATATATATATATATATATATATATATATATCAGGTCAACAATGATTGTAATGTAAGGCGTCGTTCATATATCGTAAAAAAATTATAAAATTTAAATTTTGTTTTTTGTTCAAAATTGTAATATAGTTTATTTTACATTGCCTAGTAGCTGATGATTAATTTAACGAGTACGCATCCATCAGTTGATTTATGGGAAAATAATTTAATTAGAAGAGATCTCTCTCTGTGTCTGCTATCTGATGGTTACTTATTCGCGTGAGTACACCTGTTCATCTGGAGAATTTTAGTGGTTCCAGTTATTTGACTAATCTTTGGAAACCAAAATCGGAGTAAACCATTGCTAGGTAATGTCGGTTGTAAAATACGCGCCGCAGACCTAGACACTGAATGCAGGAAGCATCAAAACATGCATTCGAAATGTGGACATTACTGCGAATGTGGAGAATAGCATGAGCGGCGACAATAACGAACATAGAAATACTCTGGGGAAGTGGAATGAAGAACATAACTATGATAGAAGATATACTGAGAAACAAAAAGAAATATGTGGGGCACAAGATCAGGGAATGAGGAATATTTTTGCTTGCAATGCAAGGCAAGATTGATTGAAGGAAAACCGCCAGTGTGATGAAGAAGAAGAATGGAAATGATAACAACAGAATTTGTGTAACTGCAACTGAACGAAGGCTAGGAAACGAGGAATATTATTTAGTTTGATTCAAAGTTGTTGTACGCTATCTTTTATAGATGTCATCATTACGACGATGATGATATACATATTTATTTTATTTTATTCTTACTTGTTGTATTCATAAAACAGCGAAGTTAATCGTTCTTATTCCAATTATGTTTTGAAATAATTTTTCGTTTTAATTTTTTGCTTACACGACAGTTCGAAAGTAAAAAAATAATTTATTTACAAAATTAATTTTCTAAACATGTAATAAATGCAGTAGCAGAAGATTGATCAGTTCAGATACTGATTTCACAGTTGAATTAATTTACTTATTATTATTACCAGGAATAGGATGTGATAAGAATTAGCTCACGATGTTAAATTTATGTCGTATTTATCCTGTTCAAATGAAGAAACTGCGCGTGTTTTCTATTTTATATTTAATTCGCTGATCTGCAAATGCAGGACACTCAAAAATAAAACGTTCCAGGTCGTCTATAGTAATATCCGGAACAACAGTTACTTCTCAAAACATTCTATATAAATAAACTAACTATAGTCAGATAATACCTGAGAACTGTAGAAGTTAATATTTAACTTTTCGTTTTCATCCTATTAGTAATATTGGGGAAGAATTGGTAGGTTTTCCTTCGGGATCCCATCTCCTCTGCCAGTCTGTCAACAGTATTTGAGAGATATACTTAAGGTTTTTTTTTTTTTGTAACTGTATCATAAATAGTTTGTCGCGCATTATTATAAACGGTTGTTAACAACTTCAGATCACCTAGTATGCGAAATTTGCTTGCGATTGTTCTACCTGTGATATATATAGATCCAGTAGGAAGCAGCTAAAGTGGAAGCAATCCAAAGATGATATACTCAGAAGAAATTTTCTTTGTTGTTTATTCACATTTTTTAGAATATTTTTATTCTTTTGGCTATTTAGTGTAATTGTTTATATATAAATTTTCTATTGCTGATTTGTCGATTAAGTTGTTTACCACATTCGCTATTTGATTATTTTATAATAACAATTTTTTCACGTTGCTTTTTTGTAATCGAAATTAAATATTTATTTTATTTTTATTTATTTATTTTTGTTTTTAATAAATTGTATATATTTTTATATTTTATCTCTGTTGGCTATATATTCTTCTCTTCTTTCGGGGTTTTTCAGTCGTAGGACTGGTCCGCCATCACTATGTCTTCACAGTATATATGATCTGCCGCCCTCCTCTTGAGTTGTACTTACGATCGTACTCTTGCCTCCTGTTTTATAGAGTCCATTAGGTCTGCCTTTCGGTCTTTTCCCAGCTATTTTTTCCTTCCATTGCATTTGTTAGCATTCTGCCGTGACCCAATATGTGTCCGATCCATTTCAAACTATTTTTTCTTTTGCTTCGTAGGATAGAGCGTCGTTCTTGTACTCGGTCAAAAATACTATGGTTTTATACTTGTCGGTCCATGATACTTCCAAGTTTCAAATGCTTCTAATACAAAGTTCAGGTTTCTGACCCATACAAGGCTACTGGCTATACATATGTTGTTACTATTCGTTTCTGTAAATTTAGGGACATGCTTCGCTGTGTGATCAGTGATTTTTCATCGTGAATGCTGTTTTTGCCATTGCAATTCTGGCTGCTATTTCCTTATAACAAGATACATCCTCTGTAATCCATTATCCCAAATATTTGTGCGTTTTCACCTGTTCTAAACCTTTTCCTTCTAGCCTTATGTTAACCATCTTTGATTCTTAACTGATGCAGATGATTTTGGTATTTGCCGCATTAATGTTCATTCCATATTTCTTCGCTGTATCGTTAACATTTTTTCTAAACCTCCCGGTCTTGTAGCCAACACTGCCTGGTCATCTGCAAACTTGATGAATTTGAATTTTCGACCGCCGATCTTCATTTCTTCCTTGCATGATTGCATCATTGATATATATATATATATATATAGTTTAGTGATTTTAACTACTTTTTTGTTGTTTATTTTTTTAAAAGTCATCACAATGTTCAAATAATTTTAACCAGGATTTTTTCGTTAGGTACCTTTTTCGAGATTTTGTACGTGGGTGGATACGGTAATATCATTCAAGGTTCAATATTACGTAAATTCCTTCAATCTTGATTGTGTTCGCTCATGCGCAAAATGTATGGCAAAAAAAAGTAATAATATAAAAAATATATTATTGCGTTCCCTTTATCAGTGCTTTGTCAGTATTTTAACGTTACGTGGGATAAATTCATTTTTCTAGTATTATTTAAAACTTACCTCATTTTTTCCTTTGTAGGTTTTATACTGTACCTTCTATAGAAAATTTTATATTATTGTGTTTTTTTTTTTTTTGGAATGTTATTTTTTAATTTAGTTTTTTTTTTTTTTTAGCTTTGCCAGTTTTCCAACGTGTATGATGTATATTCTCTGGAAAAATGTCACAAATTAAGTTTTAGAAATTACACTGGTATATATAAAATAAAAATACAAGATGCAATATTTGTATTAGAAATATCGTAACAATAAGGTTGCAGGTAAAATACTGACAGAAAATCAACAAAAAACGTATATGGCCGATTTAACATATTTAAATTGACGTAATTTATAAATTACCAACTAAAGTTGTGGGATATATTTTGTTCGCATAGTTAAGCGCGATCGATTCGAAAGAACTGTAGTTTTGAGGGAAATGAATGATCATCGACATACCAAGTGGATACACGAATTTAGTAATTGTAGCAGCGTGGATGCCATTCTCAAGTGCGTCAATAATGCTAAAGATTGACACCGATGGAGGCATATAATTATGAAGCTGTCATCTTGACTTTGATATTTCAGCGAGAATTACTGTCGGAACAGAAGAAATATTAGTTGTGGCTGCATTGAGTGTGTTTAAAAATATTCGCATAAAATTGGGAACATGCTTCTCGCGATTATAATAAATAGAATTAGATTACGGATTTTATGAAAATAAGAGACGAAAACTATATAAATATCAAACGGCTGGATGAAGGATCGCAAGAATATTGTCAAATATTAGATGCAATTAAATAGGGAGTTCATTCGTGTGGTGCTGAAAAAAACAAATACAAAAACAAAAACTGAGATATCTAAAGAGAGTCCAGATATATCGACTGGAACGCGTTGTTCATAAGGTTGTGCACATCTTGTTTGTTAATTCTACAGATATTTTTTTTTAAAAATCTTGCAATTATACAAATGATCCGACCCCACATTCATACATGAGATTTTAAGCCATTTTCCATTTGTTTAGTGCGTAGGCACATTTGTCCTGTGTATTCCACACCATCCATTCTAATTTTTTGGGTTTCCTCTTTGCACTAAATCAGTGCTGAAGATTTTGCTATTTGCCTATTCATTTTTCCATCTTACCTTCCAGGTTTTTTTTTTTTTGCGTGTTCTCCGTATATCCTGCTGTTCCCTATGGTGGCCGTCTAGATTTTAATTTTCTTTTTTGTTTGTAATTTTGTCTACGTGCAGTAAGCAGTTCATTGTGTGTGAAAAATTCCGCGAATTTTACGAAAAACCATCTTCTCGTTTTATAGTAAGCGAGAAGTCTTTATTTACTGATCTTAATCTAACTATTCGCATCGCAGCTCTTAACTTGTGTTTTCAGTGTGTGTATTGTTCAGCAATTAGTTGCGCCTACTTTTATCCGTTAACACTTATAATTTTTAACTGGCTAATGGAAGAGCTTATTATGAAAATGAAAAGGTTTAATTATAAATCAGTTTAAACATTGCAATAAGAAACGACGAAGGAAACTTTTATTTGCGTAATACAAGTGAGAGGTTACAAAAGTAACAAATGATATCTGTCTGAGATTGATTACTGTTTATTTACTTAATATATAAATAAACCAGTATACGATATAAGAACAATTAATTTAAAAATCCATGTTTTAGTCGACGAATACCGTTTATTACGTAAGCTGGCCATATTATAATGACTTTTAACTTTTTTCGTGTATTTCGCAGTTTGCATAAAAATTTTTGTCAAGCTTGTTGATGTAGAAAATTAAGAGCTCAAGATTTAATTGAGAATGCGTATGTTAACAAATTTAGATGCTCGCGTATATTCCTATATTTCAATTGTTCGGAATCGTAGTTCCTATTTCATCGATAATCAAAAAAATTATCCGAGTACTTGCGGTATATATTCCACGATGAATGAAGTGGCTTCAATTGTTTATGCAGATATTTTAACAAAACCAGACTTATGTAGGACACATCTCCAGATACAGAACTATACTATAGCTTAAGAATTGTAGACGACCTAACGCTTTGATGACAAACGATAAACCATTACGTAGACGTTGAATTGTTTTTAAAATAATTTTTGGAGATTAAATAATAACTTAAAAAATGGAAAAAACCGTATTCTAAGTAAAAACGAGGATAGCAAAAGCAAAAAAGAAAAAATCGTATATATATGTATAAAATAAAAAGAAATAGCATATATTAGATAGAGAAATTAAATTAAACGGAAAATACTAATGGGAACGAGTATACACGGTTCGAAGGTACGGATGTTAGCAAAAAAAAGTCTTACGGAGATCTTAGAAAGTTAGGTATGAGGTCCTATAACGATCGTGCGGCGGACGTTAAAGATACGTGATTCAAAGATACCAGACATGTGTTCGGTATAAAAATAACGTTGTAAAAAACTTCTGAGATGTGTACTGCGTCATAGCACCTTCGTAACTAAATAATCGCATGAAACTAAGAGGCCAAGGAGACCTTCGATTACGTAGAAAGATCAAATAAAAATATGACGTATGGTGAAAAATTACGAACGCGGTGAAAGAGGGGAAGTATTGAATAGGATCTTTGCAGAACATGTCCTTACTACAAATGATAATGTATATGTGTATATGTGCATACATGTATGTGTGCATGTGTCGGTATATATGATTGTGAAGTACAACGTTCGTGAATTATTATAACACATAGAGAATCGTAATAATACTGGCGAATCATAGAGCGTGTTAAATGGTTAGAAAATTATTGATTTGACTTATATATATATATATATATATATATATATATATATATATATATATATTATATATAATATAAAGTTATTTATATGTGGAAAATTGATATAATTTTTGGTAATCATTTTTTCTTTTCATTACTTCTTTCTTCCTCAGAATGAAGAAAAAATATATCTTGTAATTTAATGTAGACGCCACGAGGTTTATTAATTATAAAATTAATGGACCCGCTCCGTTTGGTTTAATTCCACAAACGTTGTCTTCCTGGTTTTGTGTATGATTCATCTGAGGTGTGTATACCACCAGTCATAAGTATTAAAATAGAAAATGATACGCACACGTTACACACACTGACATCCGCACTCATGCAGTGTGCCTCGATTGACGGCCAACGTTGTGCTTGGTTAGCTTAAACATAATAATATTTTCGACACACACGTTCGAAGACAGTCCGTTTAATATAATGACCAATGATTTCTTTTATGCGGCAACTTTAATCGCGCGATATTTAACTCTTGAATGATAGCTTATCGTTTTATCTGCCATACTCTAATTCTCGTGTCTCATCAAGCGTTTAAAGTATCCGCTTTTTATAAACGTTCTGCTGCAGAGAGGTACACGAATGACCAACAATTTCGATTGAATATCATATCGTCCCGCCGAATTCGACTAATAACTGGCAAAAGCACGGCTTTGTCAGCGCTCGTAAACATTGAAATTACACACTTTAAAAAGTTTTTGTAAACTATAAACATTCATAATTGATTCGATCGAACGTATTTATAATTATATATACGCTTTATAAATGTTCGAATAAAATAAATCTCCGACAGTTAACATTTTATAGTACGTAAGGATTTTGAACGTTAATTTTCTCACATTATAGTACAAAACTCGTTATTGAACGTTTTCCATAGTTAACGTTTTAGTACGAAATCATTTTGAAAATTAGTTTTAAATTGCATCTTTTAAACATTCGTAATTAGTCGAGCTTATTTATAATTCTAAACATTCCGATAAAATAAATACGCAATTTATGCTTTTATTTTGATATCAATTTTTAATTTAAAAAATAATATATTGTTGATAATGTGACATGATTCTAAATTACTATATTAAATTTCAAATATAGAAGTGCAATAGTTTTTCGTTACGCTCGTCCCAATAATTTATTACGATGTGTAATTTACTATAAAGTAACTACTTTATTTATAACTAAAAAAAAAACAAATCTAATACAGGGTGCTTACTATAGAATGAAGTATGCGAGAGTATAAATGAGGATGTATGTAGGAGTGTGAACAGGAAACACGTGAATGTGAAAATGAGTTATAAAAAAATAAGTGATAAATTATAAATATAGTAAATTATAATTGTATATTTGATATAAATATACTGCAACATATAAATAAGTGGGCCTGAGTGTATGTTAATTTTATGTGATTCGTGCGTATCTATTATATATATGCACGTTAATATGCTTATGTAAATTACTTAAATGTAAGTTTATAAAAGAGAACTTTAGGATACAAATGGTTTATAAAAAATATAGTAAAATGAGCAGAGCCCATTCGATTATCAATTTTACACGATGCTGATAGGATCGGTCTGTTTTAGAATATAGAATCGGTTCAATTTAATTGATATGCGAACGTAATTGTACCGTGTTAAAATATTAAATTTTACATTTACCAATAGTGTTACTATAAAATTAGCTTTAGTCACATATCTTATGTATACGTCCGATGTTATCTGGTTAAATTAACGTACTTTTGTTCGAGGTCGCTAATGTGTTCTTATATAGGTATTTCGTTTAATAAACCGTATCCGGTAATCACCCGCGTGTAATTTTCATCATAATCATAGTAATAATTATAATAATTAAAAAACATTATATAGAATAGAAATATACCGATATTTTACAACCGGGTATTAGTCTTTTCTGTGTAATCTATATTAAAATTCAAACTTCGAGTGAAGGTTTAGCCGGGAAATCCTCGGATTTTATTTCAAATATTCAAATTTTTCTTACTACTCCTACCGTAAAAAAATTAATTAATTATCCACAGAACGAAATTTCATTAATCTATAATTTCCTTACCTATTGTTTTCGCCTTTCTGTCCCTCGCTTATTTATTTACGATACTGTCTGCTTCATTCTCGCTTCAGTACACCCTGTATTTACTTGTCTCGCTCAGAACCTATCGGTCAGAATATATTTAAAGAGAACAATAGCCATATATATATATATATATATATATATATATATATATATATATATATATATAAGGGTGGCCCAAAGAAGACAGGGTTTTTTTAATAACTCAAAAACTACCCCACCAAAACTTTTGAATGAAATTTTATTTAAAAATAGGAAAACGACAGATTAGCTTACAATCATTTATCGAACACAATATCGTTCAGATAACTGCCATTCGCAATTCATTCGGTCTTTACAAAATTTTCGAAGACTTTTTCAAGCATATGTCGTTAAAGTTTTTAAATTTCTTCAGAAATCCCGTGGTTTGCGTTGTAGTAGTGTTACCAACTGCTATATTCAAAAAACAAAACCCTCCATGTTTTCTCTCTCTCTCTCTATAATATGTATATATATATATATATATACATATACATATATATTCTTCTTATTCATCGTAGGCTCGATCCGAGCATCGTGACACTATGAAACCTTGATTTTATGCAACTGCGTCCGCCATATGTTTCGGTCCTCTGCATATCGAACCGCTTGCTGGAATGATGTAATGTTTAGCAATTCTTTGATTCCATCCGTATATCGTGTAGGCGTTCTTCCTTGTTTTCGCCGACCTTCGACCATACCCTCCAAAATTAACTTTCCCGAACTATTTTGACGTATGATATGACCGAAGTAAGTTACTATTCGTATATATAAACAATGTATATCATGTACTAGGTATATGAGAAAAATCAATTGTATTCCGAACGACCGATTATTATTAGACAAATCGTGAAAAAAAAAATATGAACTTATCCTTTCGGATTGTTGTTTCAGTCTACCCTCTATACAGTACACAAACTTTTTAAATATATATATATATATATATATATATATATTCCCTGTGTTTTGCTTTCACCGTCTGGTCACTTAACCTTGTTTAATTAGTTACTTGAATTAGTTAATATTTTAAATAATTATTTTATTATATTTTATGTACTGATATAAGATGTAAGCCGGTTGTTGATCTGGTTTGTGTACAATCTGTAACAGGGATTATTGGCATAGTCATATAAAATGGTAATAATTTTTTTTAATATAAAATCTTTTTGTGGTTGCTATATATTTCACATTTCCAGATAATACGTTTAATTGAGCCAATTTCTCCGTATTCACATAAGTTATTCCACGTTATACCCAGTTTATGTAATGTTCCCGGAGTTCGTATATGACCTGTACATATTCGACATATATACCGTACAAATTCTCCGTCCATTTTATTTGTAAGTCACGTCTTCTTCTGCATAGTTTTTTGAATTTCCGAATATATTACTTCCCGATATGCCCACTGATCTTTTTATATTATGTTTGTCATTTATGTAGCTTTGCGCAGTGGCAGTATATATATATATATATATATATATATATATATATATATATATATATATACTAGCTGACCCGGCATTTTTATGTGCCATCGTGCATTCATCCCAAATAATCAATTTACATTGCTGCTAAACCTCTGCCATTGCGGCCAAATTGGTACAGGCGTGTTCTTCGTTACGATCGATAGGTGTCGAGTAATTAACATTGGCCCGTGCTAAATGCATTGTAGTACCTTCCGGCCAAAAATCGCCGGCAGAATTTTTAAAAATCGAAAATGAAATTTTCAACTCGCGATTTCTCAATACCGGTTAATTTTTAAGACATTGATCTAATAACATAGATTATAGATCTCCACGTCTACTTTGTTTTAAGACCAACCCAAACCCTTTAGCTACCATAGAGGCTTCAAAAAGGGCCCAAAACCCCAAAACCCTTTAAGCCCAATTTTCTCGGCGATTATTCGATATAAAAATACGGCAATACCATCGTTAGACGCGTCTTGTAATGACGAATAACTTTTATTATAACACTATTTCCAAAATTTCGAATCGTTCGCGAATTATTGCGAAAAAATCGAAATTTCGAAAAAATCGCAAGGTACACACCCCTTTTGAAATTTTCGGGTTCGGTTTGAAATTTTTTTTCGCGGTTTTTTCATTTGATCCGACAGTTCTTATATAGTAACGACTATTTGTAAAGTCGGAATCGTTTAAAAATGTTTAACGCCTTGCCAAAGGTGGCAGGTCATCGATTTTCAAAAATTCGTAGCTCGAGACCTATCCGTAATAACTGAAAACGGTTTACTGTTTCGTATTGGTCATTTTAATATCTACCAAATCGATTCTATCGAAATTTTTCAAAAATCAAAATTTTAATGAGTAACCCCCCAGACCCCCCTTTTTAAATTTTTCGAATTTCGACGACGACGCGGTTTAATAAATTTTTTTACGACGATCGAATTAGGTAATAAGAATTTTTTTTGTATCTCTAAACGTAAGCGAATTATAGTCAATAACAAATTCGCTATATAAATATATATATATACAGATATATAGATATATAATTAACATTGGCCCGTGCTAAATGCATTGTAGAATCGGATGGACAAAAATCGCCGGCAGAATTTTTAAAAATCGAAAATGAAATTTTCAACTCGCGATTTCTCGTTACCGGTTAATTTTTAAAATATTTACAATATGTCATAAAATATAGATCTCCACGTCTACCTTCTATTGAGCCCAACCCGAAGCCCCCATCTCTCATAGGGGCCGCAAAAAGGGCCCAAAACCTCAAAACCCTTTAAGCCCAATTTTCTCGGCGAGTATTCGATATAAAAACACGCGTTAACCGTTGTTAGACGCGTATTTTAATGACACATAACTTTCGTTTAAATAAATTTTCGAAATTTCGAATCGTTCGCGAATTATTGCGAAAAAATAGGAATTTTGAAAAAATCGCAAGGTACACCCCTTTTGAAATTTTTGGGTTCGGTTTGAAATTTTTTTTCGCGGTTTTCTCGCTTCATCCTATATATTTTATATATAAATGACTATCTGTAAAGTCGGAATCGTTTAAAAATGTTTACGTCGCTCGCTACGCCTTGCCAAAGGTGGCAGGTCATCGATTTTCAAAAATTCGTAGCTCGACACCTATCGATCGTAACGAAAAACGGTTTTCTGTTTCGTATCGGTCATTTTAGTATCTACCAAATCGATTCTATCGAAATTTTTCCAAAATCGAAATTTAAATAATTTACCCCTTCAACCCCCTAACCAACCTGAATTTTTTCCGAATTTTTCTCGCCGTAAAAACCATCCTTGAACTTAACGAACATTTTAAAGAAAAATTGGCCAAATTGGTCCGGGCGTTGTTGAGTTATGCGCTTACAACGTTTAAAAAAAATAAAAAAAATTTAGGGGTGGATTACCCTTAACATTTAGGGGGATGAAAAATAGATGTTAGCCGATTCTCATAGATACCGGATAAGCACAAAAAATTTCATCAAAATCGGTCAAGCCGTTTCGAAGGAGTATGGCAAAGAAATCGCGATGGTAAAATAGGGGTTGATTGTAAAGGGTTGAAAATTCAGGGTTATATGTATTTACTAATGCTGTATCATAAAAAAATTTAAAAAAAAAATGTATCTAAAATTGAAAAAAAAAATAAAAAAAATTCAGGGGTGGATTACCCTTAACATTTAGGGGGATGAAAAATAGATAAGAACCGATTCTCATAGATACCGGATAAGCACAAAAAATTTCATCAAAATCGGTCAAGCCGTTTCGGAGGAGTATGACCACGAAAACTGTGACACGAGAATTTTATATATTAGATATATATATATATATATATTTATATATATATATTTATATATATATATATATATATATATATATATATATATATATATATATATATAGGCATTTGGTTTAATATTAAATGTTTCAATTCTAAAA